>OY282560.1:81648306-81785840 GCA_958295665.1 Tipula vernalis | reverse complement strand
GGCTATAGCACAGTTAATTTTCAATAAAATTGAATTTTCTAAGAAATGTTTAGAAATACTCGAGCAATCAAAATGAAAATTGTCACAGCAAATACAGGTCCCGAAACCTATTGATAGAGGTATCAACCATCGTAATCGGACCATTTTAGATTTTTGCCGCCCAAAAACTTGTGGGCTATAGCACAGTTAATTTTCAATAAAATTGAATTTTCTAAGAAATGTTTAGAAATACTCGAGCAATCAAAATGAAAATTGTCACAGCAAATACAGGTCCCGAAACCTATTGATAGAGGTATCAACCATCGTAATCGGACCATTTTAGATTTTGGCCGCCCAAAAACTTGTGGGCTATAGCACAGTTAATTTTCAATAAAATTGAATTTTCTAAGAAATGTTTAGAAATACTCGAGCAATCAAAATGAAAATTGTCACAGCAAATACAGGTCCCGAAACCTATTGATAGAGGTATCAACCATCGTAATCGGACCATTTTAGATTTTTGCCGCCCAAAAACTTGTGGGCTATAGCACAGTTAATTTTCAATAAAATTGAATTTTCTAAGAAATGTTTAGAAATACTCGAGCAATCAAAATGAAAATTGTCACAGCAAATACAGGTCCCGAAACCTATTGATAGAGGTATCAACCATCGTAATCGGACCATTTTAGATTTTTGCCGCCCAAAAACTTGTGGGCTATAGCACAGTTAATTTTCAATAAAATTGAATTTTCTAAGAAATGTTTAGAAATACTCGAGCAATCAAAATGAAAATTGTCACAGCAAATACAGGTCCCGAAACCTATTGATAGAGGTATCAACCATCGTAATCGGACCATTTTAGATTTTTGCCGCCCAAAAACTTGTGGGCTATAGCACAGTTAATTTTCAATAAAATTGAATTTTCTAAGAAATGTTTAGAAATACTCGAGCAATCAAAATGAAAATTGTCACAGCAAATACAGGTCCCGAAACCTATTGATAGAGGTATCAACCATCGTAATCGGAGCATTTTAGATTTTAGCCGCCCAAAAACTTGTGGGCTATAGCACAGTTAATTTTCAATAAAATTGAATTTTCTAAGAAATGTTTAGAAATACTCGAGCAATCAAAATGAAAATTGTCACAGCAAATACAGGTCCCGAAACCTATTGATAGAGGTATCAACCATCATAATCGGAGCATTTTAGATTTTAGCCGCCCAAAAACTTGTGGGCTATAGCACAGTTAATTTTCAATAAAATTGAATTTTCTAAGAAATGTTTAGAAATAATCGAGCAATCAAAATGAAAATTGTCACAGCAAATACAGGTCCCGAAACCTATTGATAGAGGTATCAACCATCGTAATCGGACCATTTTAGATTTTGGCCGCCCAAAAACTTGTGGGCTATAGCACAGTTAATTTTCAATAAAATTGAATTTTCTAAGAAATGTTTAGAAATACTCGAGCAATCAAAATGAAAATTGTCACAGCAATTACAGGTCCCGAAACCTATTGATAGAGGTATCAACCATCATAATCGGAGCATTTTAGATTTTAGCCGCCCAAAAACTTGTGGGCTATAGCACAGTTAATTTTCAATAAAATTGAATTTTCTAAGAAATGTTAAGAAATAATCGAGCAATCAAAATGAAAATTGTCACAGCAAATACAGGTCCCGAAACCTATTGATAGAGGTATCAACCATCGTAATCGGACCATTTTAGATTTTTGCCGCCCAAAAACTTGTGGGCTATAGCACAGTTAATTTTCAATAAAATTGAATTTTCTAAGAAATGTTTAGAAATAATCGAGCAATCAAAATGAAAATTGTCACAGCAAATACAGGTCCCGAAACCTATTGATAGAGGTATCAACCATCGTAATCGGAGCATTTTAGATTTTAGCCGCCCAACAACTTGTGGGCTATAGCACAGTTAATTTTCAATAAAATTGAATTTTCTAAGAAATGTTTAGAAATACTCGAGCAATCAAAATGAAAATTGTCACAGCAAATACAGGTCCCGAAACCTATTGATAGAGGTATCAACCATCGTAATCGGACCATTTTAGATTTTTGCCGCCCAAAAACTTGTGGGCTATAGCACAGTTAATTTTCAATAAAATTGAATTTTCTAAGAAATGTTTAGAAATACTCGAGCAATCAAAATGAAAATTGTCACAGCAAATACAGGTCCCGAAACCTATTGATAGAGGTATCAACCATCGTAATCGGACCATTTTAGATTTTTGCCGCCCAAAAACTTGTGGGCTATAGCACAGTTAATTTTCAATAAAATTGAATTTTCTAAGAAATGTTTAGAAATACTCGAGCAATCAAAATGAAAATTGTCACAGCAAATACAGGTCCCGAAACCTATTGATAGAGGTATCAACCATCGTAATCGGACCATTTTAGATTTTGGCCGCCCAAAAACTTGTGGGCTATAGCACAGTTAATTTTCAATAAAATTGAATTTTCTAAGAAATGTTTAGAAATAATCGAGCAATCAAAATGAAAATTGTCACAGCAAATACAGGTCCCGAAACCTATTGATAGAGGTATCAACCATCGTAATCGGACCATTTTAGATTTTTGCCGCCCAAAAACTTGTGGGCTATAGCACAGTTAATTTTCAATAAAATTGAATTTTCTAAGAAATGTTTAGAAATAATCGAGCAATCAAAATGAAAATTGTCACAGCAAATACAGGTCCCGAAACCTATTGATAGAGGTATCAACCATCGTAATCGGAGCATTTTAGATTTTAGCCGCCCAACAACTTGTGGGCTATAGCACAGTTAATTTTCAATAAAATTGAATTTTCTAAGAAATGTTTAGAAATACTCGAGCAATCAAAATGAAAATTGTCACAGCAAATACAGGTCCCGAAACCTATTGATAGAGGTATCAACCATCGTAATCGGACCATTTTAGATTTTAGCCGCCCAAAAACTTGTGGGCTATAGCACAGTTAATTTTCAATAAAATTGAATTTTCTAAGAAATGTTTAGAAATACTCGAGCAATCAAAATGAAAATTGTCACAGCAAATACAGGTCCCGAAACCTATTGATAGAGGTATCAACCATCGTAATCGGACCATTTTAGATTTTTGCCGCCCAAAAACTTGTGGGCTATAGCACAGTTAATTTTCAATAAAATTGAATTTTCTAAGAAATGTTTAGAAATAATCGACCAATCAAAATGAAAATTGTCACAGCAAATACAGGTCCCGAAACCTATTGATAGAGGTATCAACCATCGTAATCGGACCATTTTAGATTTTGGCCGCCCAAAAACTTGTGGGCTATAGCACAGTTAATTTTCAATAAAATTGAATTTTCTAAGAAATGTTTAGAAATACTCGAGCAATCAAAATGAAAATTGTCACAGCAAATACAGGTCCCGAAACCTATTGATAGAGGTATCAACCATCGTAATCGGACCATTTTAGATTTTGGCCGCCCAAAAACTTGTGGGCTATAGCACAGTTAATTTTCAATAAAATTGAATTTTCTAAGAAATGTTTAGAAATAATCGAGCAATCAAAATGAAAATTGTCACAGCAAATACAGGTCCCGAAACCTATTGATAGAGGTATCAACCATCGTAATCGGACCATTTTAGATTTTAGCCGCCCAAAAACTTGTGGGCTATAGCACAGTTAATTTTCAATAAAATTGAATTTTCTAAGAAATGTTTAGAAATACTCGAGCAATCAAAATGAAAATTGTCACAGCAAATACAGGTCCCGAAACCTATTGATAGAGGTATCAACCATCGTAATCGGACCATTTTAGATTTTTGCCGCCCAAAAACTTGTGGGCTATAGCACAGTTAATTTTCAATAAAATTGAATTTTCTAAGAAATGTTTAGAAATACTCGAGCAATCAAAATGAAAATTGTCACAGCAAATACAGGTCCCGAAACCTATTGATAGAGGTATCAACCATCGTAATCGGACCATTTTAGATTTTTGCCGCCCAAAAACTTGTGGGCTATAGCACAGTTAATTTTCAATAAAATTGAATTTTCTAAGAAATGTTTAGAAATACTCGAGCAATCAAAATGAAAATTGTCACAGCAAATACAGGTCCCGAAACCTATTGATAGAGGTATCAACCATCGTAATCGGAGCATTTTAGATTTTAGCCGCCCAAAAACTTGTGGGCTATAGCACAGTTAATTTTCAATAAAATTGAATTTTCTAAGAAATGTTTAGAAATAATCGAGCAATCAAAACGAAAATTGTCACAGCAATTACAGGTCCCGAAACCTATTGATAGAGGTATCAACCATCATAATCGGAGCATTTTAGATTTTAGCCGCCCAAAAACTTGTGGGCTATAGCACAGTTAATTTTCAATAAAATTGAATTTTCTAAGAAATGTTTAGAAATAATCGAGCAATCAAAATGAAAATTGTCACAGCAAATACAGGTCCCGAAACCTATTGATAGAGGTATCAACCATCGTAATCGGACCATTTTAGATTTTTGCCGCCCAAAAACTTGTGGGCTATAGCACAGTTAATTTTCAATAAAATTGAATTTTCTAAGAAATGTTTAGAAATAATCGAGCAATCAAAACGAAAATTGTCACAGCAATTACAGGTCCCGAAACCTATTGATAGAGGTATCAACCATCATAATCGGAGCATTTTAGATTTTAGCCGCCCAAAAACTTGTGGGCTATAGCACAGTTAATTTTCAATAAAATTGAATTTTCTAAGAAATGTTTAGAAATACTCGAGCAATCAAAATGAAAATTGTCACAGCAAATACAGGTCCCGAAACCTATTGATAGAGGTATCAACCATCGTAATCGGACCATTTTAGATTTTTGCCGCCCAAAAACTTGTGGGCTATAGCACAGTTAATTTTCAATAAAATTGAATTTTCTAAGAAATGTTTAGAAATACTCGAGCAATCAAAATGAAAATTGTCACAGCAAATACAGGTCCCGAAACCTATTGATAGAGGTATCAACCATCGTAATCGGACCATTTTAGATTTTTGCCGCCCAAAAACTTGTGGGCTATAGCACAGTTAATTTTCAATAAAATTGAATTTTCTAAGAAATGTTTAGAAATACTCGAGCAATCAAAATGAAAATTGTCACAGCAAATACAGGTCCCGAAACCTATTGATAGAGGTATCAACCATCGTAATCGGACCATTTTAGATTTTAGCCGCCCAAAAACTTGTGGGCTATAGCACAGTTAATTTTCAATAAAATTGAATTTTCTAAGAAATGTTTAGAAATAATCGAGCAATCAAAATGAAAATTGTCACAGCAAATACAGGTCCCGAAACCTATTGATAGAGGTATCAACCATCGTAATCGGACCATTTTAGATTTTTGCCGCCCAAAAACTTGTGGGCTATAGCACAGTTAATTTTCAATAAAATTGAATTTTCTAAGAAATGTTTAGAAATACTCGAGCAATCAAAATGAAAATTGTCACAGCAAATACAGGTCCCGAAGCCTATTGATAGAGGTATCAACCATCGTAATCGGACCATTTTAGATTTTAGCCGCCCAAAAACTTGTGGGCTATAGCACAGTTAATTTTCAATAAAATTGAATTTTCTAAGAAATGTTTAGAAATAATCGAGCAATCAAAACGAAAATTGTCACAGCAATTACAGGTCCCGAAACCTATTGATAGAGGTATCAACCATCATAATCGGAGCATTTTAGATTTTAGCCGCCCAAAAACTTGTGGGCTATAGCACAGTTAATTTTCAATAAAATTGAATTTTCTAAGAAATGTTTAGAAATAATCGAGCAATCAAAATGAAAATTGTCACAGCAAATACAGGTCCCGAAACCTATTGATAGAGGTATCAACCATCGTAATCGGACCATTTTAGATTTTTGCCGCCCAAAAACTTGTGGGCTATAGCACAGTTAATTTTCAATAAAATTGAATTTTCTAAGAAATGTTTAGAAATAATCGAGCAATCCAAACGAAAATTGTCACAGCAATTACAGGTCCCGAAACCTATTGATAGAGGTATCAACCATCATAATCGGAGCATTTTAGATTTTAGCCGCCCAAAAACTTGTGGGCTATAGCACAGTTAATTTTCAATAAAATTGAATTTTCTAAGAAATGTTTAGAAATACTCGAGCAATCAAAATGAAAATTGTCACAGCAAATACAGGTCCCGAAACCTATTGATAGAGGTATCAACCATCGTAATCGGACCATTTTAGATTTTTGCCGCCCAAAAACTTGTGGGCTATAGCACAGTTAATTTTCAATAAAATTGAATTTTCTAAGAAATGTTTAGAAATAATCGAGCAATCAAAATGAAAATTGTCACAGCAAATACAGGTCCCGAAACCTATTGATAGAGGTATCAACCATCGTAATCGGACCATTTTAGATTTTTGCCGCCCAAAAACTTGTGGGCTATAGCACAGTTAATTTTCAATAAAATTGAATTTTCTAAGAAATGTTTAGAAATACTCGAGCAATCAAAATGAAAATTGTCACAGCAAATACAGGTCCCGAAACCTATTGATAGAGGTATCAACCATCGTAATCGGACCATTTTAGATTTTTGCCGCCCAAAAACTTGTGGGCTATAGCACAGTTAATTTTCAATAAAATTGAATTTTCTAAGAAATGTTTAGAAATAATCGACCAATCAAAATGAAAATTGTCACAGCAAATACAGGTCCCGAAACCTATTGATAGAGGTATCAACCATCGTAATCGGACCATTTTAGATTTTTGCCGCCCAAAAACTTGTGGGCTATAGCACAGTTAATTTTCAATAAAATTGAATTTTCTAAGAAATGTTTAGAAATAATCGACCAATCAAAATGAAAATTGTCACAGCAAATACAGGTCCCGAAACCTATTGATAGAGGTATCAACCATCATAATCGGAGCATTTTAGATTTTTGCCGCCCAAAAACTTGTGGGCTATAGCACAGTTAATTTTCAATAAAATTGAATTTTCTAAGAAATGTTTAGAAATAATCTAGCAATCAAAATGAAAATTGTCACAGCAATTACAGGTCCCGAAACCTATTGATAGAGGTATCAACCATCGTAATCGGACCATTTTAGATTTTTGCCGCCCAAAAACTTGTGGGCTATAGCACAGTTAATTTTCAATAAAATTGAATTTTCTAAGAAATGTTTAGAAATACTCGAGCAATCAAAATGAAAATTGTCACAGCAATTACAGGTCCCGAAACCTATTGTAGAGGTATCAACCATCATAATCGGAGCATTTTCGATTTTTGCCGCCCAAAAACTTGTGGGCTATAGCACAGTTAATTTTCAATAAAATTGAATTTTCTAAGAAATGTTTAGAAATACTCGAGCAATCAAAATGAAAATTGTCACAGCAAATACAGGTCCCGAAACCTATTGATAGAGGTATCAACCATCGTAATCGGACCATATTAGATTTTGGCCGCCCAAAAACCTGTGGGCTATAGCACAGTTAATTTTCAATAAAATTGAATTTTCTAAGAAATGTTTAGAAATACTCGAGCAATCAAAATGAAAATTGTCACAGCAAATACAGGTCCCGAAACCTATTGATAGAGGTATCAACCATCGTAATCGGACCATTTTAGATTTTTGCCGCCCAAAAACTTGTGGGCTATAGCACAGTTAATTTTCAATAAAATTGAATTTTCTAAGAAATGTTTAGAAATAATCGACCAATCAAAATGAAAATTGTCACAGCAAATACAGGTCCCGAAACCTATTGATAGAGGTATCAACCATCGTAATCGGACCATTTTAGATTTTTGCCGCCCAAAAACTTGTGGGCTATAGCACAGTTAATTTTCAATAAAATTGAATTTTCTAAGAAATGTTTAGAAATAATCGACCAATCAAAATGAAAATTGTCACAGCAAATACAGGTCCCGAAACCTATTGATAGAGGTATCAACCATCATAATCGGAGCATTTTAGATTTTTGCCGCCCAAAAACTTGTGGGCTATAGCACAGTTAATTTTCAATAAAATTGAATTTTCTAAGAAATGTTTAGAAATAATCTAGCAATCAAAATGAAAATTGTCACAGCAATTACAGGTCCCGAAACCTATTGATAGAGGTATCAACCATCGTAATCGGACCATTTTAGATTTTTGCCGCCCAAAAACTTGTGGGCTATAGCACAGTTAATTTTCAATAAAATTGAATTTTCTAAGAAATGTTTAGAAATAATCGAGCAATCAAAATGAAAATTGTCACAGCAATTACAGGTCCCGAAACCTATTGTAGAGGTATCAACCATCATAATCGGAGCATTTTAGATTTTTGCCGCCCAAAAACTTGTGGGCTATAGCACAGTTAATTTTCAATAAAATTGAATTTTCTAAGAAATGTTTAGAAATAATCGAGCAATCAAAATGAAAATTGTCACAGCAAATACAGGTCCCGAAACCTATTGATAGAGGTATCAACCATCGTAATCGGACCATTTTAGATTTTGGCCGCCCAAAAACTTGTGGGCTATATCACAGTTAATTTTCAATAAAATTGAATTTTCTAAGAAATGTTTAGAAATAATCGACCAATCAAAATGAAAATTGTCACAGCAAATACAGGTCCCGAAACCTATTGATAGAGGTATCAACCATCGTAATCGGACCATTTTAGATTTTGGCCGCCCAAAAACTTGTGGGCTATAGCACAGTTAATTTTCAATAAAATTGAATTTTCTAAGAAATGTTTAGAAATACTCGAGCAATCAAAATGAAAATTGTCACAGCAAATACAGGTCCCGAAACCTATTGATAGAGGTATCAACCATCGTAATCGGACCATTTTAGATTTTTGCCGCCCAAAAACTTGTGGGCTATAGCACAGTTAATTTTCAATAAAATTGAATTTTCTAAGAAATGTTTAGAAATAATCGAGCAATCAAAATGAAAATTGTCACAGCAATTACAGGTCCCGAAACCTATTGATAGAGGTATCAACCATCGTAATCGGACCATTTTAGATTTTGGCCGCCCAAAAACTTGTGGGCTATAGCACAGTTAATTTTCAATAAAATTGAATTTTCTAAGAAATGTTTAGAAATACTCGAGCAATCAAAATGAAAATTGTCACAGCAAATACAGGTCCCGAAACCTATTGATAGAGGTATCAACCATCGTAATCGGACCATTTTAGATTTTTGCCGCCCAAAAACTTGTGGGCTATAGCACAGTTAATTTTCAATAAAATTGAATTTTCTAAGAAATGTTTAGAAATAATCGACCAATCAAAATGAAAATTGTCACAGCAAATACAGGTCCCGAAACCTATTGATAGAGGTATCAACCATCGTAATCGGACCATTTTAGATTTTGGCCGCCCAAAAACTTGTGGGCTATAGCACAGTTAATTTTCAATAAAATTGAATTTTCTAAGAAATGTTTAGAAATAATCGAGCAATCAAAATGAAAATTGTCACAGCAATTACAGGTCCCGAAACCTATTGATAGAGGTATCAACCATCGTAATCGGACCATTTTAGATTTTGGCCGCCCAAAAACTTGTGGGCTATAGCACAGTTAATTTTCAATAAAATTGAATTTTCTAAGAAATGTTTAGAAATACTCGAGCAATCAAAATGAAAATTGTCACAGCAAATACAGGTCCCGAAACCTATTGATAGAGGTATCAACCATCGTAATCGGACCATTTTAGATTTTTGCCGCCCAAAAACTTGTGGGCTATAGCACAGTTAATTTTCAATAAAATTGAATTTTCTAAGAAATGTTTAGAAATAATCGACCAATCAAAATGAAAATTGTCACAGCAAATACAGGTCCCGAAACCTATTGATAGAGGTATCAACCATCGTAATCGGACCATTTTAGATTTTTGCCGCCCAAAAACTTGTGGGCTATAGCACAGTTAATTTTCAATAAAATTGAATTTTCTAAGAAATGTTTAGAAATAATCGAGCAATCAAAATGAAAATTGTCACAGCAATTACAGGTCCCGAAACCTATTGATAGAGGTATCAACCATCGTAATCGGACCATTTTAGATTTTGGCCGCCCAAAAACTTGTGGGCTATAGCACAGTTAATTTTCAATAAAATTGAATTTTCTAAGAAATGTTTAGAAATACTCGAGCAATCAAAATGAAAATTGTCACAGCAAATACAGGTCCCGAAACCTATTGATAGAGGTATCAACCATCGTAATCGGACCATTTTAGATTTTTGCCGCCCAAAAACTTGTGGGCTATAGCACAGTTAATTTTCAATAAAATTGAATTTTCTAAGAAATGTTTAGAAATAATCGACCAATCAAAATGAAAATTGTCACAGCAAATACAGGTCCCGAAACCTATTGATAGAGGTATCAACCATCGTAATCGGACCATTTTAGATTTTTGCCGCCCAAAAACTTGTGGGCTATAGCACAGTTAATTTTCAATAAAATTGAATTTTCTAAGAAATGTTTAGAAATAATCGAGCAATCAAAATGAAAATTGTCACAGCAAATACAGGTCCCGAAACCTATTGATAGAGGTATCAACCATCGTAATCGGACCATTTTAGATTTTGGCCGCCCAAAAACTTGTGGGCTATAGCACAGTTAATTTTCAATAAAATTGAATTTTCTAAGAAATGTTTAGAAATAATCGACCAATCAAAATGAAAATTGTCACAGCAAATACAGGTCCCGAAACCTATTGATAGAGGTATCAACCATCGTAATCGGACCATTTTAGATTTTTGCCGCCCAAAAACTTGTGGGCTATAGCACAGTTAATTTTCAATAAAATTGAATTTTCTAAGAAATGTTTAGAAATAATCGACCAATCAAAATGAAAATTGTCACAGCAATTACAGGTCCCGAAACCTATTGATAGAGGTATCAACCATCGTAATCGGACCATTTTAGATTTTGGCCGCCCAAAAACTTGTGGGCTATAGCACAGTTAATTTTCAATAAAATTGAATTTTCTAAGAAATGTTTAGAAATAATCGACCAATCAAAATGAAAATTGTCACAGCAAATACAGGTCCCGAAACCTATTGATAGAGGTATCAACCATCGTAATCGGACCATTTTAGATTTTTGCCGCCCAAAAACTTGTGGGCTATAGCACAGTTAATTTTCAATAAAATTGAATTTTCTAAGAAATGTTTAGAAATAATCGACCAATCAAAATGAAAATTGTCACAGCAAATACAGGTCCCGAAACCTATTGATAGAGGTATCAACCATCGTAATCGGACCATTTTAGATTTTGGCCGCCCAAAAACTTGTGGGCTATAGCACAGTTAATTTTCAATAAAATTGAATTTTCTAAGAAATGTTTAGAAATAATCGACCAATCAAAATGAAAATTGTCACAGCAAATACAGGTCCCGAAACCTATTGATAGAGGTATCAACCATCGTAATCGGACCATTTTAGATTTTTGCCGCCCAAAAACTTGTGGGCTATAGCACAGTTAATTTTCAATAAAATTGAATTTTCTAAGAAATGTTTAGAAATAATCGACCAATCAAAATGAAAATTGTCACAGCAAATACAGGTCCCGAAACCTATTGATAGAGGTATCAACCATCGTAATCGGACCATTTTAGATTTTGGCCGCCCAAAAACTTGTGGGCTATAGCACAGTTAATTTTCAATAAAATTGAATTTTCTAAGAAATGTTTAGAAATAATCGACCAATCAAAATGAAAATTGTCACAGCAAATACAGGTCCCGAAACCTATTGATAGAGGTATCAACCATCGTAATCGGACCATTTTAGATTTTGGCCGCCCAAAAACTTGTGGGCTATAGCACAGTTAATTTTCAATAAAATTGAATTTTCTAAGAAATGTTTAGAAATAATCGAGCAATCAAAATGAAAATTGTCACAGCAATTACAGGTCCCGAAACCTATTGATAGAGGTATCAACCATCGTAATCGGAGCATTTGAGATTTTTGCCGCCCAAAAACTTGTGGGCTATAGCACAGTTAATTTTCAATAAAATTGAATTTTCTAAGAAATGTTTAGAAATAATCGAGCAATCAAAATGAAAATTGTCACAGCAATTACAGGTCCCGAAACCTATTGATAGAGGTATCAACCATCGTAATCGGAGCATTTTAGATTTTTGCCGCCCAAAAACTTGTGGGCTATAGCACAGTTAATTTTCAATAAAATTGAATTTTCTAAGAAATGTTTAGAAATAATCGACCAATCAAAATGAAAATTGTCACAGCAAATACAGGTCCCGAAACCTATTGATAGAGGTATCAACCATCGTAATCGGACCATTTTAGATTTTGGCCGCCCAAAAACTTGTGGGCTATAGCACAGTTAATTTTCAATAAAATTGAATTTTCTAAGAAATGTTTAGAAATAATCTAGCAATCAAAATGAAAATTGTCACAGCAATTACAGGTCCCGAAACCTATTGATAGAGGTATCAACCATCGTAATCGGACCATTTTAGATTTTTGCCGCCCAAAAACTTGTGGGCTATAGCACAGTTAATTTTCAATAAAATTGAATTTTCTAAGAAATGTTTAGAAATAATCGAGCAATCAAAATGAAAATTGTCACAGCAATTACAGGTCCCGAAACCTATTGATAGAGGTATCAACCATCATAATCGGAGCATTTTAGATTTTTGCCGCCCAAAAACTTGTGGGCTATAGCACAGTTAATTTTCAATAAAATTGAATTTTCTAAGAAATGTTTAGAAATAATCGAGCAATCAAAATGAAAATTGTCACAGCAAATACAGGTCCCGAAACCTATTGATAGAGGTATCAACCATCGTAATCGGACCATTTTAGATTTTGGCCGCCCAAAAACTTGTGGGCTATAGCACAGTTAATTTTCAATAAAATTGAATTTTCTAAGAAATGTTTAGAAATACTCGAGCAATCAAAATGAAAATTGTCACAGCAAATACAGGTCCCGAAACCTATTGATAGAGGTATCAACCATCGTAATCGGACCATTTTAGATTTTTGCCGCCCAAAAACTTGTGGGCTATAGCACAGTTAATTTTCAATAAAATTGAATTTTCTAAGAAATGTTTAGAAATAATCGAGCAATCAAAATGAAAATTGTCACAGCAAATACAGGTCCCGAAACCTATTGATAGAGGTATCAACCATCGTATTCGGACCATTTTAGATTTTGGCCGCCCAAAAACTTGTGGGCTATAGCACAGTTAATTTTCAATAAAATTGAATTTTCTAAGAAATGTTTAGAAATACTCGAGCAATCAAAATGAAAATTGTCACAGCAAATACAGGTCCCGAAACCTATTGATAGAGGTATCAACCATCGTAATCGGACCATTTTAGATTTTTGCCGCCCAAAAACTTGTGGGCTATAGCACAGTTAATTTTCAATAAAATTGAATTTTCTAAGAAATGTTTAGAAATAATCGAGCAATCAAAATGAAAATTGTCACAGCAACTACAGGTCCCGAAACCTATTGATAGAGGTATCAACCATCGTAATCGGACCATTTTAGATTTTGGCCGCCCAAAAACTTGTGGGCTATAGCACAGTTAATTTTCAATAAAATTGAATTTTCTAAGAAATGTTTAGAAATACTCGAGCAATCAAAATGAAAATTGTCACAGCAAATACAGGTCCCGAAACCTATTGATAGAGGTATCAACCATCGTAATCGGACCATTTTAGATTTTGGCCGCCCAAAAACTTGTGGGCTATAGCACAGTTAATTTTCAATAAAATTGAATTTTCTAAGAAATGTTTAGAAATAATCGACCAATCAAAATGAAAATTGTCACAGCAAATACAGGTCCCGAAACCTATTGATAGAGGTATCAACCATCGTAATCGGACCATTTTAGATTTTGGCCGCCCAAAAACTTGTGGGCTATAGCACAGTTAATTTTCAATAAAATTGAATTTTCTAAGAAATGTTTAGAAATACTCGAGCAATCAAAATGAAAATTGTCACAGCAAATACAGGTCCCGAAACCTATTGATAGAGGTATCAACCATCGTAATCGGACCATTTTAGATTTTTGCCGCCCAAAAACTTGTGGGCTATAGCACAGTTAATTTTCAATAAAATTGAATTTTCTAAGAAATGTTTAGAAATAATCGAGCAATCAAAATGAAAATTGTCACAGCAATTACAGGTCCCGAAACCTATTGATAGAGGTATCAACCATCATAATCGGAGCATTTTCGATTTTTGCCGCCCAAAAACTTGTGGGCTATAGCACAGTTAATTTTCAATAAAATTGAATTTTCTAAGAAATGTTTAGAAATAATCTAGCAATCAAAATGAAAATTGTCACAGCAATTACAGGTCCCGAAACCTATTGATAGAGGTATCAACCATCGTAATCGGACCATTTTAGATTTTTGCCGCCCAAAAACTTGTGGGCTATAGCACAGTTAATTTTCAATAAAATTGAATTTTCTAAGAAATGTTTAGAAATAATCGAGCAATCAAAATGAAAATTGTCACAGCAATTACAGGTCCCGAAACCTATTGATAGAGGTATCAACCATCATAATCGGAGCATTTTCGATTTTTGCCGCCCAAAAACTTGTGGGCTATAGCACAGTTAATTTTCAATAAAATTGAATTTTCTAAGAAATGTTTAGAAATACTCGAGCAATCAAAATGAAAATTGTCACAGCAAATACAGGTCCCGAAACCTATTGATAGAGGTATCAACCATCGTAATCGGACCATTTTAGATTTTTGCCGCCCAAAAACTTGTGGGCTATAGCACAGTTAATTTTCAATAAAATTGAATTTTCTAAGAAATGTTTAGAAATAATCGACCAATCAAAATGAAAATTGTCACAGCAAATACAGGTCCCGAAACCTATTGATAGCGGTATCAACCATCGTAATCGGACCATTTTAGATTTTTGCCGCCCAAAAACTTGTGGGCTATAGCACAGTTAATTTTCAATAAAATTGAATTTTCTAAGAAATGTTTAGAAATACTCGAGCAATCAAAATGAAAATTGTCACAGCAAATACAGGTCCCGAAACCTATTGATAGAGGTATCAACCATCGTAATCGGACCATTTTAGATTTTGGCCGCCCAAAAACTTGTGGGCTATAGCACAGTTAATTTTCAATAAAATTGAATTTTCTAAGAAATGTTTAGAAATAATCGACCAATCAAAATGAAAATTGTCACAGCAAATACAGGTCCCGAAACCTATTGATAGAGGTATCAACCATCGTAATCGGACCATTTTAGATTTTGGCCGCCCAAAAACTTGTGGGCTATAGCACAGTTAATTTTCAATAAAATTGAATTTTCTAAGAAATGTTTAGAAATAATCGAGCAATCAAAATGAAAATTGTCACAGCAATTACAGGTCCCGAAACCTATTGATAGAGGTATCAACCATCGTAATCGGAGCATTTGAGATTTTTGCCGCCCAAAAACTTGTGGGCTATAGCACAGTTAATTTTCAATAAAATTGAATTTTCTAAGAAATGTTTAGAAATAATCGAGCAATCAAAATGAAAATTGTCACAGCAATTACAGGTCCCGAAACCTATTGATAGAGGTATCAACCATCGTAATCGGAGCATTTTAGATTTTTGCCGCCCAAAAACTTGTGGGCTAGCACAGTTAATTTTCAATAAAATTGAATTTTCTAAGAAATGTTTAGAAATAATCGACCAATCAAAATGAAAATTGTCACAGCAAATACAGGTCCCGAAACCTATTGATAGAGGTATCAACCATCGTAATCGGACCATTTTAGATTTTGGCCGCCCAAAAACTTGTGGGCTATAGCACAGTTAATTTTCAATAAAATTGAATTTTCTAAGAAATGTTTAGAAATACTCGAGCAATCAAAATGAAAATTGTCACAGCAAATACAGGTCCCGAAACCTATTGATAGAGGTATCAACCATCGTAATCGGACCATTTTAGATTTTTGCCGCCCAAAAACTTGTGGGCTATAGCACAGTTAATTTTCAATAAAATTGAATTTTCTAAGAAATGTTTAGAAATAATCGAGCAATCAAAATGAAAATTGTCACAGCAATTACAGGTCCCGAAACCTATTGATAGAGGTATCAACCATCATAATCGGAGCATTTTAGATTTTTGCCGCCCAAAAACTTGTGGGCTATAGCACAGTTAATTTTCAATAAAATTGAATTTTCTAAGAAATGTTTAGAAATAATTTAGCAATCAAAATGAAAATTGTCACAGCAATTACAGGTCCCGAAACCTATTGATAGAGGTATCAACCATCGTAATCGGACCATTTTCGATTTTGGCCGCCCAAAAACTTGTGGGCTATAGCACAGTTAATTTTCAATAAAATTGAATTTTCTAAGAAATGTTTAGAAATAATCGACCAATCAAAATGAAAATTGTCACAGCAAATACAGGTCCCGAAACCTATTGATAGAGGTATCAACCATCGTAATCGGACCATTTTAGATTTTGGCCGCCCAAAAACTTGTGGGCTATAGCACAGTTAATTTTCAATAAAATTGAATTTTCTAAGAAATGTTTAGAAATAATCGAGCAATCAAAATGAAAATTGTCACAGCAATTACAGGTCCCGAAACCTATTGATAGAGGTATCAACCATCGTAATCGGAGCATTTGAGATTTTTGCCGCCCAAAAACTTGTGGGCTATAGCACAGTTAATTTTCAATAAAATTGAATTTTCTAAGAAATGTTTAGAAATAATCGAGCAATCAAAATGAAAATTGTCACAGCAAATACAGGTCCCGAAACCTATTGATAGAGGTATCAACCATCGTAATCGGACCATTTTAGATTTTGGCCGCCCAAAAACTTGTGGGCTATAGCACAGTTAATTTTCAATAAAATTGAATTTTCTAAGAAATGTTTAGAAATAATCGAGCAATCAAAATGAAAATTGTCACAGCAAATACAGGTCCCGAAACCTATTGATAGAGGTATCAACCATCGTAATCGGACCATTTTAGATTTTGGCCGCCCAAAAACTTGTGGGCTATAGCACAGTTAATTTTCAATAAAATTGAATTTTCTAAGAAATGTTTAGAAATAATCGAGCAATCAAAATGAAAATTGTCACAGCAATTACAGGTCCCGAAACCTATTGATAGAGGTATCAACCATCGTAATCGGAGCATTTGAGATTTTTGCCGCCCAAAAACTTGTGGGCTATAGCACAGTTAATTTTCAATAAAATTGAATTTTCTAAGAAATGTTTAGAAATAATCGAGCAATCAAAATGAAAATTGTCACAGCAATTACAGGTCCCGAAACCTATTGATAGAGGTATCAACCATCGTAATCGGAGCATTTTAGATTTTTGCCGCCCAAAAACTTGTGGGCTATAGCACAGTTAATTTTCAATAAAATTGAATTTTCTAAGAAATGTTTAGAAATAATCGACCAATCAAAATGAAAATTGTCACAGCAAATACAGGTCCCGAAACCTATTGATAGAGGTATCAACCATCGTAATCGGACCATTTTAGATTTTGGCCGCCCAAAAACTTGTGGGCTATAGCACAGTTAATTTTCAATAAAATTGAATTTTCTAAGAAATGTTTAGAAATACTCGAGCAATCAAAATGAAAATTGTCACAGCAAATACAGGTCCCGAAACCTATTGATAGAGGTATCAACCATCGTAATCGGACCATTTTAGATTTTTGCCGCCCAAAAACTTGTGGGCTATAGCACAGTTAATTTTCAATAAAATTGAATTTTCTAAGAAATGTTTAGAAATAATCGAGCAATCAAAATGAAAATTGTCACAGCAATTACAGGTCCCGAAACCTATTGATAGAGGTATCAACCATCATAATCGGAGCATTTTAGATTTTTGCCGCCCAAAAACTTGTGGGCTATAGCACAGTTAATTTTCAATAAAATTGAATTTTCTAAGAAATGTTTAGAAATAATCGAGCAATTAAAATGAAAATTGTCACAGCAAATACAGGTCCCGAAACCTATTGATAGAGGTATCAACCATCGTAATCGGACCATTTTAGATTTTGGCCGCCCAAAAACTTGTGGGCTATAGCACAGTTAATTTTCAATAAAATTGAATTTTCTAAGAAATGTTTAGAAATAATCGACCAATCAAAATGAAAATTGTCACAGCAAATACAGGTCCCGAAACCTATTGATAGAGGTATCAACCATCGTAATCGGACCATTTTAGATTTTTGCCGCCCAAAAACTTGTGGGCTATAGCACAGTTAATTTTCAATAAAATTGAATTTTCTAAGAAATGTTTAGAAATAATCGAGCAATCAAAATGAAAATTGTCACAGCAAATACAGGTCCCGAAACCTATTGATAGAGGTATCAACCATCGTAATCGGACCATTTTAGATTTTTGCCGCCCAAAAACTTGTGGGCTATAGCACAGTTAATTTTCAATAAAATTGAATTTTCTAAGAAATGTTTAGAAATAATCGACCAATCAAAATGAAAATTGTCACAGCAAATACAGGTCCCGAAACCTATTGATAGAGGTATCAACCATCGTAATCGGACCATTTTAGATTTTGGCCGCCCAAAAACTTGTGGGCTATAGCACAGTTAATTTTCAATAAAATTGAATTTTCTAAGAAATGTTTAGAAATAATCGAGCAATCAAAATGAAAATTGTCACAGCAATTACAGGTCCCGAAACCTATTGATAGAGGTATCAACCATCGTAATCGGAGCATTTGAGATTTTTGCCGCCCAAAAACTTGTGGGCATAGCACAGTTAATTTTCAATAAAATTGAATTTTCTAAGAAATGTTTAGAAATAATCGACCAATCAAAATGAAAATTGTCACAGCAATTACAGGTCCCGAAACCTATTGATAGAGGTATCAACCATCGTAATCGGAGCATTTTAGATTTTTGCCGCCCAAAAACTTGTGGGCTATAGCACAGTTAATTTTCAATAAAATTGAATTTTCTAAGAAATGTTTAGAAATAATCGACCAATCAAAATGAAAATTGTCACAGCAAATACAGGTCCCGAAACCTATTGATAGAGGTATCAACCATCGTAATCGGACCATTTTAGATTTTGGCCGCCCAAAAACTTGTGGGCTATAGCACAGTTAATTTTCAATAAAATTGAATTTTCTAAGAAATGTTTAGAAATAATCGAGCAATCAAAATGAAAATTGTCACAGCAATTACAGGTCCCGAAACCTATTGATAGAGGTATCAACCATCGTAATCGGAGCATTTTAGATTTTTGCCGCCCAAAAACTTGTGGGCTATAGCACAGTTAATTTTCAATAAAATTGAATTTTCTAAGAAATGTTTAGAAATAATCGACCAATCAAAATGAAAATTGTCACAGCAATTACAGGTCCCGAAACCTATTGATAGAGGTATCAACCATCGTAATCGGACCATTTTAGATTTTTGCCGCCCAAAAACTTGTGGGCTATAGCACAGTTAATTTTCAATAAAATTGAATTTTCTAAGAAATGTTTAGAAATAATCGAGCAATCAAAATGAAAATTGTCACAGCAATTACAGGTCCCGAAACCTATTGATAGAGGTATCAACCATCGTAATCGGAGCATTTGAGATTTTTGCCGCCCAAAAACTTGTGGGCTATAGCACAGTTAATTTTCAATAAAATTGAATTTTCTAAGAAATGTTTAGAAATAATCGAGCAATCAAAATGAAAATTGTCACAGCAATTACAGGTCCCGAAACCTATTGATAGAGGTACCAACCATCGTAATCGGAGCATTTTAGATTTTTGCCGCCCAAAAACTTGTGGGCTGTAGCACAGTTAATTTTCAATAAAATTGAATTTTCTAAGAAATGTTTAGAAATAATCGAGCAATCAAAATGAAAATTGTCACAGCAAATACAGGTCCCGAAACCTATTGATAGAGGTATCAACCATCGTAATCGGACCATTTTAGATTTTGGCCGCCCAAAAACTTGTGGGCTATGGCACAGTTAATTTTCAATAAAATTGAATTTTCTAAGAAATGTTTAGAAATAATCGACCAATCAAAATGAAAATTGTCACAGCAAATACAGGTCCCGAAACCTATTGATAGAGGTATCAACCATCGTAATCGGACCATTTTAGATTTTGGCCGCCCAAAAACTTGTGGGCTATAGCACAGTTAATTTTCAATAAAATTGAATTTTCTAAGAAATGTTTAGAAATAATCGAGCAATCAAAATGAAAATTGTCACAGCAATTACAGGTCCCGAAACCTATTGATAGAGGTATCAACCATCGTAATCGGACCATTTTAGATTTTTGCCGCCCAAAAACTTGTGGGCTATAGCACAGTTAATTTTCAATAAAATTGAATTTTCTAAGAAATGTTTAGAAATAATCGAGCAATCAAAATGAAAATTGTCACAGCAATTACAGGTCCCGAAACCTATTGATAGAGGTATCAACCATCATAATCGGAGCATTTTAGATTTTTGCCGCCCAAAAACTTGTGGGCTATAGCACAGTTAATTTTCAATAAAATTGAATTTTCTAAGAAATGTTTAGAAATAATCTAGCAATCAAAATGAAAATTGTCACAGCAATTACAGGTCCCGAAACCTATTGATAGAGGTATCAACCATCGTAATCGGACCATTTTAGATTTTTGCCGCCCAAAAACTTGTGGGCTATAGCACAGTTAATTTTCAATAAAATTGAATTTTCTAAGAAATGTTTAGAAATAATCGAGCAATCAAAATGAAAATTGTCACAGCAATTACAGGTCCCGAAACCTATTGATAGAGGTATCAACCATCATAATCGGAGCATTTTCGATTTTTGCCGCCCAAAAACTTGTGGGCTATAGCACAGTTAATTTTCAATAAAATTGAATTTTCTAAGAAATGTTTAGAAATAATCGAGCAATCAAAATGAAAATTGTCACAGCAAATACAGGTCCCGAAACCTATTGATAGAGGTATCAACCATCGTAATCGGACCATTTTAGATTTTGGCCGCCCAAAAACTTGTGGGCTATAGCACAGTTAATTTTCAATAAAATTGAATTTTCTAAGAAATGTTTAGAAATAATCGACCAATCAAAATGAAAATTGTCACAGCAAATACAGGTCCCGAAACCTATTGATAGAGGTATCAACCATCGTAATCGGACCATTTTAGATTTTTGCCGCCCAAAAACTTGTGGGCTATAGCACAGTTAATTTTCAATAAAATTGAATTTTCTAAGAAATGTTTAGAAATAATCGAGCAATCAAAATGAAAATTGTCACAGCAAATACAGGTCCCGAAACCTATTGATAGAGGTATCAACCATCGTAATCGGACCATTTTAGATTTTGGCCGCCCAAAAACTTGTGGGCTATAGCACAGTTAATTTTCAATAAAATTGAATTTTCTAAGAAATGTTTAGAAATAATCGAGCAATCAAAATGAAAATTGTCACAGCAATTACAGGTCCCGAAACCTATTGATAGAGGTATCAACCATCGAAATCGGAGCATTTGAGATTTTTGCCGCCCAAAAACTTGTGGGCTATAGCACAGTTAATTTTCAATAAAATTGAATTTTCTAAGAAATGTTTAGAAATAATCGAGCAATCAAAATGAAAATTGTCACAGCAATTACAGGTCCCGAAACCTATTGATAGAGGTATCAACCATCGTAATCGGAGCATTTTAGATTTTTGCCGCCCAAAAACTTGTGGGCTATAGCACAGTTAATTTTCAATAAAATTGAATTTTCTAAGAAATGTTTAGAAATAATCGACCAATCAAAATGAAAATTGTCACAGCAAATACAGGTCCCGAAACCTATTGATAGAGGTATCAACCATCGTAATCGGACCATTTTAGATTTTGGCCGCCCAAAAACTTGTGGGCTATAGCACAGTTAATTTTCAATAAAATTGAATTTTCTAAGAAATGTTTAGAAATAATCGACCAATCAAAATGAAAATTGTCACAGCAAATACAGGTCCCGAAACCTATTGATAGAGGTATCAACCATCGTAATCGGACCATTTTAGATTTTTGCCGCCCAAAAACTTGTGGGCTATAGCACAGTTAATTTTCAATAAAATTGAATTTTCTAAGAAATGTTTAGAAATAATCGAGCAATCAAAATGAAAATTGTCACAGCAAATACAGGTCCCGAAACCTATTGATAGAGGTATCAACCATCGTAATCGGACCATTTTAGATTTTGGCCGCCCAAAAACTTGTGGGCTATAGCACAGTTAATTTTCAATAAAATTGAATTTTCTAAGAAATGTTTAGAAATAATCGAGCAATCAAAATGAAAATTGTCACAGCAATTACAGGTCCCGAAACCTATTGATAGAGGTATCAACCATCGTATCCGGAGCATTTGAGATTTTTGCCGCCCAAAAACTTGTGGGCTATAGCACAGTTAATTTTCAATAAAATTGAATTTTCTAAGAAATGCTTAGAAATAATCGAGCAATCAAAATGAAAATTGTCACAGCAAATACAGGTCCCGAAACCTATTGATAGAGGTATCAACCATCGTAATCGGACCATTTTAGATTTTGGCCGCCCAAAAACTTGTGGGCTATAGCACAGTTAATTTTCAATAAAATTGAATTTTCTAAGAAATGTTTAGAAATAATCGACCAATCAAAATGAAAATTGTCACAGCAAATACAGGTCCCGAAACCTATTGATAGAGGTATCAACCATCGTAATCGGACCATTTTAGATTTTGGCCGCCCAAAAACTTGTGGGCTATAGCACAGTTAATTTTCAATAAAATTGAATTTTCTAAGAAATGTTTAGAAATAATCGAGCAATCAAAATGAAAATTGTCACAGCAAATACAGGTCCCGAAACCTATTGATAGAGGTATCAACCATCGTAATCGGACCATTTTAGATTTTGGCCGCCCAAAAACTTGTGGGCTATAGCACAGTTAATTTTCAATAAAATTGAATTTTCTAAGAAATGTTTAGAAATAATCGAGCAATCAAAATGAAAATTGTCACAGCAATTACAGGTCCCGAAACCTATTGATAGAGGTATCAACCATCGTAATCGGAGCTGAGATTTTTGCCGCCCAAAAACTTGTGGGCTATAGCACAGTTAATTTTCAATAAAATTGAATTTTCTAAGAAATGTTTAGAAATAATCGAGCAATCAAAATGAAAATTGTCACAGCAATTACAGGTCCCGAAACCTATTGATAGAGGTATCAACCATCATAATCGGAGCATTTTAGATTTTTGCCGCCCAAAAACTTGTGGGCTATAGCACAGTTAATTTTCAATAAAATTGAATTTTCTAAGAAATGTTTAGAAATAATCGAGCAATCAAAATGAAAATTGTCACAGCAATTACAGGTCCCGAAACCTATTGATAGAGGTATCAACCATCATAATCGGAGCATTTTCGATTTTTGCCGCCCAAAAACTTGTGGGCTATAGCACAGTTAATTTTCAATAAAATTGAATTTTCTAAGAAATGTTTAGAAATAATCGAGCAATCAAAATGAAAATTGTCACAGCAAATACAGGTCCCGAAACCTATTGATAGAGGTATCAACCATCGTAATCAGACCATTTTAGATTTTGGCCGCCCAAAAACTTGTGGGCTATAGCACAGTTAATTTTCAATAAAATTGAATTTTCTAAGAAATGTTTAGAAATAATCGACCAATCAAAATGAAAATTGTCACAGCAAATACAGGTCCCGAAACCTATTGATAGAGGTATCAACCATCGTAATCGGACCATTTTAGATTTTTGCCGCCCAAAAACTTGTGGGCTATAGCACAGTTAATTTTCAATAAAATTGAATTTTCTAAGAAATGTTTAGAAATAATCGACCAATCAAAATGAAAATTGTCACAGCAATTACAGGTCCCGAAACCTATTGATAGAGGTATCAACCATCGTAATCGGAGCATTTGAGATTTTTGCCGCCCAAAAACTTGTGGGCTATAGCACAGTTAATTTTCAATAAAATTGAATTTTCTAAGAAATGTTTAGAAATAATCGAGCAATCAAAATGAAAATTGTCACAGCAATTACAGGTCCCGAAACCTATTGATAGAGGTATCAACCATCGTAATCGGACCATTTTAGATTTTTGCCGCCCAAAAACTTGTGGGCTATAGCACAGTTAATTTTCAATAAAATTGAATTTTCTAAGAAATGTTTAGAAATAATCGACCAATCAAAATGAAAATTGTCACAACAAATACAGGTCCCGAAACCTATTGATAGAGGTATCAACCATCGTAATCGGAGCATTTTCGATTTTTGCCGCCCAAAAACTTGTGGGCTATAGCACAGTTAATTTTCAATAAAATTGAATTTTCTAAGAAATGTTTAGAAATAATCTAGCAATCAAAATGAAAATTGTCACAGCAATTACAGGTCCCGAAACCTATTGATAGAGGTATCAACCATCGTAATCGGACCATTTTAGATTTTGGCCGCCCAAAAACTTGTGGGCTATAGCACAGTTAATTTTCAATAAAATTGAATTTTCTAAGAAATGTTTAGAAATAATCGACCAATCAAAATGAAAATTGTCACAGCAATTACAGGTCCCGAAACCTATTGATAGAGGTATCAACCATCGTAATCGGAGCATTTGAGATTTTTGCCGCCCAAAAACTTGTGGGCTATAGCACAGTTAATTTTCAATAAAATTGAATTTTCTAAGAAATGTTTAGAAATAATCGAGCAATCAAAATGAAAATTGTCACAGCAATTACAGGTCCCGAAACCTATTGATAGAGGTATCAACCATCGTAATCGGAGCATTTTAGATTTTTGCCGCCCAAAAACTTGTGGGCTATAGCACAGTTAATTTTCAATAAAATTGAATTTTCTAAGAAATGTTTAGAAATAATCGACCAATCAAAATGAAAATTGTCACAGCAAATACAGGTCCCGAAACCTATTGATAGAGGTATCAACCATCGTAATCGGAGCATTTTCGATTTTTGCCGCCCAAAAACTTGTGGGCTATAGCACAGTTAATTTTCAATAAAATTGAATTTTCTAAGAAATGTTTAGAAATAATCTAGCAATCAAAATGAAAATTGTCACAGCAATTACAGGTCCCGAAACCTATTGATAGAGGTATCAACCATCGTAATCGGACCATTTTAGATTTTGGCCGCCCAAAAACTTGTGGGCTATAGCACAGTTAATTTTCAATAAAATTGAATTTTCTAAGAAATGTTTAGAAATAATCGACCAATCAAAATGAAAATTGTCACAGCAATTACAGGTCCCGAAACCTATTGATAGAGGTATCAACCATCGTAATCGGAGCATTTGAGATTTTTGCCGCCCAAAAACTTGTGGGCTATAGCACAGTTAATTTTCAATAAAATTGAATTTTCTAAGAAATGTTTAGAAATAATCTAGCAATCAAAATGAAAATTGTCACAGCAATTACAGGTCCCGAAACCTATTGATAGAGGTATCAACCATCGTAATCGGACCATTTTAGATTTTGGCCGCCCAAAAACTTGTGGGCTATAGCACAGTTAATTTTCAATAAAATTGAATTTTCTAAGAAATGTTTAGAAATAATCGAGCAATCAAAATGAAAATTGTCACAGCAATTACAGGTCCCGAAACCTATTGATAGAGGTATCAACCATCGTAATCGGAGCATTTGAGATTTTTGCCGCCCAAAAACTTGTGGGCTATAGCACAGTTAATTTTCAATAAAATTGAATTTTCTAAGAAATGTTTAGAAATAATCGACCAATCAAAATGAAAATTGTCACAGCAAATACAGGTCCCGAAACCTATTGATAGAGGTATCAACCATCGTAATCGGACCATTTTAGATTTTGGCCGCCCAAAAACTTGTGGGCTATAGCACAGTTAATTTTCAATAAAATTGAATTTTCTAAGAAATGTTTAGAAATAATCGACCAATCAAAATGAAAATTGTCACAGCAAATACAGGTCCCGAAACCTATTGATAGAGGTATCAACCATCGTAATCGGACCATTTTAGATTTTGGCCGCCCAAAAACTTGTGGGCTATAGCACAGTTAATTTTCAATAAAATTGAATTTTCTAAGAAATGTTTAGAAATAATCGAGCAATCAAAATGAAAATTGTCACAGCAAATACAGGTCCCGAAACCTATTGATAGAGGTATCAACCATCGTAATCGGACCATTTTAGATTTTGGCCGCCCAAAAACTTGTGGGCTATAGCACAGTTAATTTTCAATAAAATTGAATTTTCTAAGAAATGTTTAGAAATAATCGAGCAATCAAAATGAAAATTGTCACAGCAATTACAGGTCCCGAAACCTATTGATAGAGGTATCAACCATCGTAATCGGAGCATTTGAGATTTTTGCCGCCCAAAAACTTGTGGGCTATAGCACAGTTAATTTTCAATAAAATTGAATTTTCTAAGAAATGTTTAGAAATAATCGAGCAATCAAAATGAAAATTGTCACAGCAAATACAGGTCCCGAAACCTATTGATAGAGGTATCAACCATCGTAATCGGACCATTTTAGATTTTGGCCGCCCAAAAACTTGTGGGCTATAGCACAGTTAATTTTCAATAAAATTGAATTTTCTAAGAAATGTTTAGAAATAATCGACCAATCAAAATGAAAATTGTCACAGCAAATACAGGTCCCGAAACCTATTGATAGAGGTATCAACCATCGTAATCGGACCATTTTAGATTTTTGCCGCCCAAAAACTTGTGGGCTATAGCACAGTTAATTTTCAATAAAATTGAATTTTCTAAGAAATGTTTAGAAATAATCGAGCAATCAAAATGAAAATTGTCACAGCAATTACAGGTCCCGAAACCTATTGATAGAGGTATCAACCATCGTAATCGGAGCATTTGAGATTTTTGCCGCCCAAAAACTTGTGGGCTATAGCACAGTTAATTTTCAATAAAATTGAATTTTCTAAGAAATGTTTAGAAATAATCGAGCAATCAAAATGAAAATTGTCACAGCAATTACAGGTCCCGAAACCTATTGATAGAGGTATCAACCATCGTAATCGGAGCATTTTAGATTTTTGCCGCCCAAAAACTTGTGGGCTATAGCACAGTTAATTTTCAATAAAATTGAATTTTCTAAGAAATGTTTAGAAATAATCGAGCAATCAAAATGAAAATTGTCACAGCAATTACAGGTCCCGAAACCTATTGATAGAGGTATCAACCATCGTAATCGGAGCATTTTCGATTTTTGCCGCCCAAAAACTTGTGGGCTATAGCACAGTTAATTTTCAATAAAATTGAATTTTCTAAGAAATGTTTAGAAATAATCGAGCAATCAAAATGAAAATTGTCACAGCAAATACAGGTCCCGAAACCTATTGATAGAGGTATCCACCATCGTAATCGGACCATTTTAGATTTTGGCCGCCCAAAAACTTGTGGGCTATAGCACAGTTAATTTTCAATAAAATTGAATTTTCTAAGAAATGTTTAGAAATAATCGACCAATCAAAATGAAAATTGTCACAGCAAATACAGGTCCCGAAACCTATTGATAGAGGTATCAACCATCGTAATCGGACCATTTTACATTTTTGCCGCCCAAAAACTTGTGGGCTATAGCACAGTTAATTTTCAATAAAATTGAATTTTCTAAGAAATGTTTAGAAATAATCGAGCAATCAAAATGAAAATTGTCACAGCAAATACAGGTCCCGAAACCTATTGATAGAGGTATCAACCATCGTAATCGGACCATTTTAGATTTTGGCCGCCCAAAAACTTGTGGGCTATAGCACAGTTAATTTTCAATAAAATTGAATTTTCTAAGAAATGTTTAGAAATAATCGACCAATCAAAATGAAAATTGTCACAGCAAATACAGGTCCCGAAACCTATTGATAGAGGTATCAACCATCGTAATCGGACCATTTTAGATTTTGGCCGCCCAAAAACTTGTGGGCTATAGCACAGTTAATTTTCAATAAAATTGAATTTTCTAAGAAATGTTTAGAAATAATCGACCAATCAAAATGAAAATTGTCACAGCAAATACAGGTCCCGAAACCTATTGATAGAGGTATCAACCATCGTAATCGGACCATTTTAGATTTTGGCCGCCCAAAAACTTGTGGGCTATAGCACAGTTAATTTTCAATAAAATTGAATTTTCTAAGAAATGTTTAGAAATAATCGACCAATCAAAATGAAAATTGTCACAGCAAATACAGGTCCCGAAACCTATTGATAGAGGTATCAACCATCGTAATCGGACCATTTTAGATTTTTGCCGCCCAAAAACTTGTGGGCTATAGCACAGTTAATTTTCAATAAAATTGAATTTTCTAAGAAATGTTTAGAAATAATCGAGCAATCAAAATGAAAATTGTCACAGCAATTACAGGTCCCGAAACCTATTGATAGAGGTATCAACCATCGTAATCGGAGCATTTGAGATTTTTGCCGCCCAAAAACTTGTGGGCTATAGCACAGTTAATTTTCAATAAAATTGAATTTTCTAAGAAATGTTTAGAAATAATCGAGCAATCAAAATGAAAATTGTCACAGCAATTACAGGTCCCGAAACCTATTGATAGAGGTATCAACCATCGTAATCGGAGCATTTTAGATTTTTGCCGCCCAAAAACTTGTGGGCTATAGCACAGTTAATTTTCAATAAAATTGAATTTTCTAAGAAATGTTTAGAAATAATCGAGCAATCAAAATGAAAATTGTCACAGCAATTACAGGTCCCGAAACCTATTGATAGAGGTATCAACCATCGTAATCGGAGCATTTGAGATTTTTGCCGCCCAAAAACTTGTGGGCTATAGCACAGTTAATTTTCAATAAAATTGAATTTTCTAAGAAATGTTTAGAAATAATCGAGCAATCAAAATGAAAATTGTCACAGCAATTACAGGTCCCGAAACCTATTGATAGAGGTATCAACCATCGTAATCGGAGCATTTTAGATTTTTGCCGCCCAAAAACTTGTGGGCTATAGCACAGTTAATTTTCAATAAAATTGAATTTTCTAAGAAATGTTTAGAAATAATCGACCAATCAAAATGAAAATTGTCACAGCAAATACAGGTCCCGAAACCTATTGATAGAGGTATCAACCATCGTAATCGGACCATTTTAGATTTTGGCCGCCCAAAAACTTGTGGGCTATAGCACAGTTAATTTTCAATAAAATTGAATTTTCTAAGAAATGTTTAGAAATAATCGACCAATCAAAATGAAAATTGTCACAGCAAATACAGGTCCCGAAACCTATTGATAGAGGTATCAACCATCGTAATCGGACCATTTTAGATTTTGGCCGCCCAAAAACTTGTGGGCTATAGCACAGTTAATTTTCAATAAAATTGAATTTTCTAAGAAATGTTTAGAAATACTCGAGCAATCAAAATGAAAATTGTCACAGCAAATACAGGTCCCGAAACCTATTGATAGAGGTATCAACCATCGTAATCGGACCATTTTAGATTTTTGCCGCCCAAAAACTTGTGGGCTATAGCACAGTTAATTTTCAATAAAATTGAATTTTCTAAGAAATGTTTAGAAATAATCGAGCAATCAAAATGAAAATTGTCACAGCAATTACAGGTCCCGAAACCTATTGATAGAGGTATCAACCATCATAATCGGAGCATTTTCGATTTTTGCCGCCCAAAAACTTGTGGGCTATAGCACAGTTAATTTTCAATAAAATTGAATTTTCTAAGAAATGTTTAGAAATAATCGACCAATCAAAATGAAAATTGTCACAGCAAATACAGGTCCCGAAACCTATTGATAGAGGTATCAACCATCGTAATCGGACCATTTTAGATTTTGGCCGCCCAAAAACTTGTGGGCTATAGCACAGTTAATTTTCAATAAAATTGAATTTTCTAAGAAATGTTTAGAAATAATCGACCAATCAAAATGAAAATTGTCACAGCAAATACAGGTCCCGAAACCTATTGATAGAGGTATCAACCATCGTAATCGGACCATTTTAGATTTTGGCCGCCCAAAAACTTGTGGGCTATAGCACAGTTAATTTTCAATAAAATTGAATTTTCTAAGAAATGTTTAGAAATACTCGAGCAATCAAAATGAAAATTGTCACAGCAAATACAGGTCCCGAAACCTATTGATAGAGGTATCAACCATCGTAATCGGACCATTTTAGATTTTTGCCGCCCAAAAACTTGTGGGCTATAGCACAGTTAATTTTCAATAAAATTGAATTTTCTAAGAAATGTTTAGAAATACTCGAGCAATCAAAATGAAAATTGTCACAGCAATTACAGGTCCCGAAACCTATTGATAGAGGTATCAACCATCGTAATCGGACCATTTTAGATTTTGGCCGCCCAAAAACTTGTGGGCTATAGCACAGTTAATTTTCAATAAAATTGAATTTTCTAAGAAATGTTTAGAAATACTCGAGCAATCAAAATGAAAATTGTCACAGCAAATACAGGTCCCGAAACCTATTGATAGAGGTATCAACCATCGTAATCGGACCATTTTAGATTTTTGCCGCCCAAAAACTTGTGGGCTATAGCACAGTTAATTTTCAATAAAATTGAATTTTCTAAGAAATGTTTAGAAATAATCGAGCAATCAAAATGAAAATTGTCACAGCAAATACAGGTCCCGAAACCTATTGATAGAGGTATCAACCATCGTAATCGGACCATTTTAGATTTTTGCCGCCCAAAAACTTGTGGGCTATAGCACAGTTAATTTTCAATAAAATTGAATTTTCTAAGAAATGTTTAGAAATAATCGAGCAATCAAAATGAAAATTGTCACAGCAATTACAGGTCCCGAAACCTATTGATAGAGGTATCAACCATCGTAATCGGAGCATTTTCGATTTTTGCCGCCCAAAAACTTGTGGGCTATAGCACAGTTAATTTTCAATAAAATTGAATTTTCTAAGAAATGTTTAGAAATAATCGAGCAATCAAAATGAAAATTGTCACAGCAAATACAGGTCCCGAAACCTATTGATAGAGGTATCAACCATCGTAATCGGACCATTTTAGATTTTGGCCGCCCAAAAACTTGTGGGCTATAGCACAGTTAATTTTCAATAAAATTGAATTTTCTAAGAAATGTTTAGAAATAATCGACCAATCAAAATGAAAATTGTCACAGCAAATACAGGTCCTGAAACCTATTGATAGAGGTATCAACCATCGTAATCGGACCATTTTAGATTTTTGCCGCCCAAAAACTTGTGGGCTATAGCACAGTTAATTTTCAATAAAATTGAATTTTCTAAGAAATGTTTAGAAATAATCGAGCAATCAAAATGAAAATTGTCACAGCAATTACAGGTCCCGAAACCTATTGATAGAGGTATCAACCATCGTAATCGGAGCATTTGAGATTTTTGCCGCCCAAAAACTTGTGGGCTATAGCACAGTTAATTTTCAATAAAATTGAATTTTCTAAGAAATGTTTAGAAATAATCGAGCAATCAAAATGAAAATTGTCACAGCAATTACAGGTCCCGAAACCTATTGATAGAGGTATCAACCATCGTAATCGGAGCATTTTAGATTTTTGCCGCCCAAAAACTTGTGGGCTATAGCACAGTTAATTTTCAATAAAATTGAATTTTCTAAGAAATGTTTAGAAATAATCGAGCAATCAAAATGAAAATTGTCACAGCAAATACAGGTCCCGAAACCTATTGATAGAGGTATCAACCATCGTAATCGGACCATTTTAGATTTTGGCCGCCCAAAAACTTGTGGGCTATAGCACAGTTAATTTTCAATAAAATTGAATTTTCTAAGAAATGTTTAGAAATACTCGAGCAATCAAAATGAAAATTGTCACAGCAAATACAGGTCCCGAAACCTATTGATAGAGGTATCAACCATCGTAATCGGACCATTTTAGATTTTTGCCGCCCAAAAACTTGTGGGCTATAGCACAGTTAATTTTCAATAAAATTGAATTTTCTAAGAAATGTTTAGAAATACTCGAGCAATCAAAATGAAAATTGTCACAGCAAATACAGGTCCCGAAACCTATTGATAGAGGTATCAACCATCGTAATCGGACCATTTTAGATTTTTGCCGCCCAAAAACTTGTGGGCTATAGCACAGTTAATTTTCAATAAAATTGAATTTTCTAAGAAATGTTTAGAAATAATCGAGCAATCAAAATGAAAATTGTCACAGCAAATACAGGTCCCGAAACCTATTGATAGAGGTATCAACCATCGTATTCGGACCATTTTAGATTTTGGCCGCCCAAAAACTTGTGGGCTATAGCACAGTTAATTTTCAATAAAATTGAATTTTCTAAGAAATGTTTAGAAATACTCGAGCAATCAAAATGAAAATTGTCACAGCAAATACAGGTCCCGAAACCTATTGATAGAGGTATCAACCATCGTAATCGGACCATTTTAGATTTTTGCCGCCCAAAAACTTGTGGGCTATAGCACAGTTAATTTTCAATAAAATTGAATTTTCTAAGAAATGTTTAGAAATAATCGAGCAATCAAAATGAAAATTGTCACAGCAAATACAGGTCCCGAAACCTATTGATAGAGGTATCAACCATCGTAATCGGACCATTTTAGATTTTGGCCGCCCAAAAACTTGTGGGCTATAGCACAGTTAATTTTCAATAAAATTGAATTTTCTAAGAAATGTTTAGAAATAATCGACCAATCAAAATGAAAATTGTCACAGCAAATACAGGTCCCGAAACCTATTGATAGAGGTATCAACCATCGTAATCGGACCATTTTAGATTTTGGCCGCCCAAAAACTTGTGGGCTATAGCACAGTTAATTTTCAATAAAATTGAATTTTCTAAGAAATGTTTAGAAATACTCGAGCAATCAAAATGAAAATTGTCACAGCAAATACAGGTCCCGAAACCTATTGATAGAGGTATCAACCATCGTAATCGGACCATTTTAGATTTTTGCCGCCCAAAAACTTGTGGGCTATAGCACAGTTAATTTTCAATAAAATTGAATTTTCTAAGAAATGTTTAGAAATACTCGAGCAATCAAAATGAAAATTGTCACAGCAAATACAGGTCCCGAAACCTATTGATAGAGGTATCAACCATCGTAATCGGACCATTTTAGATTTTTGCCGCCCAAAAACTTGTGGGCTATAGCACAGTTAATTTTCAATAAAATTGAATTTTCTAAGAAATGTTTAGAAATAATCGATGGTATCAACCATCGTAATCGGACCATTTTAGATTTTTGCCGCCCAAAAACTTGTGGGCTATAGCACAGTTAATTTTCAATAAAATTGAATTTTCTAAGAAATGTTTAGAAATAATCGACCAATCAAAATGAAAATTGTCACAGCAAATACAGGTCCCGAAACCTATTGATAGAGGTATCAACCATCGTAATCGGACCATTTTAGATTTTGGCCGCCCAAAAACTTGTGGGCTATAGCACAGTTAATTTTCAATAAAATTGAATTTTCTAAGAAATGTTTAGAAATACTCGAGCAATCAAAATGAAAATTGTCACAGCAAATACAGGTCCCGAAACCTATTGATAGAGGTATCAACCATCGTAATCGGACCATTTTAGATTTTTGCCGCCCAAAAACTTGTGGGCTATAGCACAGTTAATTTTCAATAAAATTGAATTTTCTAAGAAATGTTTAGAAATACTCGAGCAATCAAAATGAAAATTGTCACAGCAAATACAGGTCCCGAAACCTATTGATAGAGGTATCAACCATCGTAATCGGACCATTTTAGATTTTTGCCGCCCAAAAACTTGTGGGCTATAGCACAGTTAATTTTCAATAAAATTGAATTTTCTAAGAAATGTTTAGAAATAATCGAGCAATCAAAATGAAAATTGTCACAGCAAATACAGGTCCCGAAACCTATTGATAGAGGTATCAACCATCGTATTCGGACCATTTTAGATTTTGGCCGCCCAAAAACTTGTGGGCTATAGCACAGTTAATTTTCAATAAAATTGAATTTTCTAAGAAATGTTTAGAAATACTCGAGCAATCAAAATGAAAATTGTCACAGCAAATACAGGTCCCGAAACCTATTGATAGAGGTATCAACCATCGTAATCGGACCATTTTAGATTTTTGCCGCCCAAAAACTTGTGGGCTATAGCACAGTTAATTTTCAATAAAATTGAATTTTCTAAGAAATGTTTAGAAATAATCGAGCAATCAAAATGAAAATTGTCACAGCAAATACAGGTCCCGAAACCTATTGATAGAGGTATCAACCATCGTAATCGGACCATTTTAGATTTTGGCCGCCCAAAAACTTGTGGGCTATAGCACAGTTAATTTTCAATAAAATTGAATTTTCTAAGAAATGTTTAGAAATAATCGACCAATCAAAATGAAAATTGTCACAGCAAATACAGGTCCCGAAACCTATTGATAGAGGTATCAACCATCGTAATCGGACCATTTTAGATTTTTGCCGCCCAAAAACTTGTGGGCTATAGCACAGTTAATTTTCAATAAAATTGAATTTTCTAAGAAATGTTTAGAAATACTCGAGCAATCAAAATGAAAATTGTCACAGCAAATACAGGTCCCGAAATCTATTGATAGAGGTATCAACCATCGTAATCGGACCATTTTAGATTTTTGCCGCCCAAAAACTTGTGGGCTATAGCACAGTTAATTTTCAATAAAATTGAATTTTCTAAGAAATGTTTAGAAATACTCGAGCAATCAAAATGAAAATTGTCACAGCAAATACAGGTCCCGAAACCTATTGATAGAGGTATCAACCATCGTAATCGGACCATTTTAGATTTTTGCCGCCCAAAAACTTGTGGGCTATAGCACAGTTAATTTTCAATAAAATTGAATTTTCTAAGAAATGTTTAGAAATACTCGAGCAATCAAAATGAAAATTGTCACAGCAAATACAGGTCCCGAAACCTATTGATAGAGGTATCAACCATCGTAATCGGACCATTTTAGATTTTTGCCGCCCAAAAACTTGTGGGCTATAGCACAGTTAATTTTCAATAAAATTGAATTTTCTAAGAAATGTTTAGAAATACTCGAGCAATCAAAATGAAAATTGTCACAGCAAATACAGGTCCCGAAACCTATTGATAGAGGTATCAACCATCGTAATCGGACCATTTTAGATTTTTGCCGCCCAAAAACTTGTGGGCTATAGCACAGTTAATTTTCAATAAAATTGAATTTTCTAAGAAATGTTTAGAAATAATCGAGCAATCAAAATGAAAATTGTCACAGCAATTACAGGTCCCGAAACCTATTGATAGAGGTATCAACCATCGTAATCGGACCATTTTAGATTTTTGCCGCCCAAAAACTTGTGGGCTATAGCACAGTTAATTTTTAATAAAATTGAATTTTCTAAGAAATGTTTAGAAATACTCGAGCAATCAAAATGAAAATTGTCACAGCAAATACAGGTCCCGAAACCTATTGATAGAGGTATCAACCATCGTAATCGGACCATTTTAGATTTTGGCCGCCCAAAAACTTGTGGGCTATAGCACAGTTAATTTTCAATAAAATTGAATTTTCTAAGAAATGTTTAGAAATAATCGACCAATCAAAATGAAAATTGTCACAGCAAATACAGGTCCCGAAACCTATTGATAGAGGTATCAACCATCGTAATCGGACCATTTTAGATTTTTGCCGCCCAAAAACTTGTGGGCTATAGCACAGTTAATTTTCAATAAAATTGAATTTTCTAAGAAATGTTTAGAAATACTCGAGCAATCAAAATGAAAATTGTCACAGCAAATACAGGTCCCGAAACCTATTGATAGAGGTATCAACCATCGTAATCGGACCATTTTAGATTTTTGCCGCCCAAAAACTTGTGGGCTATAGCACAGTTAATTTTCAATAAAATTGAATTTTCTAAGAAATGTTTAGAAATACTCGAGCAATCAAAATGAAAATTGTCACAGCAAATACAGGTCCCGAAACCTATTGATAGAGGTATCAACCATCGTAATCGGACCATTTTAGATTTTTGCCGCCCAAAAACTTGTGGGCTATAGCACAGTTAATTTTCAATAAAATTGAATTTTCTAAGAAATGTTTAGAAATACTCGAGCAATCAAAATGAAAATTGTCACAGCAAATACAGGTCCCGAAACCTATTGATAGAGGTATCAACCATCGTAATCGGACCATTTTAGATTTTTGCCGCCCAAAAACTTGTGGGCTATAGCACAGTTAATTTTCAATAAAATTGAATTTTCTAAGAAATGTTTAGAAATACTCGAGCAATCAAAATGAAAATTGTCACAGCAAATACAGGTCCCGAAACCTATTGATAGAGGTATCAACCATCGTAATCGGACCATTTTAGATTTTTGCCGCCCAAAAACTTGTGGGCTATAGCACAGTTAATTTTCAATAAAATTGAATTTTCTAAGAAATGTTTAGAAATACTCGAGCAATCAAAATGAAAATTGTCACAGCAAATACAGGTCCCGAAACCTATTGATAGAGGTATCAACCATCGTAATCGGACCATTTTAGATTTTTGCCGCCCAAAAACTTGTGGGCTATAGCACAGTTAATTTTCAATAAAATTGAATTTTCTAAGAAATGTTTAGAAATAATCGAGCAATCAAAATGAAAATTGTCACAGCAATTACAGGTCCCGAAACCTATTGATAGAGGTATCAACCATCGTAATCGGACCATTTTAGATTTTTGCCGCCCAAAAACTTGTGGGCTATAGCACAGTTAATTTTTAATAAAATTGAATTTTCTAAGAAATGTTTAGAAATACTCGAGCAATCAAAATGAAAATTGTCACAGCAAATACAGGTCCCGAAACCTATTGATAGAGGTATCAACCATCGTAATCGGACCATTTTAGATTTTGGCCGCCCAAAAACTTGTGGGCTATAGCACAGTTAATTTTCAATAAAATTGAATTTTCTAAGAAATGTTTAGAAATAATCGACCAATCAAAATGAAAATTGTCACAGCAAATACAGGTCCCGAAACCTATTGATAGAGGTATCAACCATCGTAATCGGACCATTTTAGATTTTTGCCGCCCAAAAACTTGTGGGCTATAGCACAGTTAATTTTCATTAAAATTGAATTTTCTAAGAAATGTTTAGAAATACTCGAGCAATCAAAATGAAAATTGTCACAGCAAATACAGGTCCCGAAACCTATTGATAGAGGTATCAACCATCGTAATCGGACCATATTAGATTTTGGCCGCCCAAAAACTTGTGGGCTATAGCACAGTTAATTTTCAATAAAATTGAATTTTCTAAGAAATGTTTAGAAATAATCGAGCAATCAAAATGAAAATTGTCACAGCAATTACAGGTCCCGAAACCTATTGATAGAGGTATCAACCATCGTAATCGGACCATTTTAGATTTTGGCCGCCCAAAAACTTGTGGGCTATAGCACAGTTAATTTTTAATAAAATTGAATTTTCTAAGAAATGTTTAGAAATACTCGAGCAATCAAAATGAAAATTGTCACAGCAAATACAGGTCCCGAAACCTATTGATAGAGGTATCAACCATCGTAATCGGACCATTTTAGATTTTGGCCGCCCAAAAACTTGTGGGCTATAGCACAGTTAATTTTCAATAAAATTGAATTTTCTAAGAAATGTTTAGAAATAATCGACCAATCAAAATGAAAATTGTCACAGCAAATACAGGTCCCGAAACCTATTGATAGAGGTATCAACCATCGTAATCGGACCATTTTAGATTTTTGCCGCCCAAAAACTTGTGGGCTATAGCACAGTTAATTTTCATTAAAATTGAATTTTCTAAGAAATGTTTAGAAATACTCGAGCAATCAAAATGAAAATTGTCACAGCAAATACAGGTCCCGAAACCTATTGATAGAGGTATCAACCATCGTAATCGGACCATATTAGATTTTGGCCGCCCAAAAACTTGTGGGCTATAGCACAGTTAATTTTCAATAAAATTGAATTTTCTAAGAAATATTTAGAAATACTCGAGCAATCAAAATGAAAATTGTCACAGCAAATACAGGTCCCGAAACCTATTGATAGAGGTATCAACCATCGTAATCGGACCATTTTAGATTTTTGCCGCCCAAAAACTTGTGGGCTATAGCACAGTTAATTTTCAATAAAATTGAATTTTCTAAGAAATGTTTAGAAATACTCGAGCAATCAAAATGAAAATTGTCACAGCAAATACAGGTCCCGAAACCTATTGATAGAGGTATCAACCATCGTAATCGGACCATTTTAGATTTTTGCCGCCCAAAAACTTGTGGGCTATAGCACAGTTAATTTTCAATAAAATTGAATTTTCTAAGAAATGTTTAGAAATACTCGAGCAATCAAAATGAAAATTGTCACAGCAAATACAGGTCCCGAAACCTATTGATAGAGGTATCAACCATCGTAATCGGACCATTTTAGATTTTTGCCGCCCAAAAACTTGTGGGCTATAGCACAGTTAATTTTCAATAAAATTGAATTTTCTAAGAAATGTTTAGAAATACTCGAGCAATCAAAATGAAAATTGTCACAGCAAATACAGGTCCCGAAACCTATTGATAGAGGTATCAACCATCGTAATCGGACCATTTTAGATTTTTGCCGCCCAAAAACTTGTGGGCTATAGCACAGTTAATTTTCAATAAAATTGAATTTTCTAAGAAATGTTTAGAAATAATCGAGCAATCAAAATGAAAATTGTCGCAGCAAATACAGGTCCCGAAACCTATTGATAGAGGTATCAACCATCGTAATCGGACCATTTTAGATTCTGGCCGCCCAAAAACTTGTGGGCTATAGCACAGTTAATTTTCAATAAAATTGAATTTTCTAAGAAATGTTTAGAAATACTCGAGCAATCAAAATGAAAATTGTCACAGCAAATACAGGTCCCGAAACCTATTGATAGAGGTATCAACCATCGTAATCGGACCATTTTAGATTTTTGCCGCCCAAAAACTTGTGGGCTATAGCACAGTTAATTTTTAATAAAATTGAATTTTCTAAGAAATGTTTAGAAATACTCGAGCAATCAAAATGAAAATTGTCACAGCAAATACAGGTCCCGAAACCTATTGATAGAGGTATCAACCATCGTAATCGGACCATTTTAGATTTTGGCCGCCCAAAAACTTGTGGGCTATAGCACAGTTAATTTTCAATAAAATTGAATTTTCTAAGAAATGTTTAGAAATAATCGACCAATCAAAATGAAAATTGTCACAGCAAATACAGGTCCCGAAACCTATTGATAGAGGTATCAACCATCGTAATCGGACCATATTAGATTTTGGCCGCCCAAAAACTTGTGGGCTATAGCACAGTTAATTTTCAATAAAATTGAATTTTCTAAGAAATATTTAGAAATACTCGAGCAATCAAAATGAAAATTGTCACAGCAAATACAGGTCCCGAAACCTATTGATAGAGGTATCAACCATCGTAATCGGACCATTTTAGATTTTTGCCGCCCAAAAACTTGTGGGCTATAGCACAGTTAATTTTCAATAAAATTGAATTTTCTAAGAAATGTTTAGAAATACTCGAGCAATCAAAATGAAAATTGTCACAGCAAATACAGGTCCCGAAACCTATTGATAGAGGTATCAACCATCGTAATCGGACCATTTTAGATTTTTGCCGCCCAAAAACTTGTGGGCTATAGCACAGTTAATTTTCAATAAAATTGAATTTTCTAAGAAATGTTTAGAAATAATCGAGCAATCAAAATGAAAATTGTCACAGCAATTACAGGTCCCGAAACCTATTGATAGAGGTATCAACCATCGTAATCGGACCATTTTAGATTTTGGCCGCCCAAAAACTTGTGGGCTATAGCACAGTTAATTTTCAATAAAATTGAATTTTCTAAGAAATGTTTAGAAATACTCGAGCAATCAAAATGAAAATTGTCACAGCAAATACAGGTCCCGAAACCTATTGATAGAGGTATCAACCATCGTAATCGGACCATTTTAGATTTTTGCCGCCCAAAAACTTGTGGGCTATAGCACAGTTAATTTTCAATAAAATTGAATTTTCTAAGAAATGTTTAGAAATAATCGAGCAATCAAAATGAAAATTGTCACAGCAAATACAGGTCCCGAAACCTATTGATAGAGGTATCAACCATCGTAATCGGACCATTTTAGATTTTGGCCGCCCAAAAACTTGTGGGCTATAGCACAGTTAATTTTCAATAAAATTGAATTTTCTAAGAAATGTTTAGAAATAATCGAGCAATCAAAATGAAAATTGTCACAGCAATTACAGGTCCCGAAACCTATTGATAGAGGTATCAACCATCATAATCGGAGCATTTTCGATTTTTGCCGCCCAAAAACTTGTGGGCTATAGCACAGTTAATTTTCAATAAAATTGAATTTTCTAAGAAATGTTTAGAAATAATCGACCAATCAAAATGAAAATTGTCACAGCAAATACAGGTCCCGAAACCTATTGATAGAGGTATCAACCATCGTAATCGGACCATTTTAGATTTTGGCCGCCCAAAAACTTGTGGGCTATAGCACAGTTAATTTTCAATAAAATTGAATTTTCTAAGAAATGTTTAGAAATAATCGAGCAATCAAAATGAAAATTGTCACAGCAAATACAGGTCCCGAAACCTATTGATAGAGGTATCAACCATCGTAATCGGACCATTTTAGATTTTTGCCGCCCAAAAACTTGTGGGCTATAGCACAGTTAATTTTCATTAAAATTGAATTTTCTAAGAAATGTTTAGAAATACTCGAGCAATCAAAATGAAAATTGTCACAGCAAATACAGGTCCCGAAACCTATTGATAGAGGTATCAACCATCGTAATCGGACCATATTAGATTTTGGCCGCCCAAAAACTTGTGGGCTATAGCACAGTTAATTTTCAATAAAATTGAATTTTCTAAGAAATGTTTAGAAATAATCGAGCAATCAAAATGAAAATTGTCACAGCAATTACAGGTCCCGAAACCTATTGATAGAGGTATCTGTTCGTAGTGAACTCTGAAAAGGAAAACAAAACCACAAAGAAACATAATTCAATTAAATTCAAAATATGATTCAAACTTATCTGACGGCAAACAGCTGATTGGGAACACAAACATCGTCAATACGTAATCTTCCAAGTACTACGGTTGCGTTAATATCTGTAAAGGAATACCATTTTTAGAATTTTGTTTAATTATTATGCATTTATATTATATAATTGAGTATACTTACCTATTTTAATATTATTAAGAATTTATTTTGCACTTGTTTGTTTATTTACAATTTAATTTGACAGCTAGAAAATAATTGTAACAATAATGTAATAGAATAATATATACACTGTGAAATTAGTGTACTAAAAATTTATAACACTGTAAAATCATAATGTACTAATAATTTAGAACCAGCATAGTATTTATAATCTCTTTTGTCAGATGTCACTTTTGAATTAAGAAATAATTATTGTAAAAAGAAAAATTTGTCAAAAGAAAAAATCTACCACAATCGAGAAAAAACTATCAAACGGTGATAACCTGTGCGAATATTATAGTGTGAAAATTAAATTGAGTAAAAGTTGAAACAAATCGTGTTTAAATTATATACCTACCTCCCGCATTAAATTGGACATTCTAAGATACCGCAAAGAAAAAACATTGACGCTGCATTAAATTGGACATCCGAAGATACCGCCCTGAAACATTTTGGACATTGGAATTAATTTGGACACGGTGAATCTGCAACGAGCAAACGGAGAAATTAACAATTCAATTAAACGATAAAGGACCTGTGGTATCGTATCTCGAGCCAGCGATTTAACGCGACGATCTGCATTATACGGGATATTGACCGGGTCTTTTGGTGTACGCAATTACATATGGTCCTTCGAGCCGGATAAAACAGTGAGTAGAAATTTGTACCTTACAAGTACTTTTAAACAAATAAATAAATCGAGACAGTGCAAAGCCGTGCACAATTTTATATTAACGATAACGGTGAAATCGGTGTGATAATTTGTAAAAAGTTTGGTGAATTAGTGATTTGCAAATCAAGATGGCGGAAGCGAGAGCCATAAAACGTCTAACTAAAAGCTTGGATATCATAAAAAGTGAGATAGAATTATTTTCAATTAATACGCCCATAACTGAAATTAAAACAAGCATGGAGCTTCTAGCTAGTGAATGGAAGGAATTTCAAGCACTTGAGAAGGCATTAAAGGGCAAATTCGATGAAGGGAATCTGGAAATAGTAGACAAAATCGAAGAAGGTCACTTTGCTTTAAAGCAAAAACTTATTCGTTGGGAGAAAAAGTACGAGGATAACAACGCTCAAAATTATCATGGGAATGATAATATGCAGGATTTGTTATTAAATCAAAGCAATTTCATTCAGGAGATATCTGCAATAAATAAGCGAGACAGTGAAATACGTTTACCACGTGTAAACATACCGCAGTTTTCAGGAAACTACTCGGAGTTTCCATCCTTTAAGGACCTTTTCGAAGCATCGATAGACAAAAATGAAAATATGTCTAAGGTGCACAAATTACAATATTTGAAGTCATTATTGAAAGGCGAGGCTTACACTTTAATTAGCCATTTAAATGTAACCGATGTGAATTATACACAAGCTTGGGAAAAGGTCAAGGAGAGATACGATAAGCCAAAACACGTAGTTTACTCATTAGTAAAGCAATTTATGGATCAACCGGTGTTGCAGCAGGGCTCGGCCAAGGGCCTTCGTCGTCTCACAGATGTGTCAGACGAAGTTATTCGGGGTTTGCGTGTACTAGGCGAGGAGGCGGATAAACGAGATATTTGGCTTATCTATATTTTGGTGCATAAATTGGATGCGGATTCAAGGGAAGCATGGGCACACCATTCGGCCAATCAAAATTTTCCTTCTCTTGAAACGTTTTTTAAATTCTTAACGGGAAGAAGCGATGCCTTAGAGTGCATTGTATCCACACAGAGGCAAAAACCACCATTGCCTAAGAGAGTGGGAGCATTTACGTCACAAGTTGCAGTTAGCGGGGTATGTCCTATGTGTTCGGAGAAACATTACTTAGCAAAATGCGATAAGTATCTTGAGCTATCAAGTATCGAACGAAAGGGGTTTGCAGCGAAGAAAGGTCTTTGTTTTAATTGCTTATCCTCGACGCACCAATCCGTAGTTTGTCGTTCAAAATATGTGTGTCAAATTTGCAAACGAAAACATCATGTCACTTTGCACCTTGAAGCAAATACAAGTTCAGATGGTGAAGAGCAAGGTGAGCCGGCGGCATCGGGTTCCATGAAGGCAGCAGAATCCACAGTATATGTTGCTATTAAATCCCAGGCCGATGCTATGAATGCATCACAACAACAAGCGATTTTACCGACGGCGATAGTTTTAATTAAAGATAGATCGGGACAAATGCAGAGGTGTAGAGCTTTACTAGACTCTGGTTCCCAATCATCATTTGTGACGGAAGAATGCGCTACGAGATTACAATTGGCTCGGGAGAAGGCGAACATGCAAATCACTGGATTGACAGCCGGCAGTATAAGAGCAAGGAATAAGTCAACGGTAGCGCTACATTCAATATACGACCGTGAAATAAAAACAGTGCTAGAGGTTCATATAATTAAACGTTTACCAACGCGAATCCCAAGCATGCAAATATACCTCGGCGATAGAAGTTTGATGAAAGATGTGAATTTAGCCGATCCCGACTTTGATACACCATACCACATCGACTTATTAATTGGAGCGGACAAATTCTTTGAAGTACTCGAAAAGGACAAACGGCATTTCAAGTCTTTAATTTTGAGTAAAACGTTGTTTGGCTGGATAGTTTCGGGACGCCCGCAATCGTCTGTAACTGAGAACGCAGGGGTATTTACCACATTCACACACGATGATTCGCGATTGGAAGACACGTTGAGAAAGTTTTGGGAGATTGAAGACGTATCGCCCAATATTAACAAGCTGACGCCAGAAGAGAGGGAATGTGAAGATCTTTTCGAAAGCACGCACCAGAGAACGGCGGAGGGTCGCTATATTGTTAAGCTGCCAATTAAAAGAGATTCTGGCAGGTTAGGTGATTCATTGCGGATGGCTACCACAAGATTTCGCACACTCGAGCGTAAACTCGCGATGAATCATGAACTAAGAGAAGATTACATAAGCCAAATGAGGGAGTACATAAACTTGGGGCATATGAAGGAGGTACTGGTAAAGAGGTCACACAATGCGAAGATGAACAATGACATCTACTATTTACCTCATCATCCCGTGATAAACGTGAACCGTGAAAAGACAAAGATGCGTATTGTATTTGACGGTTCTAGCAAAACAACTAGCGGAATTTCCTTGAACGATAAATTGATGGTAGGCCCTACCATTCAACCGCAACTTTGGGAGATATTACTGAGATTTAGGACAAATAAAATTGCCCTAGTTGCGGACGTTGAAAAAATGTATCGGCAGGTTATAATATCGCCAGAGCATCAAAGGTATCAAATGGTTTTGTGGCGAGAACGGCAAGATGAGGAGTTAAAAAGTTATCAGCTCACCAGGGTTACTTTCGGTTTAGCTAGTTCTTCATTTTTGGCCATCAGAGCAATGCAGCATTTGGCAAAGGATGCAGTAGAAGCAGGTATCAAAAAATGCATACTCAACGACTTCTATGTAGATGATTTGTTGACGGGAAGCCATAATGTGGAAAAGGCAAGGGAGTTGAAAAAGAGGGTGACGTGTGTGTTAGAGAAGGGTGGGTTTTGTCTGCGAAAGTGGAGATCGAACATAAACTGTTTGTGTGAATCAAACAAAGAGACCCCTGTGAGTGACCTATGCTACGATGAGACTTCCACAACCAAAACCTTGGGACTACAATGGAATCGGTTGAACGATACATTCACTTTCAAGATACAAGCGGAAAGGGATGGCGGGATCACTAAGCGAAAAATTATATCAGAATCATCACGATTATTTGATCCTCTGGGATTCTTGTCTCCATCCATTGTCCTATTAAAAATATTATTCCAAAAACTATGGCTGATGAAAGTAGACTGGGATGACAAATTACCACCTGAGATCGAGAATGAGTACGTCGAAATAAGAAGCAAATTCCTTCATTTTGAAAACATAGCAATTTCGAGATTCACCAATCATTATGGACAAGTGCAGATACATGGATTCGCTGACTCAAGTGAGGTAGCATATTGCGCGGTAGTATATAGCCGCATTGTCACTAGAGATGGATGCATCGAAGCACAGTTATTGACGTCAAAAACGAAGGTAGCACCAATTAAAAGGATATCGTTGCCTCGGCTAGAGCTATGTGCAGCTCATTTGCTAGCAAAATTAATGTCAAAGGTCAAAGAAGCTCTAAAAGGTGATGCTGAATATTTTGCGTGGACGGATTCAGCCATCGTTCTGGCCTGGTTATCTGCATATCCATCACGATGGAAAACGTTCGTCGCTAATAGAACTAGCAAAATATTAGAGAGTCTGCCCAGACGTCATTGGGCCCATGTCAAATCCAAGGACAACCCAGCGGATCATGGTTCTCGAGGTATTTCACCAGAGAAGTTAATTAATCTCACGCAATGGTGGAAGGGTCCAGATTGGCTTGTTCTGCCCCAGAGATTGTGGCCACCAAACGAGATCAACAAATTCGAAGAAGCCGATCATTACATGGAATACAGTAAAACAGCATCGTCGTCTATGGTATTGCACGCAAAATGTGAAGGTTATATCAATTCCTGGATGGACGAACTCTTCGAAAGAAAATCTAAATTACAACAAATCTACAGGATAGTCGCGTACGTGATAAGATTTAAAAATAAGCTACGAAATCCCCAATCGAAAATCAGCACGCAGTTGACGGCAACGGAGATTACAGCTGCAAAATTGAAATGTATTATGTGGGTGCAACGTAAAGAGTTTGGGGAGGAAATTCTCCATGTACGGCGACACAAACGAGTTAATAATAAATCGAGCTTATTATCATTGGCTCCTTTCATAGACGAAAATGGGATTTTGCGAGTTGGCGGACGGTTACAAAATTCCGACTGTGACTACGGAAGTAAGCACCCCATAATATTACCACAAAAACATGTATTCACGAATAGGGTCATATGGGATGTACATTTGAACAAATTACATGCTGGCCCAACGCTCACAACCAGTTATATTAGGCAAGAATATTGGATTATCAATGGGCGAAGCAGAATAAGAAGCATCCTCCGAGAATGTGTGATGTGTACGAGATACGCTACCCGAATGTCTAAACAAGCTATGGGAAATTTGCCAGCAGAACGGGTTACCCCAACGAGGCCGTTCGAGAATACCGGCATTGATTTCGCCGGGCCAATATACGTTACGACGAGAAAGGGCAGGGGATGTGGAAGTCCGACAAAAGGCTATATATGCATATTCGTCTGCCTTTCGGTCAAGGCCATCCATATTGAAGGTGTAACAGACTTGACAAGTGAAGCTTTCTTGGCAGCTTTAAAGCGTTTCACTGCCAGGAGAGGGATGCCGAGAAACATATATACAGATAACGGCTCCAACTTTATTGGAGCACGGCGCATACTGGAGCAGGCATGTAAGTTAATAAGAAACCTCAATAATGATTATATAATTACAGAGTTCTTGAGTCGGAACGATATCGAGTGGCATTTTATTCCTCCATCGTCACCCCACTTTGGCGGATTGTGGGAAGCGGCCGTTAAATCCGTTAAAAAGCATTTACTTCGAGCTACGCACAACATTAACATTACCTTCGAAGAGATGACAACCTTGTTGTGTCAAATTGAGAATATTTTAAATTCACGACCACTATATACTTCTTCGGCCGAAGATGATTATGATGTACTAACTCCAGCACATTTCCTGATTGGAACCAGTACGACCTCCGTTCCAGAATTAGAGGTAAACCAACCAGCGTATCGAGTATCCAGATGGCAAGCAGTGCAACAGAGAGTTCAATTGTTTTGGAAGCGGTACTATGTGGAATATTTAAATAATATGCAGCAACGCCACAAATGGCAAGGTATACAGGAAAACTTCAAGATCGGCGACATAGTACTAATCAAAGAAGACAACGTTCCGGTTTGCAAGTGGCCATTTGGTCGCGTCATTCAAGTTCATCCAGGGTTAGACGGATTAGTGAGGGTAGTGACCTTAAAAACATCTTCATCCACTCTGCAACGTCCGGTGGTTAAATTATGTAAATTGCTGACAGAAGGTTAACGAGAAGATCGTTAACGGGGCGGAGTATGTTCGTAGTGAACTCTGAAAAGGAAAACAAAACCACAAAGAAACATAATTCAATTAAATTCAAAATATGATTCAAACTTATCTGACGGCAAACAGCTGATTGGGAACACAAACATCGTCAATACGTAATCTTCCAAGTACTACGGTTGCGTTAATATCTGTAAAGGAATACCATTTTTAGAATTTTGTTTAATTATTATGCATTTATATTATATAATTGAGTATACTTACCTATTTTAATATTATTAAGAATTTATTTTGCACTTGTTTGTTTATTTACAATTTAATTTGACAGCTAGAAAATAATTGTAACAATAATGTAATAGAATAATATATACACTGTGAAATTAGTGTACTAAAAATTTATAACACTGTAAAATCATAATGTACTAATAATTTAGAACCAGCATAGTATTTATAATCTCTTTTGTCAGATGTCACTTTTGAATTAAGAAATAATTATTGTAAAAAGAAAAATTTGTCAAAAGAAAAAATCTACCACAATCGAGAAAAAACTATCAAACGGTGATAACCTGTGCGAATATTATAGTGTGAAAATTAAATTGAGTAAAAGTTGAAACAAATCGTGTTTAAATTATATACCTACCTCCCGCATTAAATTGGACATTCTAAGATACCGCAAAGAAAAAACATTGACGCTGCATTAAATTGGACATCCGAAGATACCGCCCTGAAACATTTTGGACATTGGAATTAATTTGGACACGGTGAATCTGCAACGAGCAAACGGAGAAATTAACAATTCAATTAAACGATAAAGGACCTGTGGTATCGTATCTCGAGCCAGCGATTTAACGCGACGATCTGCATTATACGGGATATTGACCGGGTCTTTTGGTGTACGCAATTACAGTATCAACCATCATAATCGGAGCATTTTCGATTTTTGCCGCCCAAAAACTTGTGGGCTATAGCACAGTTAATTTTCAATAAAATTGAATTTTCTAAGAAATGTTTAGAAATAATCGAGCAATCAAAATGAAAATTGTCACAGCAATTACAGGTCCCGAAACCTATTGATAGAGGTATCAACCATCATAATCGGAGCATTTTCGATTTTTGCCGCCCAAAAACTTGTGGGCTATAGCACAGTTAATTTTCAATAAAATTGAATTTTCTAAGAAATGTTTAGAAATAATCGACCAATCAAAATGAAAATTGTCACAGCAAATACAGGTCCCGAAACCTATTGATAGAGGTATCAACCATCGTAATCGGACCATTTTAGATTTTGGCCGCCCAAAAACTTGTGGGCTATAGCACAGTTAATTTTCAATAAAATTGAATTTTCTAAGAAATGTTTAGAAATACTCGAGCAATCAAAATGAAAATTGTCACAGCAAATACAGGTCCCGAAACCTATTGATAGAGGTATCAACCATCGTAATCGGACCATTTTAGATTTTGGCCGCCCAAAAACTTGTGGGCTATAGCACAGTTAATTTTCAATAAAATTGAATTTTCTAAGAAATGTTTAGAAATAATCGAGCAATCAAAATGAAAATTGTCACAGCAATTACAGGTCCCGAAACCTATTGATAGAGGTATCAACCATCATAATCGGAGCATTTTCGATTTTTGCCGCCCAAAAACTTGTGGGCTATAGCACAGTTAATTTTCAATAAAATTGAATTTTCTAAGAAATGTTTAGAAATAATCGACCAATCAAAATGAAAATTGTCACAGCAAATACAGGTCCCGAAACCTATTGATAGAGGTATCAACCATCGTAATCGGACCATTTTAGATTTTGGCCGCCCAAAAACTTGTGGGCTATAGCACAGTTAATTTTCAATAAAATTGAATTTTCTAAGAAATGTTTAGAAATACTCGAGCAATCAAAATGAAAATTGTCACAGCAAATACAGGTCCCGAAACCTATTGATAGAGGTATCAACCATCGTAATCGGACCATTTTAGATTTTTGCCGCCCAAAAACTTGTGGGCTATAGCACAGTTAATTTTCATTAAAATTGAATTTTCTAAGAAATGTTTAGAAATAATCGACCAATCAAAATGAAAATTGTCACAGCAAATACAGGTCCCGAAACCTATTGATAGAGGTATCAACCATCGTAATCGGACCATTTTAGATTTTGGCCGCCCAAAAACTTGTGGGCTATAGCACAGTTAATTTTCAATAAAATTGAATTTTCTAAGAAATGTTTAGAAATAATCGACCAATCAAAATGAAAATTGTCACAGCAAATACAGGTCCCGAAACCTATTGATAGAGGTATCAACCATCGTAATCGGACCATTTTAGATTTTGGCCGCCCAAAAACTTGTGGGCTATAGCACAGTTAATTTTCAATAAAATTGAATTTTCTAAGAAATGTTTAGAAATAATCGACCAATCAAAATGAAAATTGTCACAGCAAATACAGGTCCCGAAACCTATTGATAGAGGTATCAACCATCGTAATCGGACCATTTTAGATTTTTGCCGCCCAAAAACTTGTGGGCTATAGCACAGTTAATTTTCAATAAAATTGAATTTTCTAAGAAATGTTTAGAAATAATCGAGCAATCAAAATGAAAATTGTCACAGCAATTACAGGTCCCGAAACCTATTGATAGAGGTATCAACCATCATAATCGGAGCATTTTAGATTTTTGCCGCCCAAAAACTTGTGGGCTATAGCACAGTTAATTTTCAATAAAATTGAATTTTCTAAGAAATGTTTAGAAATAATCGAGCAATCAAAATGAAAATTGTCACAGCAATTACAGGTCCCGAAACCTATTGATAGAGGTATCAACCATCGTAATCGGACCATTTTAGATTTTGGCCGCCCAAAAACTTGTGGGCTATAGCACAGTTAATTTTCAATAAAATTGAATTTTCTAAGAAATGTTTAGAAATACTCGAGCAATCAAAATGAAAATTGTCACAGCAAATACAGGTCCCGAAACCTATTGATAGAGGTATCAACCATCGTAATCGGACCATTTTAGATTTTTGCCGCCCAAAAACTTGTGGGCTATAGCACAGTTAATTTTCAATAAAATTGAATTTTCTAAGAAATGTTTAGAAATAATCGAGCAATCAAAATGAAAATTGTCACAGCAATTACAGGTCCCGAAACCTATTGATAGAGGTATCAACCATCGTAATCGGACCATTTTAGATTTTGGCCGCCCAAAAACTTGTGGGCTATAGCACAGTTAATTTTCAATAAAATTGAATTTTCTAAGAAATGTTTAGAAATACTCGAGCAATCAAAATGAAAATTGTCACAGCAAATACAGGTCCCGAAACCTATTGATAGAGGTATCAACCATCGTAATCGGACCATTTTAGATTTTTGCCGCCCAAAAACTTGTGGGCTATAGCACAGTTAATTTTCAATAAAATTGAATTTTCTAAGAAATGTTTAGAAATAATCGAGCAATCAAAATGAAAATTGTCACAGCAAATACAGGTCCCGAAACCTATTGATAGAGGTATCAACCATCGTAATCGGACCATTTTAGATTTTGGCCGCCAAAAACTTGTGGGCTATAGCACAGTTAATTTTCAATAAAATTGAATTTTCTAAGAAATGTTTAGAAATAATCGAGCAATCAAAATGAAAATTGTCACAGCAATTACAGGTCCCGAAACCTATTGATAGAGGTATCAACCATCATAATCGGAGCATTTTCGATTTTTGCCGCCCAAAAACTTGTGGGCTATAGCACAGTTAATTTTCAATAAAATTGAATTTTCTAAGAAATGTTTAGAAATAATCGAGCAATCAAAATGAAAATTGTCACAGCAATTACAGGTCCCGAAACCTATTGATAGAGGTATCAACCATCGTAATCGGAGCATTTTAGATTTTGGCCGCCCAAAAACTTGTGGGCTATAGCACAGTTAATTTTCAATAAAATTGAATTTTCTAAGAAATGTTTAGAAATAATCGACCAATCAAAATGAAAATTGTCACAGCAAATACAGGTCCCGAAACCTATTGATAGAGGTATCAACCATCGTAATCGGACCATTTTAGATTTTGGCCGCCCAAAAACTTGTGGGCTATAGCACAGTTAATTTTCAATAAAATTGAATTTTCTAAGAAATGTTTAGAAATACTCGAGCAATCAAAATGAAAATTGTCACAGCAAATACAGGTCCCGAAACCTATTGATAGAGGTATCAACCATCGTAATCGGACCATTTTAGATTTTTGCCGCCCAAAAACTTGTGGGCTATAGCACAGTTAATTTTCAATAAAATTGAATTTTCTAAGAAATGTTTAGAAATAATCGAGCAATCAAAATGAAAATTGTCACAGCAATTACAGGTCCCGAAACCTATTGATAGAGGTATCAACCATCATAATCGGAGCATTTTAGATTTTTGCCGCCCAAAAACTTGTGGGCTATAGCACAGTTAATTTTCAATAAAATTGAATTTTCTAAGAAATGTTTAGAAATAATCTAGCAATCAAAATGAAAATTGTCACAGCAATTACAGGTCCCGAAACCTATTGATAGAGGTATCAACCATCGTAATCGGACCATTTTAGATTTTTGCCGCCCAAAAACTTGTGGGCTATAGCACAGTTAATTTTCAATAAAATTGAATTTTCTAAGAAATGTTTAGAAATAATCGAGCAATCAAAATGAAAATTGTCACAGCAATTACAGGTCCCGAAACCTATTGATAGAGGTATCAACCATCATAATCGGAGCATTTTAGATTTTTGCCGCCCAAAAACTTGTGGGCTATAGCACAGTTAATTTTCAATAAAATTGAATTTTCTAAGAAATGTTTAGAAATAATCTAGCAATCAAAATGAAAATTGTCACAGCAATTACAGGTCCCGAAACCTATTGATAGAGGTATCAACCATCGTAATCGGACCATTTTAGATTTTTGCCGCCCAAAAACTTGTGGGCTATAGCACAGTTAATTTTCAATAAAATTGAATTTTCTAAGAAATGTTTAGAAATAATCGAGCAATCAAAATGAAAATTGTCACAGCAATTACAGGTCCCGAAACCTATTGATAGAGGTATCAACCATCGTAATCGGACCATTTTAGATTTTGGCCGCCCAAAAACTTGTGGGCTATAGCACAGTTAATTTTCAATAAAATTGAATTTTCTAAGAAATGTTTAGAAATACTCGAGCAATCAAAATGAAAATTGTCACAGCAAATACAGGTCCCGAAACCTATTGATAGAGGTATCAACCATCGTAATCGGACCATTTTAGATTTTTGCCGCCCAAAAACTTGTGGGCTATAGCACAGTTAATTTTCAATAAAATTGAATTTTCTAAGAAATGTTTAGAAATAATCGAGCAATCAAAATGAAAATTGTCACAGCAATTACAGGTCCCGAAACCTATTGATAGAGGTATCAACCATCGTAATTGGACCATTTTAGATTTTGGCCGCCCAAAAACTTGTGGGCTATAGCACAGTTAATTTTCAATAAAATTGAATTTTCTAAGAAATGTTTAGAAATACTCGAGCAATCAAAATGAAAATTGTCACAGCAAATACAGGTCCCGAAACCTATTGATAGAGGTATCAACCATCGTAATCGGACCATTTTAGATTTTTGCCGCCCAAAAACTTGTGGGCTATAGCACAGTTAATTTTCAATAAAATTGAATTTTCTAAGAAATGTTTAGAAATAATCGAGCAATCAAAATGAAAATTGTCACAGCAATTACAGGTCCCGAAACCTATTGATAGAGGTATCAACTATCATAATCGGAGCATTTTCGATTTTTGCCGCCCAAAAACTTGTGGGCTATAGCACAGTTAATTTTCAATAAAATTGAATTTTCTAAGAAATGTTTAGAAATAATCGAGCAATCAAAATGAAAATTGTCACAGCAATTACAGGTCCCGAAACCTATTGATAGAGGTATCAACCATCGTAATCGGAGCATTTTAGATTTTTGCCGCCCAAAAACTTGTGGGCTATAGCACAGTTAATTTTCAATAAAATTGAATTTTCTAAGAAATGTTTAGAAATACTCGAGCAATCAAAATGAAAATTGTCACAGCAAATACAGGTCCCGAAACCTATTGATAGAGGTATCAACCATCGTAATCGGACCATTTTAGATTTTTGCCGCCCAAAAACTTGTGGGCTATAGCACAGTTAATTTTCAATAAAATTGAATTTTCTAAGAAATGTTTAGAAATAATCGAGCAATCAAAATGAAAATTGTCACAGCAATTACAGGTCCCGAAACCTATTGATAGAGGTATCAACCATCATAATCGGAGCATTTTAGATTTTTGCCGCCCAAAAACTTGTGGGCTATAGCACAGTTAATTTTCAATAAAATTGAATTTTCTAAGAAATGTTTAGAAATAATCTAGCAATCAAAATGAAAATTGTCACAGCAATTACAGGTCCCGAAACCTATTGATAGAGGTATCAACCATCGTAATCGGACCATTTTAGATTTTTGCCGCCCAAAAACTTGTGGGCTATAGCACAGTTAATTTTCAATAAAATTGAATTTTCTAAGAAATGTTTAGAAATACTCGAGCAATCAAAATGAAAATTGTCACAGCAATTACAGGTCCCGAAACCTATTGATAGAGGTATCAACCATCGTAATCGGACCATTTTAGATTTTGGCTGCCCAAAAACTTGTGGGCTATAGCACAGTTAATTTTCAATAAAATTGAATTTTCTAAGAAATGTTTAGAAATACTCGAGCAATCAAAATGAAAATTGTCACAGCAAATACAGGTCCCGAAACCTATTGATAGAGGTATCAACCATCGTAATCGGACCATTTTAGATTTTTGCCGCCCAAAAACTTGTGGGCTATAGCACAGTTAATTTTCAATAAAATTGAATTTTCTAAGAAATGTTTAGAAATAATCGAGCAATCAAAATGAAAATTGTCACAGCAAATACAGGTCCCGAAACCTATTGATAGAGGTATCAACCATCGTAATCGGACCATTTTAGATTTTTGCCGCCCAAAAACTTGTGGGCTATAGCACAGTTAATTTTCAATAAAATTGAATTTTCTAAGAAATGTTTAGAAATAATCGAGCAATCAAAATGAAAATTGTCACAGCAATTACAGGTCCCGAAACCTATTGATAGAGGTATCAACCATCGTAATCGGAGCATTTTCGATTTTTGCCGCCCAAAAACTTGTGGGCTATAGCACAGTTAATTTTCAATAAAATTGAATTTTCTAAGAAATGTTTAGAAATAATCGAGCAATCAAAATGAAAATTGTCACAGCAAATACAGGTCCCGAAACCTATTGATAGAGGTATCAACCATCGTAATCGGACCATTTTAGATTTTGGCCGCCCAAAAACTTGTGGGCTATAGCACAGTTAATTTTCAATAAAATTGAATTTTCTAAGAAATGTTTAGAAATAATCGACCAATCAAAATGAAAATTGTCACAGCAAATACAGGTCCCGAAACCTATTGATAGAGGTATCAACCATCGTAATCGGACCATTTTAGATTTTGGCCGCCCAAAAACTTGTGGGCTATAGCACAGTTAATTTTCAATAAAATTGAATTTTCTAAGAAATGTTTAGAAATAATCGACCAATCAAAATGAAAATTGTCACAGCAAATACAGGTCCCGAAACCTATTGATAGAGGTATCAACCATCGTAATCGGACCATTTTAGATTTTGGCCGCCCAAAAACTTGTGGGCTATAGCACAGTTAATTTTCAATAAAATTGAATTTTCTAAGAAATGTTTAGAAATAATCGACCAATCAAAATGAAAATTGTCACAGCAAATACAGGTCCCGAAACCTATTGATAGAGGTATCAACCATCGTAATCGGACCATTTTAGATTTTTGCCGCCCAAAAACTTGTGGGCTATAGCACAGTTAATTTTCAATAAAATTGAATTTTCTAAGAAATGTTTAGAAATAATCGAGCAATCAAAATGAAAATTGTCACAGCAATTACAGGTCCCGAAACCTATTGATAGAGGTATCAACCATCGTAATCGGACCATTTTAGATTTTGGCCGCCCAAAAACTTGTGGGCTATAGCACAGTTAATTTTCAATAAAATTGAATTTTCTAAGAAATGTTTAGAAATAATCGACCAATCAAAATGAAAATTGTCACAGCAAATACAGGTCCCGAAACCTATTGATAGAGGTATCAACCATCGTAATCGGACCATTTTAGATTTTGGCCGCCCAAAAACTTGTGGGCTATAGCACAGTTAATTTTCAATAAAATTGAATTTTCTAAGAAATGTTTAGAAATAATCGACCAATCAAAATGAAAATTGTCACAGCAAATACAGGTCCCGAAACCTATTGATAGAGGTATCAACCATCGTAATCGGACCATTTTAGATTTTTGCCGCCCAAAAACTTGTGGGCTATAGCACAGTTAATTTTCAATAAAATTGAATTTTCTAAGAAATGTTTAGAAATAATCGAGCAATCAAAATGAAAATTGTCACAGCAATTACAGGTCCCGAAACCTATTGATAGAGGTATCAACCATCGTAATCGGACCATTTTAGATTTTGGCCGCCCAAAAACTTGTGGGCTATAGCACAGTTAATTTTCAATAAAATTGAATTTTCTAAGAAATGTTTAGAAATAATCGACCAATCAAAATGAAAATTGTCACAGCAAATACAGGTCCCGAAACCTATTGATAGAGGTATCAACCATCGTAATCGGACCATTTTAGATTTTGGCCGCCCAAAAACTTGTGGGCTATAGCACAGTTAATTTTCAATAAAATTGAATTTTCTAAGAAATGTTTAGAAATAATCGACCAATCAAAATGAAAATTGTCACAGCAAATACAGGTCCCGAAACCTATTGATAGAGGTATCAACCATCGTAATCGGACCATTTTAGATTTTTGCCGCCCAAAAACTTGTGGGCTATAGCACAGTTAATTTTCAATAAAATTGAATTTTCTAAGAAATGTTTAGAAATAATCGACCAATCAAAATGAAAATTGTCACAGCAAATACAGGTCCCGAAACCTATTGATAGAGGTATCAACCATCGTAATCGGACCATTTTAGATTTTTGCCGCCCAAAAACTTGTGGGCTATAGCACAGTTAATTTTCAATAAAATTGAATTTTCTAAGAAATGTTTAGAAATAATCGACCAATCAAAATGAAAATTGTCACAGCAAATACAGGTCCCGAAACCTATTGATAGAGGTATCAACCATCGTAATCGGACCATTTTAGATTTTGGCCGCCCAAAAACTTGTGGGCTATAGCACAGTTAATTTTCAATAAAATTGAATTTTCTAAGAAATGTTTAGAAATAATCGACCAATCAAAATTAAAATTGTCACAGCAAATACAGGTCCCGAAACCTATTGATAGAGGTATCAACCATCGTAATCGGACCATTTTAGATTTTTGCCGCCCAAAAACTTGTGGGCTATAGCACAGTTAATTTTCAATAAAATTGAATTTTCTAAGAAATGTTTAGAAATAATCGAGCAATCAAAATGAAAATTGTCACAGCAATTACAGGTCCCGAAACCTATTGATAGAGGTATCAACCATCGTAATCGGAGCATTTTCGATTTTTGCCGCCCAAAAACTTGTGGGCTATAGCACAGTTAATTTTCAATAAAATTGAATTTTCTAAGAAATGTTTAGAAATAATCGAGCAATCAAAATGAAAATTGTCACAGCAAATACAGGTCCCGAAACCTATTGATAGAGGTATCAACCATCGTAATCGGACCATTTTAGATTTTGGCCGCCCAAAAACTTGTGGGCTATAGCACAGTTAATTTTCAATAAAATTGAATTTTCTAAGAAATGTTTAGAAATAATCGAGCAATCAAAATGAAAATTGTCACAGCAAATACAGGTCCCGAAACCTATTGATAGAGGTATCAACCATCGTAATCGGACCATTTTAGATTTTGGCCGCCCAAAAACTTGTGGGCTATAGCACAGTTAATTTTCAATAAAATTGAATTTTCTAAGAAATGTTTAGAAATAATCGACCAATCAAAATGAAAATTGTCACAGCAAATACAGGTCCCGAAACCTATTGATAGAGGTATCAACCATCGTAATCGGACCATTTTAGATTTTGGCCGCCCAAAAACTTGTGGGCTATAGCACAGTTAATTTTCAATAAAATTGAATTTTCTAAGAAATGTTTAGAAATAATCGACCAATCAAAATGAAAATTGTCACAGCAAATACAGGTCCCGAAACCTATTGATAGAGGTATCAACCATCGTAATCGGACCATTTTAGATTTTGGCCGCCCAAAAACTTGTGGGCTATAGCACAGTTAATTTTCAATAAAATTGAATTTTCTAAGAAATGTTTAGAAATAATCGACCAATCAAAATGAAAATTGTCACAGCAAATACAGGTCCCGAAACCTATTGATAGAGGTATCAACCATCGTAATCGGACCATTTTAGATTTTTGCCGCCCAAAAACTTGTGGGCTATAGCACAGTTAATTTTCAATAAAATTGAATTTTCTAAGAAATGTTTAGAAATAATCGAGCAATCAAAATGAAAATTGTCACAGCAATTACAGGTCCCGAAACCTATTGATAGAGGTATCAACCATCGTAATCGGACCATTTTAGATTTTGGCCGCCCAAAAACTTGTGGGCTATAGCACAGTTAATTTTCAATAAAATTGAATTTTCTAAGAAATGTTTAGAAATAATCGACCAATCAAAATGAAAATTGTCACAGCAAATACAGGTCCCGAAACCTATTGATAGAGGTATCAACCATCGTAATCGGACCATTTTAGATTTTGGCCGCCCAAAAACTTGTGGGCTATAGCACAGTTAATTTTCAATAAAATTGAATTTTCTAAGAAATGTTTAGAAATAATCGACCAATCAAAATGAAAATTGTCACAGCAAATACAGGTCCCGAAACCTATTGATAGAGGTATCAACCATCGTAATCGGACCATTTTAGATTTTTGCCGCCCAAAAACTTGTGGGCTATAGCACAGTTAATTTTCAATAAAATTGAATTTTCTAAGAAATGTTTAGAAATAATCGAGCAATCAAAATGAAAATTGTCACAGCAATTACAGGTCCCGAAACCTATTGATAGAGGTATCAACCATCGTAATCGGACCATTTTAGATTTTGGCCGCCCAAAAACTTGTGGGCTATAGCACAGTTAATTTTCAATAAAATTGAATTTTCTAAGAAATGTTTAGAAATAATCGACCAATCAAAATGAAAATTGTCACAGCAAATACAGGTCCCGAAACCTATTGATAGAGGTATCAACCATCGTAATCGGACCATTTTAGATTTTGGCCGCCCAAAAACTTGTGGGCTATAGCACAGTTAATTTTCAATAAAATTGAATTTTCTAAGAAATGTTTAGAAATAATCGACCAATCAAAATGAAAATTGTCACAGCAAATACAGGTCCCGAAACCTATTGATAGAGGTATCAACCATCGTAATCGGACCATTTTAGATTTTTGCCGCCCAAAAACTTGTGGGCTATAGCACAGTTAATTTTCAATAAAATTGAATTTTCTAAGAAATGTTTAGAAATAATCGACCAATCAAAATGAAAATTGTCACAGCAAATACAGGTCCCGAAACCTATTGATAGAGGTATCAACCATCGTAATCGGACCATTTTAGATTTTGGCCGCCCAAAAACTTGTGGGCTATAGCACAGTTAATTTTCAATAAAATTGAATTTTCTAAGAAATGTTTAGAAATAATCGACCAATCAAAATGAAAATTGTCACAGCAAATACAGGTCCCGAAACCTATTGATAGAGGTATCAACCATCGTAATCGGACCATTTTAGATTTTGGCCGCCCAAAAACTTGTGGGCTATAGCACAGTTAATTTTCAATAAAATTGAATTTTCTAAGAAATGTTTAGAAATAATCGAGCAATCAAAATGAAAATTGTCACAGCAATTACAGGTCCCGAAACCTATTGATAGAGGTATCAACCATCGTAATCGGACCATTTTAGATTTTCCCCGCCCAAAAACTTGTGGGCTATAGCACAGTTAATTTTCAATAAAATTGAATTTTCTAAGAAATGTTTAGAAATACTCGAGCAATCAAAATGAAAATTGTCACAGCAAATACAGGTCCCGAAACCTATTGATAGAGGTATCAACCATCGTAATCGGACCATTTTAGATTTTTGCCGCCCAAAAACTTGTGGGCTATAGCACAGTTAATTTTCAATAAAATTGAATTTTCTAAGAAATGTTTAGAAATACTCGAGCAATCAAAATGAAAATTGTCACAGCAAATACAGGTCCCGAAACCTATTGATAGAGGTATCAACCATCGTAATCGGACCATTTTAGATTTTGGCCGCCCAAAAACTTGTGGGCTATAGCACAGTTAATTTTCAATAAAATTGAATTTTCTAAGAAATGTTTAGAAATAATCGACCAATCAAAATGAAAATTGTCACAGCAAATACAGGTCCCGAAACCTATTGATAGAGGTATCAACCATCGTAATCGGACCATTTTAGATTTTGGCCGCCCAAAAACTTGTGGGCTATAGCACAGTTAATTTTCAATAAAATTGAATTTTCTAAGAAATGTTTAGAAATAATCGACCAATCAAAATGAAAATTGTCACAGCAAATACAGGTCCCGAAACCTATTGATAGAGGTATCAACCATCGTAATCGGACCATTTTAGATTTTGGCCGCCCAAAAACTTGTGGGCTATAGCACAGTTAATTTTCAATAAAATTGAATTTTCTAAGAAATGTTTAGAAATAATCGAGCAATCAAAATGAAAATTGTCACAGCAATTACAGGTCCTGAAACCTATTGATAGAGGTATCAACCATCATAATCGGAGCATTTTCGATTTTTGCCGCCCAAAAACTTGTGGGCTATAGCACAGTTAATTTTCAATAAAATTGAATTTTCTAAGAAATGTTTAGAAATAATCGACCAATCAAAATGAAAATTGTCACAGCAAATACAGGTCCCGAAACCTATTGATAGAGGTATCAACCATCGTAATCGGACCATTTTAGATTTTGGCCGCCCAAAAACTTGTGGGCTATAGCACAGTTAATTTTCAATAAAATTGAATTTTCTAAGAAATGTTTAGAAATACTCGAGCAATCAAAATGAAAATTGTCACAGCAAATACAGGTCCCGAAACCTATTGATAGAGGTATCAACCATCGTAATCGGACCATTTTAGATTTTTGCCGCCCAAAAACTTGTGGGCTATAGCACAGTTAATTTTCAATAAAATTGAATTTTCTAAGAAATGTTTAGAAATACTCGAGCAATCAAAATGAAAATTGTCACAGCAAATACAGGTCCCGAAACCTATTGATAGAGGTATCAACCATCGTAATCGGACCATATTAGATTTTGGCCGCCCAAAAACTTGTGGGCTATAGCACAGTTAATTTTCAATAAAATTGAATTTTCTAAGAAATGTTTAGAAATAATCGACCAATCAAAATGAAAATTGTCACAGCAAATACAGGTCCCGAAACCTATTGATAGAGGTATCAACCATCGTAATCGGACCATTTTAGATTTTGGCCGCCCAAAAACTTGTGGGCTATAGCACAGTTAATTTTCAATAAAATTGAATTTTCTAAGAAATGTTTAGAAATAATCGACCAATCAAAATGAAAATTGTCACAGCAAATACAGGTCCCGAAACCTATTGATAGAGGTATCAACCATCGTAATCGGACCATTTTAGATTTTGGCCGCCCAAAAACTTGTGGGCTATAGCACAGTTAATTTTCAATAAAATTGAATTTTCTAAGAAATGTTTAGAAATAATCGACCAATCAAAATGAAAATTGTCACAGCAAATACAGGTCCCGAAACCTATTGATAGAGGTATCAACCATCGTAATCGGACCATTTTAGATTTTTGCCGCCCAAAAACTTGTGGGCTATAGCACAGTTAATTTTCAATAAAATTGAATTTTCTAAGAAATGTTTAGAAATAATCGAGCAATCAAAATGAAAATTGTCACAGCAATTACAGGTCCCGAAACCTATTGATAGAGGTATCAACCATCATAATCGGAGCATTTTCGATTTTTGCCGCCCAAAAACTTGTGGGCTATAGCACAGTTAATTTTCAATAAAATTGAATTTTCTAAGAAATGTTTAGAAATAATCTAGCAATCAAAATGAAAATTGTCACAGCAATTACAGGTCCCGAAACCTATTGATAGAGGTATCAACCATCGTAATCGGACCATTTTAGATTTTGGCCGCCCAAAAACTTGTGGGCTATAGCACAGTTAATTTTCAATAAAATTGAATTTTCTAAGAAATGTTTAGAAATAATCGAGCAATCAAAATGAAAATTGTCACAGCAATTACAGGTCCCGAAACCTATTGATAGAGGTATCAACCATCGTAATCGGACCATTTTAGATTTTGGCCGCCCAAAAACTTGTGGGCTATAGCACAGTTAATTTTCAATAAAATTGAATTTTCTAAGAAATGTTTAGAAATACTCGAGCAATCAAAATGAAAATTGTCACAGCAAATACAGGTCCCGAAACCTATTGATAGAGGTATCAACCATCGTAATCGGACCATTTTAGATTTTTGCCGCCCAAAAACTTGTGGGCTATAGCACAGTTAATTTTCAATAAAATTGAATTTTCTAAGAAATGTTTAGAAATAATCGAGCAATCAAAATGAAAATTGTCACAGCAAATACAGGTCCCGAAACCTATTGATAGAGGTATCAACCATCGTAATCGGACCATTTTAGATTTTGGCCGCCCAAAAACTTGTGGGCTATAGCACAGTTAATTTTCAATAAAATTGAATTTTCTAAGAAATGTTTAGAAATAATCGAGCAATCAAAATGAAAATTGTCACAGCAATTACAGGTCCCGAAACCTATTGATAGAGGTATCAACCATCATAATCGGAGCATTTTCGATTTTTGCCGCCCAAAAACTTGTGGGCTATAGCACAGTTAATTTTCAATAAAATTGAATTTTCTAAGAAATGTTTAGAAATAATCGAGCAATCAAAATGAAAATTGTCACAGCAATTACAGGTCCCGAAACCTATTGATAGAGGTATCAACCATCGTAATCGGAGCATTTTAGATTTTTGCCGCCCAAAAACTTGTGGGCTATAGCACAGTTAATTTTCAATAAAATTGAATTTTCTAAGAAATGTTTAGAAATAATCGACCAATCAAAATGAAAATTGTCACAGCAAATACAGGTCCCGAAACCTATTGATAGAGGTATCAACCATCGTAATCGGACCATTTTAGATTTTTGCCGCCCAAAAACTTGTGGGCTATAGCACAGTTAATTTTCAATAAAATTGAATTTTCTAAGAAATGTTTAGAAATAATCGAGCAATCAAAATGAAAATTGTCACAGCAATTACAGGTCCCGAAACCTATTGATAGAGGTATCAACCATCATAATCGGAGCATTTTAGATTTTTGCCGCCCAAAAACTTGTGGGCTATAGCACAGTTAATTTTCAATAAAATTGAATTTTCTAAGAAATGTTTAGAAATAATCTAGCAATCAAAATGAAAATTGTCACAGCAATTACAGGTCCCGAAACCTATTGATAGAGGTATCAACCATCGTAATCGGACCATTTTAGATTTTTGCCGCCCAAAAACTTGTGGGCTATAGCACAGTTAATTTTCAATAAAATTGAATTTTCTAAGAAATGTTTAGAAATAATCGAGCAATCAAAATGAAAATTGTCACAGCAATTACAGGTCCCGAAACCTATTGATAGAGGTATCAACCATCATAATCGGAGCATTTTCGATTTTTGCCGCCCAAAAACTTGTGGGCTATAGCACAGTTAATTTTCAATAAAATTGAATTTTCTAAGAAATGTTTAGAAATAATCGAGCAATCAAAATGAAAATTGTCACAGCAAATACAGGTCCCGAAACCTATTGATAGAGGTATCAACCATCGTAATCGGACCATTTTAGATTTTGGCCGCCCAAAAACTTGTGGGCTATAGCACAGTTAATTTTCAATAAAATTGAATTTTCTAAGAAATGTTTAGAAATAATCGACCAATCAAAATGAAAATTGTCACAGCAAATACAGGTCCCGAAACCTATTGATAGAGGTATCAACCATCGTAATCGGACCATTTTAGATTTTGGCCGCCCAAAAACTTGTGGGCTATAGCACAGTTAATTTTCAATAAAATTGAATTTTCTAAGAAATGTTTAGAAATACTCGAGCAATCAAAATGAAAATTGTCACAGCAAATACAGGTCCCGAAACCTATTGATAGAGGTATCAACCATCGTAATCGGACCATTTTAGATTTTTGCCGCCCAAAAACTTGTGGGCTATAGCACAGTTAATTTTCAATAAAATTGAATTTTCTAAGAAATGTTTAGAAATACTCGAGCAATCAAAATGAAAATTGTCACAGCAATTACAGGTCCCGAAACCTATTGATAGAGGTATCAACCATCGTAATCGGACCATTTTAGATTTTGGCCGCCCAAAAACTTGTGGGCTATAGCACAGTTAATTTTCAATAAAATTGAATTTTCTAAGAAATGTTTAGAAATACTCGAGCAATCAAAATGAAAATTGTCACAGCAAATACAGGTCCCGAAACCTATTGATAGAGGTATCAACCATCGTAATCGGACCATTTTAGATTTTGGCCGCCCAAAAACTTGTGGGCTATAGCACAGTTAATTTTCAATAAAATTGAATTTTCTAAGAAATGTATAGAAATAATCGAGCAATCAAAATGAAAATTGTCACAGCAATTACAGGTCCCGAAACCTATTGATAGAGGTATCAACCATCATAATCGGAGCATTTTAGATTTTTGCCGCCCAAAAACTTGTGGGCTATAGCACAGTTAATTTTCAATAAAATTGAATTTTCTAAGAAATGTTTAGAAATAATCGAGCAATCAAAATGAAAATTGTCACAGCAATTACAGGTCCCGAAACCTATTGATAGAGGTATCAACCATCGTAATCGGAGCATTTTAGATTTTTGCCGCCCAAAAACTTGTGGGCTATAGCACAGTTAATTTTCAATAAAATTGAATTTTCTAAGAAATGTTTAGAAATAATCGACCAATCAAAATGAAAATTGTCACAGCAAATACAGGTCCCGAAACCTATTGATAGAGGTATCAACCATCGTAATCGGAGCATTTTAGATTTTTGCCGCCCAAAAACTTGTGGGCTATAGCACAGTTAATTTTCAATAAAATTGAATTTTCTAAGAAATGTTTAGAAATAATCGAGCAATCAAAATGAAAATTGTCACAGCAATTACAGGTCCCGAAACCTATTGATAGAGGTATCAACCATCGTAATCGGACCATTTTAGATTTTTGCCGCCCAAAAACTTGTGGGCTATAGCACAGTTAATTTTCAATAAAATTGAATTTTCTAAGAAATGTTTAGAAATAATCGAGCAATAAAAATGAAAATTGTCACAGCAATTACAGGTCCCGAAACCTATTGATAGAGGTATCAACCATCATAATCGGAGCATTTTCGATTTTTGCCGCCCAAAAACTTGTGGGCTATAGCACAGTTAATTTTCAATAAAATTGAATTTTCTAAGAAATGTTTAGAAATAATCGAGCAATCAAAATGAAAATTGTCACAGCAAATACAGGTCCCGAAACCTATTGATAGAGGTATCAACCATCGTAATCGGACCATTTTAGATTTTGGCCGCCCAAAAACTTGTGGGCTATAGCACAGTTAATTTTGAATAAAATTGAATTTTCTAAGAAATGTTTAGAAATAATCGAGCAATCAAAATGAAAATTGTCACAGCAATTACAGGTCCCGAAACCTATTGATAGAGGTATCAACCATCATAATCGGAGCATTTTCGATTTTTGCCGCCCAAAAACTTGTGGGCTATAGCACAGTTAATTTTCAATAAAATTGAATTTTCTAAGAAATGTTTAGAAATAATCTAGCAATCAAAATGAAAATTGTCACAGCAATTACAGGTCCCGAAACCTATTGATAGAGGTATCAACCATCGTAATCGGACCATTTTAGATTTTTGCCGCCCAAAAACTTGTGGGCTATAGCACAGTTAATTTTGAATAAAATTGAATTTTCTAAGAAATGTTTAGAAATAATCGAGCAATCAAAATGAAAATTGTCACAGCAATTACAGGTCCCGAAACCTATTGATAGAGGTATCAACCATCATAATCGGAGCATTTTCGATTTTTGCCGCCCAAAAACTTGTGGGCTATAGCACAGTTAATTTTCAATAAAATTGAATTTTCTAAGAAATGTTTAGAAATAATCGAGCAATCAAAATGAAAATTGTCACAGCAATTACAGGTCCCGAAACCTATTGATAGAGGTATCAACCATCGTAATCGGACCATTTTAGATTTTTGCCGCCCAAAAACTTGTGGGCTATAGCACAGTTAATTTTCAATAAAATTGAATTTTCTAAGAAATGTTTAGAAATACTCGAGCAATCAAAATGAAAATTGTCACAGCAAATACAGGTCCCGAAACCTATTGATAGAGGTATCAACCATCGTAATCGGACCATTTTAGATTTTTGCCGCCCAAAAACTTGTGGGCTATAGCACAGTTAATTTTGAATAAAATTGAATTTTCTAAGAAATGTTTAGAAATAATCGAGCAATCAAAATGAAAATTGTCACAGCAATTACAGGTCCCGAAACCTATTGATAGAGGTATCAACCATCATAATCGGAGCATTTTCGATTTTTGCCGCCCAAAAACTTGTGGGCTATAGCACAGTTAATTTTCAATAAAATTGAATTTTCTAAGAAATGTTTAGAAATAATCGAGCAATCAAAATGAAAATTGTCACAGCAATTACAGGTCCCGAAACCTATTGATAGAGGTATCAACCATCGTAATCGGACCATTTTAGATTTTTGCCGCCCAAAAACTTGTGGGCTATAGCACAGTTAATTTTCAATAAAATTGAATTTTCTAAGAAATGTTTAGAAATAATCGAGCAATCAAAATGAAAATTGTCACAGCAATTACAGGTCCCGAAACCTATTGATAGAGGTATCAACCATCATAATCGGAGCATTTTCGATTTTTGCCGCCCAAAAACTTGTGGGCTATAGCACAGTTAATTTTCAATAAAATTGAATTTTCTAAGAAATGTTTAGAAATAATCTAGCAATCAAAATGAAAATTGTCACAGCAATTACAGGTCCCGAAACCTATTGATAGAGGTATCAACCATCGTAATCGGACCATTTTAGATTTTTGCCGCCCAAAAACTTGTGGGCTATAGCACAGTTAATTTTCAATAAAATTGAATTTTCTAAGAAATGTTTAGAAATAATCGAGCAATCAAAATGAAAATTGTCACAGCAATTACAGGTCCCGAAACCTATTGATAGAGGTATCAACCATCATAATCGGAGCATTTTCGATTTTTGCCGCCCAAAAACTTGTGGGCTATAGCACAGTTAATTTTCAATAAAATTGAATTTTCTAAGAAATGTTTAGAAATAATCGAGCAATCAAAATGAAAATTGTCACAGCAATTACAGGTCCCGAAACCTATTGATAGAGGTATCAACCATCGTAATCGGACCATTTTAGATTTTTGCCGCCCAAAAACTTGTGGGCTATAGCACAGTTAATTTTCAATAAAATTGAATTTTCTAAGAAATGTTTAAAAATAATCGAGCAATCAAAATGAAAATTGTCACAGCAATTACAGGTCCCGAAACCTATTGATAGAGGTATCAACCATCATAATCGGAGCATTTTCGATTTTTGCCGCCCAAAAACTTGTGGGCTATAGCACAGTTAATTTTCAATAAAATTGAATTTTCTAAGAAATGTTTAGAAATAATCGAGCAATCAAAATGAAAATTGTCACAGCAAATACAGGTCCCGAAACCTATTGATAGAGGTATCAACCATCGTAATCGGACCATTTTAGATTTTGGCCGCCCAAAAACTTGTGGGCTATAGCACAGTTAATTTTCAATAAAATTGAATTTTCTAAGAAATGTTTAGAAATAATCGACCAATCAAAATGAAAATTGTCACAGCAAATACAGGTCCCGAAACCTATTGATAGAGGTATCAACCATCGTAATCGGACCATTTTAGATTTTTGCCGCCCAAAAACTTGTGGGCTATAGCACAGTTAATTTTCAATAAAATTGAATTTTCTAAGAAATGTTTAGAAATACTCGAGCAATCAAAATGAAAATTGTCACAGCAAATACAGGTCCCGAAACCTATTGATAGAGGTATCAACCATCGTAATCGGACCATTTTAGATTTTTGCCGCCCAAAAACTTGTGGGCTATAGCACAGTTAATTTTCAATAAAATTGAATTTTCTAAGAAATGTTTAGAAATACTCGAGCAATCAAAATGAAAATTGTCACAGCAATTACAGGTCCCGAAACCTATTGATAGAGGTATCAACCATCGTAATCGGACCATTTTAGATTTTGGCCGCCCAAAAACTTGTGGGCTATAGCACAGTTAATTTTCAATAAAATTGAATTTTCTAAGAAATGTTTAGAAATAATCGAGCAATCAAAATGAAAATTGTCACAGCAAATACAGGTCCCGAAACCTATTGATAGAGGTATCAACCATCGTAATCGGACCATTTTAGATTTTTGCCGCCCAAAAACTTGTGGGCTATAGCACAGTTAATTTTCAATAAAATTGAATTTTCTAAGAAATGTTTAGAAATAATCGACCAATCAAAATGAAAATTGTCACAGCAATTACAGGTCCCGAAACCTATTGATAGAGGTATCAACCATCATAATCGGAGCATTTTAGATTTTTGCCACCCAAAAACTTGTGGGCTATAGCACAGTTAATTTTCAATAAAATTGAATTTTCTAAGAAATGTTTAGAAATACTCGAGCAATCAAAATGAAAATTGTCACAGCAAATACAGGTCCCGAAACCTATTGATAGAGGTATCAACCATCGTAATCGGACCATTTTAGATTTTGGCCGCCCAAAAACTTGTGGGCTATAGCACAGTTAATTTTCAATAAAATTGAATTTTCTAAGAAATGTTTAGAAATACTCGAGCAATCAAAATGAAAATTGTCACAGCAAATACAGGTCCCGAAACCTATTGATAGAGGTATCAACCATCGTAATCGGACCATTTTAGATTTTTGCCGCCCAAAAACTTGTGGGCTATAGCACAGTTAATTTTCAATAAAATTGAATTTTCTAAGAAATGTTTAGAAATAATCGAGCAATCAAAATGCAAATTGTCACAGCAATTACAGGTCCCGAAACCTATTGATAGAGGTATCAACCATCATAATCGGAGCATTTTAGATTTTTGCCGCCCAAAAACTTGTGGGCTATAGCACAGTTAATTTTCAATAAAATTGAATTTTCTAAGAAATGTTTAGAAATAATCGAGCAATCAAAATGAAAATTGTCACAGCAAATACAGGTCCCGAAACCTATTGATAGAGGTATCAACCATCGTAATCGGACCATTTTAGATTTTGGCCGCCCAAAAACTTGTGGGCTATAGCACAGTTAATTTTCAATAAAATTGAATTTTCTAAGAAATGTTTAGAAATACTCGAGCAATCAAAATGAAAATTGTCACAGCAATTACAGGTCCCGAAACCTATTGATAGAGGTATCAACCATCATAATCGGAGCATTTTAGATTTTTGCCGCCCAAAAACTTGTGGGCTATAGCACAGTTAATTTTCAATAAAATTGAATTTTCTAAGAAATGTTTAGAAATAATCGAGCAATCAAAATGAAAATTGTCACAGCAATTACAGGTCCCGAAACCTATTGATAGAGGTATCAACCATCGTAATCGGACCATTTTAGATTTTGGCCGCCCAAAAACTTGTGGGCTATAGCACAGTTAATTTTCAATAAAATTGAATTTTCTAAGAAATGTTTAGAAATACTCGAGCAATCAAAATGAAAATTGTCACAGCAATTACAGGTCCCGAAACCTATTGATAGAGGTATCAACCATCATAATCGGAGCATTTTCGATTTTTGCCGCCCAAAAACTTGTGGGCTATAGCACAGTTAATTTTCAATAAAATTGAATTTTCTAAGAAATGTTTAGAAATAATCGAGCAATCAAAATGAAAATTGTCACAGCAATTACAGGTCCCGAAACCTATTGATAGAGGTATCAACCATCGTAATCGGACCATTTTAGATTTTGGCCGCCCAAAAACTTGTGGGCTATAGCACAGTTAATTTTCAATAAAATTGAATTTTCTAAGAAATGTTTAGAAATAATCGAGCAATCAAAATGAAAATTGTCACAGCAATTACAGGTCCCGAAACCTATTGATAGAGGTATCAACCATCATAATCGGAGCATTTTCGATTTTTGCCGCCCAAAAACTTGTGGGCTATAGCACAGTTAATTTTCAATAAAATTGAATTTTCTAAGAAATGTTTAGAAATAATCGAGCAATCAAAATGAAAATTGTCACAGCAATTACAGGTCCCGAAACCTATTGATAGAGGTATCAACCATCATAATCGGAGCATTTTAGATTTTTGCCGCCCAAAAACTTGTGGGCTATAGCACAGTTAATTTTCAATAAAATTGAATTTTCTAAGAAATGTTTAGAAATAATCTAGCAATCAAAATGAAAATTGTCACAGCAATTACAGGTCCCGAAACCTATTGATAGAGGTATCAACCATCATAATCGGAGCATTTTAGATTTTTGCCGCCCAAAAACTTGTGGGCTATAGCACAGTTAATTTTCAATAAAATTGAATTTTCTAAGAAATGTTTAGAAATAATCGAGCAATCAAAATGAAAATTGTCACAGCAATTACAGGTCCCGAAACCTATTGATAGAGGTATCAACCATCATAATCGGAGCATTTTAGATTTTTGCCGCCCAAAAACTTGTGGGCTATAGCACAGTTAATTTTCAATAAAATTGAATTTTCTAAGAAATGTTTAGAAATAATCTAGCAATCAAAATGAAAATTGTCACAGCAATTACAGGTCCCGAAACCTATTGATAGAGGTATCAACCATCGTAATCGGACCATTTTAGATTTTGGCCGCCCAAAAACTTGTGGGCTATAGCACAGTTAATTTTCAATAAAATTGAATTTTCTAAGAAATGTTTAGAAATACTCGAGCAATCAAAATGAAAATTGTCACAGCAATTACAGGTCCCGAAACCTATTGATAGAGGTATCAACCATCATAATCGGAGCATTTTCGATTTTTGCCGCCCAAAAACTTGTGGGCTATAGCACAGTTAATTTTCAATAAAATTGAATTTTCTAAGAAATGTTTAGAAATAATCGAGCAATCAAAATGAAAATTGTCACAGCAATTACAGGTCCCGAAACCTATTGATAGAGGTATCAACCATCATAATCGGAGCATTTTCGATTTTTGCCGCCCAAAAACTTGTGGGCTATAGCACAGTTAATTTTCAATAAAATTGAATTTTCTAAGAAATGTTTAGAAATAATCGAGCAATCAAAATGAAAATTGTCACAGCAAATACAGGTCCCGAAACCTATTGATAGAGGTATCAACCATCATAATCGGAGCATTTTCGATTTTTGCCGCCCAAAAACTTGTGGGCTATAGCACAGTTAATTTTCAATAAAATTGAATTTTCTAAGAAATGTTTAGAAATAATCGAGCAATCAAAATGAAAATTGTCACAGCAATTACAGGTCCCGAAACCTATTGATAGAGGTATCAACCATCATAATCGGAGCATTTTAGATTTTTGCCGCCCAAAAACTTGTGGGCTATAGCACAGTTAATTTTCAATAAAATTGAATTTTCTAAGAAATGTTTAGAAATAATCTAGCAATCAAAATGAAAATTGTCACAGCAATTACAGGTCCCGAAACCTATTGATAGAGGTATCAACCATCATAATCGGAGCATTTTAGATTTTTGCCGCCCAAAAACTTGTGGGCTATAGCACAGTTAATTTTCAATAAAATTGAATTTTCTAAGAAATGTTTAGAAATAATCGAGCAATCAAAATGAAAATTGTCACAGCAATTACAGGTCCCGAAACCTATTGATAGAGGTATCAACCATCATAATCGGAGCATTTTCGATTTTTGCCGCCCAAAAACTTGTGGGCTATAGCACAGTTAATTTTCAATAAAATTGAATTTTCTAAGAAATGTTTAGAAATAATCGAGCAATCAAAATGAAAATTGTCACAGCAATTACAGGTCCCGAAACCTATTGATAGAGGTATCAACCATCATAATCGGAGCATTTTCGATTTTTGCCGCCCAAAAACTTGTGGGCTATAGCACAGTTAATTTTCAATAAAATTGAATTTTCTAAGAAATGTTTAGAAATAATCTAGCAATCAAAATGAAAATTGTCACAGCAATTACAGGTCCCGAAACCTATTGATAGAGGTATCAACCATCGTAATCGGACCATTTTAGATTTTGGCCGCCCAAAAACTTGTGGGCTATAGCACAGTTAATTTTCAATAAAATTGAATTTTCTAAGAAATGTTTAGAAATACTCGAGCAATCAAAATGAAAATTGTCACAGCAATTACAGGTCCCGAAACCTATTGATAGAGGTATCAACCATCATAATCGGAGCATTTTAGATTTTTGCCGCCCAAAAACTTGTGGGCTATAGCACAGTTAATTTTCAATAAAATTGAATTTTCTAAGAAATGTTTAGAAATAATCGAGCAATCAAAATGAAAATTGTCACAGCAATTACAGGTCCCGAAACCTATTGATAGAGGTATCAACCATCATAATCGGAGCATTTTCGATTTTTGCCGCCCAAAAACTTGTGGGCTATAGCACAGTTAATTTTCAATAAAATTGAATTTTCTAAGAAATGTTTAGAAATAATCGAGCAATCAAAATGAAAATTGTCACAGCAATTACAGGTCCCGAAACCTATTGATAGAGGTATCAACCATCATAATCGGAGCATTTTAGATTTTTGCCGCCCAAAAACTTGTGGGCTATAGCACAGTTAATTTTCAATAAAATTGAATTTTCTAAGAAATGTTTAGAAATAATCTAGCAATCAAAATGAAAATTGTCACAGCAATTACAGGTCCCGAAACCTATTGATAGAGGTATCAACCATCGTAATCGGACCATTTTAGATTTTTGCCGCCCAAAAACTTGTGGGCTATAGCACAGTTAATTTTCAATAAAATTGAATTTTCTAAGAAATGTTTAGAAATAATCGAGCAATCAAAATGAAAATTGTCACAGCAATTACAGGTCCCGAAACCTATTGATAGAGGTATCAACCATCATAATCGGAGCATTTTCGATTTTTGCCGCCCAAAAACTTGTGGGCTATAGCACAGTTAATTTTCAATAAAATTGAATTTTCTAAGAAATGTTTAGAAATAATCGAGCAATCAAAATGAAAATTGTCACAGCAAATACAGGTCCCGAAACCTATTGATAGAGGTATCAACCATCGTAATCGGACCATTTTAGATTTTGGCCGCCCAAAAACTTGTGGGCTATAGCACAGTTAATTTTCAATAAAATTGAATTTTCTAAGAAATGTTTAGAAATAATCGACCAATCAAAATGAAAATTGTCACAGCAAATACAGGTCCCGAAACCTATTGATAGAGGTATCAACCATCGTAATCGGACCATTTTAGATTTTTGCCGCCCAAAAACTTGTGGGCTATAGCACAGTTAATTTTCAATAAAATTGAATTTTCTAAGAAATGTTTAGAAATACTCGAGCAATCAAAATGAAAATTGTCACAGCAAATACAGGTCCCGAAACCTATTGATAGAGGTATCAACCATCGTAATCGGACCATTTTAGATTTTTGCCGCCCAAAAACTTGTGGGCTATAGCACAGTTAATTTTCAATAAAATTGAATTTTCTAAGAAATGTTTAGAAATACTCGAGCAATCAAAATGAAAATTGTCACAGCAATTACAGGTCCCGAAACCTATTGATAGAGGTATCAACCATCGTAATCGGAGCATTTTCGATTTTTGCCGCCCAAAAACTTGTGGGCTATAGCACAGTTAATTTTCAATAAAATTGAATTTTCTAAGAAATGTTTAGAAATACTCGAGCAATCAAAATGAAAATTGTCACAGCAAATACAGGTCCCGAAACCTATTGATAGAGGTATCAACCATCGTAATCGGACCATTTTAGATTTTGGCCGCCCAAAAACTTGTGGGCTATAGCACAGTTAATTTTCAATAAAATTGAATTTTCTAAGAAATGTATAGAAATAATCGAGCAATCAAAATGAAAATTGTCACAGCAATTACAGGTCCCGAAACCTATTGATAGAGGTATCAACCATCGTAATCGGACCATTTTAGATTTTTGCCGCCCAAAAACTTGTGGGCTATAGCACAGTTAATTTTCAATAAAATTGAATTTTCTAAGAAATGTTTAGAAATAATCGACCAATCAAAATGAAAATTGTCACAGCAAATACAGGTCCCGAAACCTATTGATAGAGGTATCAACCATCGTAATCGGACCATATTAGATTTTGGCCGCCCAAAATCCGTGACGTGGTTGTGGATCTAGATAAAATGTCGAGGAGTATGAAATAAATTCAAGCAGAGGCTAAATACGAAGGAAAATCCAGTAAAAAAAAGCGATGCAATGTTATGGATGAGCTGACAAAATTAGATGTAATCTTGGCCGAAATATTGTAATGACACTTCTTATACATTCATACATTATTATAAATGAGCTCCTATATGCTCAAAATAATGTGTTTATGATGGAGTGCGTATGCAAGTTCAAAATGTTACTAAATAAATAAACAAAAACTTGTGGGCTATAGCACAGTTAATTTTCAATAAAATTGAATTTTCTAAGAAATGTTTAGAAATAATCGACCAATCAAAATGAAAATTGTCACAGCAAATACAGGTCCCGAAACCTATTGATAGAGGTATCAACCATCGTAATCGGACCATTTTAGATTTTTGCCGCCCAAAAACTTGTGGGCTATAGCACAGTTAATTTTCAATAAAATTGAATTTTCTAAGAAATGTTTAGAAATAATCGAGCAATCAAAATGAAAATTGTCACAGCAATTACAGGTCCCGAAACCTATTGATAGAGGTATCAACCATCGTAATCGGAGCATTTTCGATTTTTGCCGCCCAAAAACTTGTGGGCTATAGCACAGTTAATTTTCAATAAAATTGAATTTTCTAAGAAATGTTTAGAAATAATCGAGCAATCAAAATGAAAATTGTCACAGCAAATACAGGTCCCGAAACCTATTGATAGAGGTATCAACCATCGTAATCGGACCATTTTAGATTTTGGCCGCCCAAAAACTTGTGGGCTATAGCACAGTTAATTTTCAATAAAATTGAATTTTCTAAGAAATGTTTAGAAATAATCGACCAATCAAAATGAAAATTGTCACAGCAATTACAGGTCCCGAAACCTATTGATAGAGGTATCAACCATCATAATCGGAGCATTTTCGATTTTTGCCGCCCAAAAACTTGTGGGCTATAGCACAGTTAATTTTCAATAAAATTGAATTTTCTAAGAAATGTTTAGAAATAATCGACCAATCAAAATGAAAATTGTCACAGCAATTACAGGTCCCGAAACCTATTGATAGAGGTATCAACCATCGTAATCGGACCATTTTAGATTTTTGCCGCCCAAAAACTTGTGGGCTATAGCACAGTTAATTTTCAATAAAATTGAATTTTCTAAGAAATGTTTAGAAATAATCGACCAATCAAAATGAAAATTGTCACAGCAAATACAGGTCCCGAAACCTATTGATAGAGGTATCAACCATCGTAATCGGACCATTTTAGATTTTGGCCGCCCAAAAACTTGTGGGCTATAGCACAGTTAATTTTCAATAAAATTGAATTTTCTAAGAAATGTTTAGAAATAATCGACCAATCAAAATGAAAATTGTCACAGCAAATACAGGTCCCGAAACCTATTGATAGAGGTATCAACCATCGTAATCGGACCATTTTCGTTTTTTGCCGCCCAAAAACTTGTGGGCTATAGCACAGTTAATTTTCAATAAAATTGAATTTTCTAAGAAATGTTTAGAAATAATCGAGCAATCAAAATGAAAATTGTCACAGCAATTACAGGTCCCGAAACCTATTGATAGAGGTATCAACCATCGTAATCGGACCATTTTAGATTTTTGCCGCCCAAAAACTTGTGGGCTATAGCACAGTTAATTTTCAATAAAATTGAATTTTCTAAGAAATGTTTAGAAATAATCGAGCAATCAAAATGAAAATTGTCACAGCAATTACAGGTCCCGAAACCTATTGATAGAGGTATCAACCATCGTAATCGGACCATTTTAGATTTTGGCCGCCCAAAAACTTGTGGGCTATAGCACAGTTAATTTTCAATAAAATTGAATTTTCTAAGAAATGTTTAGAAATAATCTAGCAATCAAAATGAAAATTGTCACAGCAATTACAGGTCCCGAAACCTATTGATAGAGGTATCAACCATCATAATCGGAGCATTTTAGATTTTTGCCGCCCAAAAACTTGTGGGCTATAGCACAGTTAATTTTCAATAAAATTGAATTTTCTAAGAAATGTTTAGAAATAATCGACCAATCAAAATGAAAATTGTCACAGCAAATACAGGTCCCGAAACCTATTGATAGAGGTATCAACCATCATAATCGGACCATTTTAGATTTTGGCCGCCCAAAAACTTGTGGGCTATAGCACAGTTAATTTTCAATAAAATTGAATTTTCTAAGAAATGTTTAGAAATAATCTAGCAATCAAAATGAAAATTGTCACAGCAATTACAGGTCCCGAAACCTATTGATAGAGGTATCAACCATCATAATCGGAGCATTTTAGATTTTTGCCGCCCAAAAACTTGTGGGCTATAGCACAGTTAATTTTCAATAAAATTGAATTTTCTAAGAAATGTTTAGAAATACTCGAGCAATCAAAATGAAAATTGTCACAGCAAACACAGGTCCCGAAACCTATTGATAGAGGTATCAACCATCATAATCGGAGCATTTTAGATTTTTGCCGCCCAAAAACTTGTGGGCTATAGCACAGTTAATTTTCAATAAAATTGAATTTTCTAAGAAATGTTTAGAAATACTCGAGCAATCAAAATGAAAATTGTCACAGCAAATACAGGTCCCGAAACCTATTGATAGAGGTATCAACCATCGTAATCGGACCATTTTAGATTTTTGCCGCCCAAAAACTTGTGGGCTATAGCACAGTTAATTTTCAATAAAATTGAATTTTCTAAGAAATGTTTAGAAATAATCGAGCAATCAAAATGAAAATTGTCACAGCAATTACAGGTCCCGAAACCTATTGATAGAGGTATCAACCATCGTAATCGGACCATTTTAGATTTTGGCCGCCCAAAAACTTGTGGGCTATAGCACAGTTAATTTTCAATAAAATTGAATTTTCTAAGAAATGTTTAGAAATAATCGAGCAATCAAAATGAAAATTGTCACAGCAATTACAGGTCCCGAAACCTATTGATAGAGGTATCAACCATCATAATCGGACCATTTTAGATTTTGGCCGCCCAAAAACTTGTGGGCTATAGCACAGTTAATTTTCAATAAAATTGAATTTTCTAAGAAATGTTTAGAAATACTCGAGCAATCAAAATGAAAATTGTCACAGCAAATACAGGTCCCGAAACCTATTGATAGAGGTATCAACCATCGTAATCGGACCATATTAGATTTTGGCCGCCCAAAAACTTGTGGGCTATAGCACAGTTAATTTTCAATAAAATTGAATTTTCTAAGAAATGTTTAGAAATACTCGAGCAATCAAAATGAAAATTGTCACAGCAAATACAGGTCCCGAAACCTATTGATAGAGGTATCAACCATCGTAATCGGACCATTTTAGATTTTGGCCGCCCAAAAACTTGTGGGCTATAGCACAGTTAATTTTCAATAAAATTGAATTTTCTAAGAAATGTTTAGAAATACTCGAGCAATCAAAATGAAAATTGTCACAGCAAATACAGGTCCCGAAACCTATTGATAGAGGTATCAACCATCGTAATCGGACCATTTTAGATTTTGGCCGCCCAAAAACTTGTGGGCTATAGCACAGTTAATTTTCAATAAAATTGAATTTTCTAAGAAATGTTTAGAAATAATCGACCAATCAAAATGAAAATTGTCACAGCAAATACAGGTCCCGAAACCTATTGATAGAGGTATCAACCATCATAATCGGAGCATTTTAGATTTTTGCCGCCCAAAAACTTGTGGGCTATAGCACAGTTAATTTTCAATAAAATTGAATTTTCTAAGAAATGTTTAGAAATACTCGAGCAATCAAAATGAAAATTGTCACAGCAAATACAGGTCCCGAAACCTATTGATAGAGGTATCAACCATCGTAATCGGACCATTTTAGATTTTTGCCGCCCAAAAACTTGTGGGCTATAGCACAGTTAATTTTCAATAAAATTGAATTTTCTAAGAAATGTTTAGAAATAATCGAGCAATCAAAATGAAAATTGTCACAGCAATTACAGGTCCCGAAACCTATTGATAGAGGTATCAACCATCGTAATCGGAGCATTTTCGATTTTTGCCGCCCAAAAACTTGTGGGCTATAGCACAGTTAATTTTCAATAAAATTGAATTTTCTAAGAAATGTTTAGAAATAATCGAGCAATCAAAATGAAAATTGTCACAGCAAATACAGGTCCCGAAACCTATTGATAGAGGTATCAACCATCGTAATCGGACCATTTTAGATTTTTGCCGCCCAAAAACTTGTGGGCTATAGCACAGTTAATTTTCAATAAAATTGAATTTTCTAAGAAATGTTTAGAAATAATCGAGCAATCAAAATGAAAATTGTCACAGCAATTACAGGTCCCGAAACCTATTGATAGAGGTATCAACCATCGTAATCGGACCATTTTAGATTTTTGCCGCCCAAAAACTTGTGGGCTATAGCACAGTTAATTTTCAATAAAATTGAATTTTCTAAGAAATGTTTAGAAATAATCGAGCAATCAAAATGAAAATTGTCACAGCAAATACAGGTCCCGAAACCTATTGATAGAGGTATCAACCATCGTAATCGGACCATTTTAGATTTTTGCCGCCCAAAAACTTGTGGGCTATAGCACAGTTAATTTTCAATAAAATTGAATTTTCTAAGAAATGTTTAGAAATAATCGAGCAATCAAAATGAAAATTGTCACAGCAATTACAGGTCCCGAAACCTATTGATAGAGGTATCAACCATCGTAATCGGAGCATTTTCGATTTTTGCCGCCCAAAAACTTGTGGGCTATAGCACAGTTAATTTTCAATAAAATTGAATTTTCTAAGAAATGTTTAGAAATAATCGAGCAATCAAAATGAAAATTGTCACAGCAAATACAGGTCCCGAAACCTATTGATAGAGGTATCAACCATCGTAATCGGACCATTTTAGATTTTTGCCGCCCAAAAACTTGTGGGCTATAGCACAGTTAATTTTCAATAAAATTGAATTTTCTAAGAAATGTTTAGAAATAATCGAGCAATCAAAATGAAAATTGTCACAGCAATTACAGGTCCCGAAACCTATTGATAGAGGTATCAACCATCGTAATCGGAGCATTTTCGATTTTTGCCGCCCAAAAACTTGTGGGCTATAGCACAGTTAATTTTCAATAAAATTGAATTTTCTAAGAAATGTTTAGAAATAATCTAGCAATCAAAATGAAAATTGTCACAGCAATTACAGGTCCCGAAACCTATTGATAGAGGTATCAACCATCATAATCGGAGCATTTTCGATTTTTGCCGCCCAAAAACTTGTGGGCTATAGCACAGTTAATTTTCAATAAAATTGAATTTTCTAAGAAATGTTTAGAAATAATCGACCAATCAAAATGAAAATTGTCACAGCAAATACAGGTCCCGAAACCTATTGATAGAGGTATCAACCATCGTAATCGGACCATTTTAGATTTTGGCCGCCCAAAAACTTGTGGGCTATAACAGGTCCCAAATATAGCACAGTTAATTTTCAATAAAATTGAATTTTCTAAGAAATGTTTAGAAATAATCGACCAATCAAAATGAAAATTGTCACAGCAAATACAGGTCCCGAAACCTATTGATAGAGGTATCAACCATCGTAATCGGACCATTTTAGATTTTGGCCGCCCAAAAACTTGTGGGCTATAGCACAGTTAATTTTCAATAAAATTGAATTTTCTAAGAAATGTTTAGAAATAATCGAGCAATCAAAATGAAAATTGTCACAGCAATTACAGGTCCCGAAACCTATTGATAGAGGTATCAACCATCATAATCGGAGCATTTTCGATTTTTGCCGCCCAAAAACTTGTGGGCTATAGCACAGTTAATTTTCAATAAAATTGAATTTTCTAAGAAATGTTTAGAAATAATCGACCAATCAAAATGAAAATTGTCACAGCAAATACAGGTCCCGAAACCTATTGATAGAGGTATCAACCATCGTAATCGGACCATTTTAGATTTTGGCCGCCCAAAAACTTGTGGGCTATAGCACAGTTAATTTTCAATAAAATTGAATTTTCTAAGAAATGTTTAGAAATAATCGACCAATCAAAATGAAAATTGTCACAGCAAATACAGGTCCCGAAACCTATTGATAGAGGTATCAACCATCGTAATCGGACCATTTTAGATTTTTGCCGCCCAAAAACTTGTGGGCTATAGCACAGTTAATTTTCAATAAAATTGAATTTTCTAAGAAATGTTTAGAAATAATCGAGCAATCAAAATGAAAATTGTCACAGCAATTACAGGTCCCGAAACCTATTGATAGAGGTATCAACCATCGTAATCGGAGCATTTTCGATTTTTGCCGCCCAAAAACTTGTGGGCTATAGCACAGTTAATTTTCAATAAAATTGAATTTTCTAAGAAATGTTTAGAAATAATCGAGCAATCAAAATGAAAATTGTCACAGCAAATACAGGTCCCGAAACCTATTGATAGAGGTATCAACCATCGTAATCGGACCATTTTAGATTTTGGCCGCCCAAAAACTTGTGGGCTATAGCACAGTTAATTTTCAATAAAATTGAATTTTCTAAGAAATGTTTAGAAATAATCGACCAATCAAAATGAAAATTGTCACAGCAAATACAGGTCCCGAAACCTATTGATAGAGGTATCAACCATCGTAATCGGACCATTTTAGATTTTTGCCGCCCAAAAACTTGTGGGCTATAGCACAGTTAATTTTCAATAAAATTGAATTTTCTAAGAAATGTTTAGAAATAATCGAGCAATCAAAATGAAAATTGTCACAGCAATTACAGGTCCCGAAACCTATTGATAGAGGTATCAACCATCGTAATCGGAGCATTTTCGATTTTTGCCGCCCAAAAACTTGTGGGCTATAGCACAGTTAATTTTCAATAAAATTGAATTTTCTAAGAAATGTTTAGAAATAATCGACCAATCAAAATGAAAATTGTCACAGCAAATACAGGTCCCGAAACCTATTGATAGAGGTATCAACCATCGTAATCGGACCATTTTAGATTTTGGCCGCCCAAAAACTTGTGGGCTATAGCACAGTTAATTTTCAATAAAATTGAATTTTCTAAGAAATGTTTAGAAATAATCGAGCAATCAAAATGAAAATTGTCACAGCAATTACAGGTCCCGAAACCTATTGATAGAGGTATCAACCATCATAATCGGAGCATTTTCGATTTTTGCCGCCCAAAAACTTGTGGGCTATAGCACAGTTAATTTTCAATAAAATTGAATTTTCTAAGAAATGTTTAGAAATAATCGACCAATCAAAATGAAAATTGTCACAGCAAATACAGGTCCCGAAACCTATTGATAGAGGTATCAACCATCGTAATCGGACCATTTTAGATTTTGGCCGCCCAAAAACTTGTGGGCTATAGCACAGTTAATTTTCAATAAAATTGAATTTTCTAAGAAATGTTTAGAAATAATCGACCAATCAAAATGAAAATTGTCACAGCAAATACAGGTCCCGAAACCTATTGATAGAGGTATCAACCATCGTAATCGGACCATTTTAGATTTTGGCCGCCCAAAAACTTGTGGGCTATAGCACAGTTAATTTTCAATAAAATTGAATTTTCTAAGAAATGTTTAGAAATAATCGAGCAATCAAAATGAAAATTGTCACAGCAATTACAGGTCCCGAAACCTATTGATAGAGGTATCAACCATCATAATCGGAGCATTTTCGATTTTTGCCGCCCAAAAACTTGTGGGCTATAGCACAGTTAATTTTCAATAAAATTGAATTTTCTAAGAAATGTTTAGAAATAATCGAGCAATCAAAATGAAAATTGTCACAGCAATTACAGGTCCCGAAACCTATTGATAGAGGTATCAACCATCATAATCGGACCATTTTAGATTTTTGCCGCCCAAAAACTTGTGGGCTATAGCACAGTTAATTTTCAATAAAATTGAATTTTCTAAGAAATGTTTAGAAATAATCTAGCAATCAAAATGAAAATTGTCACAGCAATTACAGGTCCCGAAACCTATTGATAGAGGTATCAACCATCATAATCGGAGCATTTTCGATTTTTGCCGCCCAAAAACTTGTGGGCTATAGCACAGTTAATTTTCAATAAAATTGAATTTTCTAAGAAATGTTTAGAAATAATCGACCAATCAAAATGAAAATTGTCACAGCAAATACAGGTCCCGAAACCTATTGATAGAGGTATCAACCATCGTAATCGGACCATTTTAGATTTTGGCCGCCCAAAAACTTGTGGGCTATAGCACAGTTAATTTTCAATAAAATTGAATTTTCTAAGAAATGTTTAGAAATACTCGAGCAATCAAAATGAAAATTGTCACAGCAAATACAGGTCCCGAAACCTATTGATAGAGGTATCAACCATCGTAATCGGACCATTTTAGATTTTTGCCGCCCAAAAACTTGTGGGCTATAGCACAGTTAATTTTCAATAAAATTGAATTTTCTAAGAAATGTTTAGAAATAATCGAGCAATCAAAATGAAAATTGTCACAGCAAATACAGGTCCCGAAACCTATTGATAGAGGTATCAACCATCGTAATCGGACCATATTAGATTTTGGCCGCCCAAAAACTTGTGGGCTATAGCACAGTTAATTTTCAATAAAATTGAATTTTCTAAGAAATGTTTAGAAATAATCGACCAATCAAAATGAAAATTGTGACAGCAAATACAGGTCCCGAAACCTATTGATAGAGGTATCAACCATCGTAATCGGACCATTTTAGATTTTGGCCGCCCAAAAACTTGTGGGCTATAACAGGTCCCAAATATAGCACAGTTAATTTTCAATAAAATTGAATTTTCTAAGAAATGTTTAGAAATAATCGACCAATCAAAATGAAAATTGTCACAGCAAATACAGGTCCCGAAACCTATTGATAGAGGTATCAACCATCGTAATCGGACCATTTTAGATTTTGGCCGCCCAAAAACTTGTGGGCTATAGCACAGTTAATTTTCAATAAAATTGAATTTTCTAAGAAATGTTTAGAAATAATCGACCAATCAAAATGAAAATTGTCACAGCAAATACAGGTCCCGAAACCTATTGATAGAGGTATCAACCATCGTAATCGGACCATTTTAGATTTTGGCCGCCCAAAAACTTGTGGGCTATAACAGGTCCCAAATATAGCACAGTTAATTTTCAATAAAATTGAATTTTCTAAGAAATGTTTAGAAATAATCGACCAATCAAAATGAAAATTGTCACAGCAAATACAGGTCCCGAAACCTATTGATAGAGGTATCAACCATCGTAATCGGACCATTTTAGATTTTGGCCGCCCAAAAACTTGTGGGCTATAGCACAGTTAATTTTCAATAAAATTGAATTTTCTAAGAAATGTTTAGAAATAATCGAGCAATCAAAATGAAAATTGTCACAGCAATTACAGGTCCCGAAACCTATTGATAGAGGTATCAACCATCATAATCGGAGCATTTTCGATTTTTGCCGCCCAAAAACTTGTGGGCTATAGCACAGTTAATTTTCAATAAAATTGAATTTTCTAAGAAATGTTTAGAAATAATCGACCAATCAAAATGAAAATTGTCACAGCAAATACAGGTCCCGAAACCTATTGATAGAGGTATCAACCATCGTAATCGGACCATTTTAGATTTTGGCCGCCCAAAAACTTGTGGGCTATAGCACAGTTAATTTTCAATAAAATTGAATTTTCTAAGAAATGTTTAGAAATAATCGACCAATCAAAATGAAAATTGTCACAGCAAATACAGGTCCCGAAACCTATTGATAGAGGTATCAACCATCGTAATCGGACCATTTTAGATTTTGGCCGCCCAAAAACTTGTGGGCTATAGCACAGTTAATTTTCAATAAAATTGAATTTTCTAAGAAATGTTTAGAAATAATCGAGCAATCAAAATGAAAATTGTCACAGCAATTACAGGTCCCGAAACCTATTGATAGAGGTATCAACCATCATAATCGGAGCATTTTCGATTTTTGCCGCCCAAAAACTTGTGGGCTATAGCACAGTTAATTTTCAATAAAATTGAATTTTCTAAGAAATGTTTAGAAATAATCGACCAATCAAAATGAAAATTGTCACAGCAAATACAGGTCCCGAAACCTATTGATAGAGGTATCAACCATCGTAATCGGACCATTTTAGATTTTGGCCGCCCAAAAACTTGTGGGCTATAGCACAGTTAATTTTCAATAAAATTGAATTTTCTAAGAAATGTTTAGAAATAATCGACCAATCAAAATGAAAATTGTCACAGCAAATACAGGTCCCGAAACCTATTGATAGAGGTATCAACCATCGTAATCGGACCATTTTAGATTTTGGCCGCCCAAAAACTTGTGGGCTATAGCACAGTTAATTTTCAATAAAATTGAATTTTCTAAGAAATGTTTAGAAATAATCGAGCAATCAAAATGAAAATTGTCACAGCAATTACAGGTCCCGAAACCTATTGATAGAGGTATCAACCATCATAATCGGAGCATTTTCGATTTTTGCCGCCCAAAAACTTGTGGGCTATAGCACAGTTAATTTTCAATAAAATTGAATTTTCTAAGAAATGTTTAGAAATAATCGACCAATCAAAATGAAAATTGTCACAGCAAATACAGGTCCCGAAACCTATTGATAGAGGTATCAACCATCGTAATCGGACCATTTTAGATTTTGGCCGCCCAAAAACTTGTGGGCTATAGCACAGTTAATTTTCAATAAAATTGAATTTTCTAAGAAATGTTTAGAAATAATCGACCAATCAAAATGAAAATTGTCACAGCAAATACAGGTCCCGAAACCTATTGATAGAGGTATCAACCATCGTAATCGGACCATTTTAGATTTTGGCCGCCCAAAAACTTGTGGGCTATAGCACAGTTAATTTTCAATAAAATTGAATTTTCTAAGAAATGTTTAGAAATAATCGAGCAATCAAAATGAAAATTGTCACAGCAATTACAGGTCCCGAAACCTATTGATAGAGGTATCAACCATCATAATCGGAGCATTTTCGATTTTTGCCGCCCAAAAACTTGTGGGCTATAGCACAGTTAATTTTCAATAAAATTGAATTTTCTAAGAAATGTTTAGAAATAATCGAGCAATCAAAATGAAAATTGTCACAGCAATTACAGGTCCCGAAACCTATTGATAGAGGTATCAACCATCATAATCGGACCATTTTAGATTTTTGCCGCCCAAAAACTTGTGGGCTATAGCACAGTTAATTTTCAATAAAATTGAATTTTCTAAGAAATGTTTAGAAATAATCGAGCAATCAAAATGAAAATTGTCACAGCAATTACAGGTCCCGAAACCTATTGATAGAGGTATCAACCATCGTAATCGGACCATTTTAGATTTTGGCCGCCCAAAAACTTGTGGGCTATAGCACAGTTAATTTTCAATAAAATTGAATTTTCTAAGAAATGTTTAGAAATAATCGAGCAATCAAAATGAAAATTGTCACAGCAATTACAGGTCCCGAAACCTATTGATAGAGGTATCAACCATCATAATCGGAGCATTTTCGATTTTTGCCGCCCAAAAACTTGTGGGCTATAGCACAGTTAATTTTCAATAAAATTGAATTTTCTAAGAAATGTTTAGAAATAATCGAGCAATCAAAATGAAAATTGTCACAGCAATTACAGGTCCCGAAACCTATTGATAGAGGTATCAACCATCGTAATCGGACCATTTTAGATTTTGGCCGCCCAAAAACTTGTGGGCTATAGCACAGTTAATTTTCAATAAAATTGAATTTTCTAAGAAATGTTTAGAAATAATCGAGCAATCAAAATGAAAATTGTCACAGCAATTACAGGTCCCGAAACCTATTGATAGAGGTATCAACCATCATAATCGGAGCATTTTCGATTTTTGCCGCCCAAAAACTTGTGGGCTATAGCACAGTTAATTTTCAATAAAATTGAATTTTCTAAGAAATGTTTAGAAATAATCGAGCAATCAAAATGAAAATTGTCACAGCAATTACAGGTCCCGAAACCTATTGATAGAGGTATCAACCATCATAATCGGAGCATTTTCGATTTTTGCCGCCCAAAAACTTGTGGGCTATAGCACAGTTAATTTTCAATAAAATTGAATTTTCTAAGAAATGTTTAGAAATAATCGACCAATCAAAATGAAAATTGTCACAGCAAATACAGGTCCCGAAACCTATTGATAGAGGTATCAACCATCGTAATCGGACCATTTTAGATTTTGGCCGCCCAAAAACTTGTGGGCTATAGCACAGTTAATTTTCAATAAAATTGAATTTTCTAAGAAATGTTTAGAAATACTCGAGCAATCAAAATGAAAATTGTCACAGCAAATACAGGTCCCGAAACCTATTGATAGAGGTATCAACCATCGTAATCGGACCATTTTAGATTTTTGCCGCCCAAAAACTTGTGGGCTATAGCACAGTTAATTTTCAATAAAATTGAATTTTCTAAGAAATGTTTAGAAATAATCGACCAATCAAAATGAAAATTGTCACAGCAAATACAGGTCCCGAAACCTATTGATAGAGGTATCAACCATCGTAATCGGACCATTTTAGATTTTGGCCGCCCAAAAACTTGTGGGCTATAACAGGTCCCAAATATAGCACAGTTAATTTTCAATAAAATTGAATTTTCTAAGAAATGTTTAGAAATAATCGACCAATCAAAATGAAAATTGTCACAGCAAATACAGGTCCCGAAACCTATTGATAGAGGTATCAACCATCGTAATCGGACCATTTTAGATTTTGGCCGCCCAAAAACTTGTGGGCTATAGCACAGTTAATTTTCAATAAAATTGAATTTTCTAAGAAATGTTTAGAAATAATCGAGCAATCAAAATGAAAATTGTCACAGCAATTACAGGTCCCGAAACCTATTGATAGAGGTATCAACCATCATAATCGGAGCATTTTCGATTTTTGCCGCCCAAAAACTTGTGGGCTATAGCACAGTTAATTTTCAATAAAATTGAATTTTCTAAGAAATGTTTAGAAATAATCGACCAATCAAAATGAAAATTGTCACAGCAAATACAGGTCCCGAAACCTATTGATAGAGGTATCAACCATCGTAATCGGACCATTTTAGATTTTGGCCGCCCAAAAACTTGTGGGCTATAGCACAGTTAATTTTCAATAAAATTGAATTTTCTAAGAAATGTTTAGAAATAATCGACCAATCAAAATGAAAATTGTCACAGCAAATACAGGTCCCGAAACCTATTGATAGAGGTATCAACCATCGTAATCGGACCATTTTAGATTTTGGCCGCCCAAAAACTTGTGGGCTATAGCACAGTTAATTTTCAATAAAATTGAATTTTCTAAGAAATGTTTAGAAATAATCGAGCAATCAAAATGAAAATTGTCACAGCAATTACAGGTCCCGAAACCTATTGATAGAGGTATCAACCATCATAATCGGAGCATTTTCGATTTTTGCCGCCCAAAAACTTGTGGGCTATAGCACAGTTAATTTTCAATAAAATTGAATTTTCTAAGAAATGTTTAGAAATAATCGACCAATCAAAATGAAAATTGTCACAGCAAATACAGGTCCCGAAACCTATTGATAGAGGTATCAACCATCGTAATCGGACCATTTTAGATTTTGGCCGCCCAAAAACTTGTGGGCTATAGCACAGTTAATTTTCAATAAAATTGAATTTTCTAAGAAATGTTTAGAAATAATCGACCAATCAAAATGAAAATTGTCACAGCAAATACAGGTCCCGAAACCTATTGATAGAGGTATCAACCATCGTAATCGGACCATTTTAGATTTTGGCCGCCCAAAAACTTGTGGGCTATAGCACAGTTAATTTTCAATAAAATTGAATTTTCTAAGAAATGTTTAGAAATAATCGAGCAATCAAAATGAAAATTGTCACAGCAATTACAGGTCCCGAAACCTATTGATAGAGGTATCAACCATCATAATCGGAGCATTTTCGATTTTTGCCGCCCAAAAACTTGTGGGCTATAGCACAGTTAATTTTCAATAAAATTGAATTTTCTAAGAAATGTTTAGAAATAATCGAGCAATCAAAATGAAAATTGTCACAGCAATTACAGGTCCCGAAACCTATTGATAGAGGTATCAACCATCATAATCGGACCATTTTAGATTTTTGCCGCCCAAAAACTTGTGGGCTATAGCACAGTTAATTTTCAATAAAATTGAATTTTCTAAGAAATGTTTAGAAATAATCTAGCAATCAAAATGAAAATTGTCACAGCAATTACAGGTCCCGAAACCTATTGATAGAGGTATCAACCATCATAATCGGAGCATTTTCGATTTTTGCCGCCCAAAAACTTGTGGGCTATAGCACAGTTAATTTTCAATAAAATTGAATTTTCTAAGAAATGTTTAGAAATAATCGACCAATCAAAATGAAAATTGTCACAGCAAATACAGGTCCCGAAACCTATTGATAGAGGTATCAACCATCGTAATCGGACCATTTTAGATTTTGGCCGCCCAAAAACTTGTGGGCTATAGCACAGTTAATTTTCAATAAAATTGAATTTTCTAAGAAATGTTTAGAAATACTCGAGCAATCAAAATGAAAATTGTCACAGCAAATACAGGTCCCGAAACCTATTGATAGAGGTATCAACCATCGTAATCGGACCATTTTAGATTTTTGCCGCCCAAAAACTTGTGGGCTATAGCACAGTTAATTTTCAATAAAATTGAATTTTCTAAGAAATGTTTAGAAATAATCGAGCAATCAAAATGAAAATTGTCACAGCAAATACAGGTCCCGAAACCTATTGATAGAGGTATCAACCATCGTAATCGGACCATATTAGATTTTGGCCGCCCAAAAACTTGTGGGCTATAGCACAGTTAATTTTCAATAAAATTGAATTTTCTAAGAAATGTTTAGAAATAATCGACCAATCAAAATGAAAATTGTCACAGCAAATACAGGTCCCGAAACCTATTGATAGAGGTATCAACCATCGTAATCGGACCATTTTAGATTTTGGCCGCCCAAAAACTTGTGGGCTATAACAGGTCCCAAATATAGCACAGTTAATTTTCAATAAAATTGAATTTTCTAAGAAATGTTTAGAAATAATCGACCAATCAAAATGAAAATTGTCACAGCAAATACAGGTCCCGAAACCTATTGATAGAGGTATCAACCATCGTAATCGGACCATTTTAGATTTTGGCCGCCCAAAAACTTGTGGGCTATAGCACAGTTAATTTTCAATAAAATTGAATTTTCTAAGAAATGTTTAGAAATAATCGAGCAATCAAAATGAAAATTGTCACAGCAAATACAGGTCCCGAAACCTATTGATAGAGGTATCAACCATCGTAATCGGACCATATTAGATTTTGGCCGCCCAAAAACTTGTGGGCTATAGCACAGTTAATTTTCAATAAAATTGAATTTTCTAAGAAATGTTTAGAAATAATCGACCAATCAAAATGAAAATTGTCACAGCAAATACAGGTCCCGAAACCTATTGATAGAGGTATCAACCATCGTAATCGGACCATTTTAGATTTTGGCCGCCCAAAAACTTGTGGGCTATAACAGGTCCCAAATATAGCACAGTTAATTTTCAATAAAATTGAATTTTCTAAGAAATGTTTAGAAATAATCGACCAATCAAAATGAAAATTGTCACAGCAAATACAGGTCCCGAAACCTATTGATAGAGGTATCAACCATCGTAATCGGACCATTTTAGATTTTGGCCGCCCAAAAACTTGTGGGCTATAGCACAGTTAATTTTCAATAAAATTGAATTTTCTAAGAAATGTTTAGAAATAATCGACCAATCAAAATGAAAATTGTCACAGCAAATACAGGTCCCGAAACCTATTGATAGAGGTATCAACCATCGTAATCGGACCATTTTAGATTTTGGCCGCCCAAAAACTTGTGGGCTATAGCACAGTTAATTTTCAATAAAATTGAATTTTCTAAGAAATGTTTAGAAATAATCGAGCAATCAAAATGAAAATTGTCACAGCAATTACAGGTCCCGAAACCTATTGATAGAGGTATCAACCATCATAATCGGAGCATTTTAGATTTTTGCCGCCCAAAAACTTGTGGGCTATAGCACAGTTAATTTTCAATAAAATTGAATTTTCTAAGAAATGTTTAGAAATAATCTAGCAATCAAAATGAAAATTGTCACAGCAATTACAGGTCCCGAAACCTATTGATAGAGGTATCAACCATCGTAATCGGACCATTTTAGATTTTTGCCGCCCAAAAACTTGTGGGCTATAGCACAGTTAATTTTCAATAAAATTGAATTTTCTAAGAAATGTTTAGAAATAATCGAGCAATCAAAATGAAAATTGTCACAGCAATTACAGGTCCCGAAACCTATTGATAGAGGTATCAACCATCATAATCGGAGCATTTTCGATTTTTGCCGCCCAAAAACTTGTGGGCTATAGCACAGTTAATTTTCAATAAAATTGAATTTTCTAAGAAATGTTTAGAAATAATCGAGCAATCAAAATGAAAATTGTCACAGCAAATACAGGTCCCGAAAACTATTGATAGAGGTATCAACCATCGTAATCGGACCATTTTAGATTTTGGCCGCCCAAAAACTTGTGGGCTATAGCACAGTTAATTTTCAATAAAATTGAATTTTCTAAGAAATGTTTAGAAATAATCGACCAATCAAAATGAAAATTGTCACAGCAAATACAGGTCCCGAAACCTATTGATAGAGGTATCAACCATCGTAATCGGACCATTTTAGATTTTGGCCGCCCAAAAACTTGTGAGCTATAGCACAGTTAATTTTCAATAAAATTGAATTTTCTAAGAAATGTTTAGAAATACTCGAGCAATCAAAATGAAAATTGTCACAGCAAATACAGGTCCCGAAACCTATTGATAGAGGTATCAACCATCGTAATCGGAGCATTTTAGATTTTTGCCGCCCAAAAACTTGTGGGCTATAGCACAGTTAATTTTCAATAAAATTGAATTTTCTAAGAAATGTTTAGAAATACTCGAGCAATCAAAATGAAAATTGTCACAGCAATTACAGGTCCCGAAACCTATTGATAGAGGTATCAACCATCGTAATCGGACCATTTTAGATTTTGGCCGCCCAAAAACTTGTGGGCTATAGCACAGTTAATTTTCAATAAAATTGAATTTTCTAAGAAATGTTTAGAAATACTCGAGCAATCAAAATGAAAATTGTCACAGCAAATACAGGTCCCGAAACCTATTGATAGAGGTATCAACCATCGTAATCGGACCATTTTAGATTTTTGCCGCCCAAAAACTTGTGGGCTATAGCACAGTTAATTTTCAATAAAATTGAATTTTCTAAGAAATGTTTAGAAATAATCGAGCAATCAAAATGAAAATTGTCACAGCAAATACAGGTCCCGAAACCTATTGATAGAGGTATCAACCATCGTAATCGGACCATATTAGATTTTGGCCGCCCAAAAACTTGTGGGCTATAGCACAGTTAATTTTCAATAAAATTGAATTTTCTAAGAAATGTTTAGAAATAATCGACCAATCAAAATGAAAATTGTCACAGCAAATACAGGTCCCGAAACCTATTGATAGAGGTATCAACCATCGTAATCGGACCATTTTAGATTTTGGCCGCCCAAAAACTTGTGGGCTATAACAGGTCCCAAATATAGCACAGTTAATTTTCAATAAAATTGAATTTTCTAAGAAATGTTTAGAAATAATCGACCAATCAAAATGAAAATTGTCACAGCAAATACAGGTCCCGAAACCTATTGATAGAGGTATCAACCATCGTAATCGAACCATTTTAGATTTTGGCCGCCCAAAAACTTGTGGGCTATAGCACAGTTAATTTTCAATAAAATTGAATTTTCTAAGAAATGTTTAGAAATAATCGAGCAATCAAAATGAAAATTGTCACAGCAAATACAGGTCCCGAAACCTATTGATAGAGGTATCAACCATCGTAATCGGACCATATTAGATTTTGGCCGCCCAAAAACTTGTGGGCTATAGCACAGTTAATTTTCAATAAAATTGAATTTTCTAAGAAATGTTTAGAAATAATCGACCAATCAAAATGAAAATTGTCACAGCAAATACAGGTCCCGAAACCTATTGATAGAGGTATCAACCATCGTAATCGGACCATTTTAGATTTTGGCCGCCCAAAAACTTGTGGGCTATAACAGGTCCCAAATATAGCACAGTTAATTTTCAATAAAATTGAATTTTCTAAGAAATGTTTAGAAATAATCGACCAATCAAAATGAAAATTGTCACAGCAAATACAGGTCCCGAAACCTATTGATAGAGGTATCAACCATCGTAATCGGACCATTTTAGATTTTGGCCGCCCAAAAACTTGTGGGCTATAGCACAGTTAATTTTCAATAAAATTGAATTTTCTAAGAAATGTTTAGAAATAATCGACCAATCAAAATGAAAATTGTCACAGCAAATACAGGTCCCGAAACCTATTGATAGAGGTATCAACCATCGTAATCGGACCATTTTAGATTTTGGCCGCCCAAAAACTTGTGGGCTATAGCACAGTTAATTTTCAATAAAATTGAATTTTCTAAGAAATGTTTAGAAATAATCGAGCAATCAAAATGAAAATTGTCACAGCAATTACAGGTCCCGAAACCTATTGATAGAGGTATCAACCATCATAATCGGAGCATTTTAGATTTTTGCCGCCCAAAAACTTGTGGGCTATAGCACAGTTAATTTTCAATAAAATTGAATTTTCTAAGAAATGTTTAGAAATAATCTAGCAATCAAAATGAAAATTGTCACAGCAATTACAGGTCCCGAAACCTATTGATAGAGGTATCAACCATCGTAATCGGACCATTTTAGATTTTTGCCGCCCAAAAACTTGTGGGCTATAGCACAGTTAATTTTCAATAAAATTGAATTTTCTAAGAAATGTTTAGAAATAATCGAGCAATCAAAATGAAAATTGTCACAGCAATTACAGGTCCCGAAACCTATTGATAGAGGTATCAACCATCATAATCGGAGCATTTTCGATTTTTGCCGCCCAAAAACTTGTGGGCTATAGCACAGTTAATTTTCAATAAAATTGAATTTTCTAAGAAATGTTTAGAAATAATCGAGCAATCAAAATGAAAATTGTCACAGCAAATACAGGTCCCGAAACCTATTGATAGAGGTATCAACCATCGTAATCGGACCATTTTAGATTTTGGCCGCCCAAAAACTTGTGGGCTATAGCACAGTTAATTTTCAATAAAATTGAATTTTCTAAGAAATGTTTAGAAATAATCGACCAATCAAAATGAAAATTGTCACAGCAAATACAGGTCCCGAAACCTATTGATAGAGGTATCAACCATCGTAATCGGACCATTTTAGATTTTGGCCGCCCAAAAACTTGTGGGCTATAGCACAGTTAATTTTCAATAAAATTGAATTTTCTAAGAAATGTTTAGAAATACTCGAGCAATCAAAATGAAAATTGTCACAGCAAATACAGGTCCCGAAACCTATTGATAGAGGTATCAACCATCGTAATCGGAGCATTTTAGATTTTTGCCGCCCAAAAACTTGTGGGCTATAGCACAGTTAATTTTCAATAAAATTGAATTTTCTAAGAAATGTTTAGAAATAATCGAGCAATCAAAATGAAAATTGTCACAGCAATTACAGGTCCCGAAACCTATTGATAGAGGTATCAACCATCGTAATCGGAGCATTTTCGATTTTTGCCGCCCAAAAACTTGTGGGCTATAGCACAGTTAATTTTCAATAAAATTGAATTTTCTAAGAAATGTTTAGAAATACTCGAGCAATCAAAATGAAAATTGTCACAGCAAATACAGGTCCCGAAACCTATTGATAGAGGTATCAACCATCGTAATCGGACCATTTTAGATTTTTGCCGCCCAAAAACTTGTGGGCTATAGCACAGTTAATTTTCAATAAAATTGAATTTTCTAAGAAATGTTTAGAAATAATCGAGCAATCAAAATGAAAATTGTCACAGCAATTACAGGTCCCGAAACCTATTGATAGAGGTATCAACCATCATAATCGGAGCATTTTAGATTTTTGCCGCCCAAAAACTTGTGGGCTATAGCACAGTTAATTTTCAATAAAATTGAATTTTCTAAGAAATGTTTAGAAATAATCTAGCAATCAAAATGAAAATTGTCACAGCAATTACAGGTCCCGAAACCTATTGATAGAGGTATCAACCATCGTAATCGGACCATTTTAGATTTTTGCCGCCCAAAAACTTGTGGGCTATAGCACAGTTAATTTTCAATAAAATTGAATTTTCTAAGAAATGTTTAGAAATAATCGAGCAATCAAAATGAAAATTGTCACAGCAATTACAGGTCCCGAAACCTATTGATAGAGGTATCAACCATCATAATCGGAGCATTTTCGATTTTTGCCGCCCAAAAACTTGTGGGCTATAGCACAGTTAATTTTCAATAAAATTGAATTTTCTAAGAAATGTTTAGAAATAATCGAGCAATCAAAATGAAAATTGTCACAGCAAATACAGGTCCCGAAACCTATTGATAGAGGTATCAACCATCGTAATCGGACCATTTTAGATTTTGGCCGCCCAAAAACTTGTGGGCTATAGCACAGTTAATTTTCAATAAAATTGAATTTTCTAAGAAATGTTTAGAAATAATCGACCAATCAAAATGAAAATTGTCACAGCAAATACAGGTCCCGAAACCTATTGATAGAGGTATCAACCATCGTAATCGGACCATTTTAGATTTTGGCCGCCCAAAAACTTGTGGGCTATAGCACAGTTAATTTTCAATAAAATTGAATTTTCTAAGAAATGTTTAGAAATAATCGAGCAATCAAAATGAAAATTGTCACAGCAATTACAGGTCCCGAAACCTATTGATAGAGGTATCAACCATCATAATCGGAGCATTTTCGATTTTTGCCGCCCAAAAACTTGTGGGCTATAGCACAGTTAATTTTCAATAAAATTGAATTTTCTAAGAAATGTTTAGAAATAATCGAGCAATCAAAATGAAAATTGTCACAGCAATTACAGGTCCCGAAACCTATTGATAGAGGTATCAACCATCATAATCGGACCATTTTAGATTTTTGCCGCCCAAAAACTTGTGGGCTATAGCACAGTTAATTTTCAATAAAATTGAATTTTCTAAGAAATGTTTAGAAATAATCTAGCAATCAAAATGAAAATTGTCACAGCAATTACAGGTCCCGAAACCTATTGATAGAGGTATCAACCATCATAATCGGAGCATTTTCGATTTTTGCCGCCCAAAAACTTGTGGGCTATAGCACAGTTAATTTTCAATAAAATTGAATTTTCTAAGAAATGTTTAGAAATAATCGACCAATCAAAATGAAAATTGTCACAGCAAATACAGGTCCCGAAACCTATTGATAGAGGTATCAACCATCGTAATCGGACCATTTTAGATTTTGGCCGCCCAAAAACTTGTGGGCTATAGCACAGTTAATTTTCAATAAAATTGAATTTTCTAAGAAATGTTTAGAAATACTCGAGCAATCAAAATGAAAATTGTCACAGCAAATACAGGTCCCGAAACCTATTGATAGAGGTATCAACCATCGTAATCGGACCATTTTAGATTTTTGCCGCCCAAAAACTTGTGGGCTATAGCACAGTTAATTTTCAATAAAATTGAATTTTCTAAGAAATGTTTAGAAATAATCGAGCAATCAAAATGAAAATTGTCACAGCAATTACAGGTCCCGAAACCTATTGATAGAGGTATCAACCATCATAATCGGAGCATTTTCGATTTTTGCCGCCCAAAAACTTGTGGGCTATAGCACAGTTAATTTTCAATAAAATTGAATTTTCTAAGAAATGTTTAGAAATAATCGAGCAATCAAAATGAAAATTGTCACAGCAATTACAGGTCCCGAAACCTATTGATAGAGGTATCAACCATCATAATCGGAGCATTTTAGATTTTTGCCGCCCAAAAACTTGTGGGCTATAGCACAGTTAATTTTCAATAAAATTGAATTTTCTAAGAAATGTTTAGAAATAATCTAGCAATCAAAATGAAAATTGTCACAGCAATTACAGGTCCCGAAACCTATTGATAGAGGTATCAACCATCATAATCGGAGCATTTTCGATTTTTGCCGCCCAAAAACTTGTGGGCTATAGCACAGTTAATTTTCAATAAAATTGAATTTTCTAAGAAATGTTTAGAAATAATCGACCAATCAAAATGAAAATTGTCACAGCAAATACAGGTCCCGAAACCTATTGATAGAGGTATCAACCATCGTAATCGGACCATTTTAGATTTTGGCCGCCCAAAAACTTGTGGGCTATAGCACAGTTAATTTTCAATAAAATTGAATTTTCTAAGAAATGTTTAGAAATAATCGACCAATCAAAATGAAAATTGTCACAGCAATTACAGGTCCCGAAACCTATTGATAGAGGTATCAACCATCGTAATCGGACCATTTTAGATTTTGGCCGCCCAAAAACTTGTGGGCTATAGCACAGTTAATTTTCAATAAAATTGAATTTTCTAAGAAATGTTTAGAAATAATCGACCAATCAAAATGAAAATTGTCACAGCAAATACAGGTCCCGAAACCTATTGATAGAGGTATCAACCATCGTAATCGGACCATTTTAGATTTTGGCCGCCCAAAAACTTGTGGGCTATAGCACAGTTAATTTTCAATAAAATTGAATTTTCTAAGAAATGTTTAGAAATAATCGAGCAATCAAAATGAAAATTGTCACAGCAATTACAGGTCCCGAAACCTATTGATAGAGGTATCAACCATCATAATCGGAGCATTTTCGATTTTTGCCGCCCAAAAACTTGTGGGCTATAGCACAGTTAATTTTCAATAAAATTGAATTTTCTAAGAAATGTTTAGAAATAATCGAGCAATCAAAATGAAAATTGTCACAGCAATTACAGGTCCCGAAACCTATTGATAGAGGTATCAACCATCATAATCGGAGCATTTTAGATTTTTGCCGCCCAAAAACTTGTGGGCTATAGCACAGTTAATTTTCAATAAAATTGAATTTTCTAAGAAATGTTTAGAAATAATCTAGCAATCAAAATGAAAATTGTCACAGCAATTACAGGTCCCGAAACCTATTGATAGAGGTATCAACCATCGTAATCGGAGCATTTTAGATTTTTGCCGCCCAAAAACTTGTGGGCTATAGCACAGTTAATTTTCAATAAAATTGAATTTTCTAAGAAATGTTTAGAAATAATCGAGCAATCAAAATGAAAATTGTCACAGCAATTACAGGTCCCGAAACCTATTGATAGAGGTATCAACCATCATAATCGGAGCATTTTCGATTTTTGCCGCCCAAAAACTTGTGGGCTATAGCACAGTTAATTTTCAATAAAATTGAATTTTCTAAGAAATGTTTAGAAATAATCGAGCAATCAAAATGAAAATTGTCACAGCAAATACAGGTCCCGAAACCTATTGATAGAGGTATCAACCATCGTAATCGGACCATTTTAGATTTTGGCCGCCCAAAAACTTGTGGGCTATAGCACAGTTAATTTTCAATAAAATTGAATTTTCTAAGAAATGTTTAGAAATAATCGACCAATCAAAATGAAAATTGTCACAGCAAATACAGGTCCCGAAACCTATTGATAGAGGTATCAACCATCGTAATCGGACCATTTTAGATTTTGGCCGCCCAAAAACTTGTGGGCTATAGCACAGTTAATTTTCAATAAAATTGAATTTTCTAAGAAATGTTTAGAAATAATCTAGCAATCAAAATGAAAATTGTCACAGCAATTACAGGTCCCGAAACCTATTGATAGAGGTATCAACCATCATAATCGGAGCATTTTCGATTTTTGCCGCCCAAAAACTTGTGGGCTATAGCACAGTTAATTTTCAATAAAATTGAATTTTCTAAGAAATGTTTAGAAATAATCGACCAATCAAAATGAAAATTGTCACAGCAAATACAGGTCCCGAAACCTATTGATAGAGGTATCAACCATCGTAATCGGACCATTTTAGATTTTGGCCGCCCAAAAACTTGTGGGCTATAGCACAGTTAATTTTCAATAAAATTGAATTTTCTAAGAAATGTTTAGAAATACTCGAGCAATCAAAATGAAAATTGTCACAGCAAATACAGGTCCCGAAACCTATTGATAGAGGTATCAACCATCGTAATCGGACCATTTTAGATTTTTGCCGCCCAAAAACTTGTGGGCTATAGCACAGTTAATTTTCAATAAAATTGAATTTTCTAAGAAATGTTTAGAAATAATCGAGCAATCAAAATGAAAATTGTCACAGCAAATACAGGTCCCGAAACCTATTGATAGAGGTATCAACCATCGTAATCGGACCATATTAGATTTTGGCCGCCCAAAAACTTGTGGGCTATAGCACAGTTAATTTTCAATAAAATTGAATTTTCTAAGAAATGTTTAGAAATAATCGACCAATCAAAATGAAAATTGTCACAGCAAATACAGGTCCCGAAACCTATTGATAGAGGTATCAACCATCGTAATCGGACCATTTTAGATTTTGGCCGCCCAAAAACTTGTGGGCTATAACAGGTCCCAAATATAGCACAGTTAATTTTCAATAAAATTGAATTTTCTAAGAAATGTTTAGAAATAATCGACCAATCAAAATGAAAATTGTCACAGCAAATACAGGTCCCGAAACCTATTGATAGAGGTATCAACCATCGTAATCGGACCATTTTAGATTTTGGCCGCCCAAAAACTTGTGGGCTATAGCACAGTTAATTTTCAATAAAATTGAATTTTCTAAGAAATGTTTAGAAATAATCGACCAATCAAAATGAAAATTGTCACAGCAAATACAGGTCCCGAAACCTATTGATAGAGGTATCAACCATCGTAATCGGACCATTTTAGATTTTGGCCGCCCAAAAACTTGTGGGCTATAGCACAGTTAATTTTCAATAAAATTGAATTTTCTAAGAAATGTTTAGAAATAATCGAGCAATCAAAATGAAAATTGTCACAGCAATTACAGGTCCCGAAACCTATTGATAGAGGTATCAACCATCATAATCGGAGCATTTTAGATTTTTGCCGCCCAAAAACTTGTGGGCTATAGCACAGTTAATTTTCAATAAAATTGAATTTTCTAAGAAATGTTTAGAAATAATCTAGCAATCAAAATGAAAATTGTCACAGCAATTACAGGTCCCGAAACCTATTGATAGAGGTATCAACCATCGTAATCGGACCATTTTAGATTTTTGCCGCCCAAAAACTTGTGGGCTATAGCACAGTTAATTTTCAATAAAATTGAATTTTCTAAGAAATGTTTAGAAATAATCGAGCAATCAAAATGAAAATTGTCACAGCAATTACAGGTCCCGAAACCTATTGATAGAGGTATCAACCATCATAATCGGAGCATTTTAGATTTTTGCCGCCCAAAAACTTGTGGGCTATAGCACAGTTAATTTTCAATAAAATTGAATTTTCTAAGAAATGTTTAGAAATAATCGACCAATCAAAATGAAAATTGTCACAGCAAATACAGGTCCCGAAACCTATTGATAGAGGTATCAACCATCGTAATCGGACCATTTTAGATTTTGGCCGCCCAAAAACTTGTGGGCTATAGCACAGTTAATTTTCAATAAAATTGAATTTTCTAAGAAATGTTTAGAAATACTCGAGCAATCAAAATGAAAATTGTCACAGCAAATACAGGTCCCGAAACCTATTGATAGAGGTATCAACCATCGTAATCAGAGCATTTTAGATTTTTGCCGCCCAAAAACTTGTGGGCTATAGCACAGTTAATTTTCAATAAAATTGAATTTTCTAAGAAATGTTTAGAAATAATCGAGCAATCAAAATGAAAATTGTCACAGCAATTACAGGTCCCGAAACCTATTGATAGAGGTATCAACCATCGTAATCGGACCATTTTAGATTTTTGCCGCCCAAAAACTTGTGGGCTATAGCACAGTTAATTTTCAATAAAATTGAATTTTCTAAGAAATGTTTAGAAATACTCGAGCAATCAAAATGAAAATTGTCACAGCAAATACAGGTCCCGAAACCTATTGATAGAGGTATCAACCATCGTAATCGGACCATTTTAGATTTTTGCCGCCCAAAAACTTGTGGGCTATAGCACAGTTAATTTTCAATAAAATTGAATTTTCTAAGAAATGTTTAGAAATAATCGAGCAATCAAAATGAAAATTGTCACAGCAATTACAGGTCCCGAAACCTATTGATAGAGGTATCAACCATCATAATCGGACCATTTTAGATTTTTGCCGCCCAAAAACTTGTGGGCTATAGCACAGTTAATTTTCAATAAAATTGAATTTTCTAAGAAATGTTTAGAAATAATCTAGCAATCAAAATGAAAATTGTCACAGCAATTACAGGTCCCGAAACCTATTGATAGAGGTATCAACCATCGTAATCGGACCATTTTAGATTTTGGCCGCCCAAAAACTTGTGGGCTATAGCACAGTTAATTTTCAATAAAATTGAATTTTCTAAGAAATGTTTAGAAATAATCGACCAATCAAAATGAAAATTGTCACAGCAAATACAGGTCCCGAAACCTATTGATAGAGGTATCAACCATCGTAATCGGACCATTTTAGATTTTGCCCGCCCAAAAACTTGTGGGCTATAGCACAGTTAATTTTCAATAAAATTGAATTTTCTAAGAAATGTTTAGAAATAATCGAGCAATCAAAATGAAAATTGTCACAGCAATTACAGGTCCCGAAACCTATTGATAGAGGTATCAACCATCATAATCGGAGCATTTTCGATTTTTGCCGCCCAAAAACTTGTGGGCTATAGCACAGTTAATTTTGAATAAAATTGAATTTTCTAAGAAATGTTTAGAAATAATCTAGCAATCAAAATGAAAATTGTCACAGCAATTACAGGTCCCGAAACCTATTGATAGAGGTATCAACCATCGTAATCGGAGCATTTTAGATTTTTGCCGCCCAAAAACTTGTGGGCTATAGCACAGTTAATTTTCAATAAAATTGAATTTTCTAAGAAATGTTTAGAAATAATCGAGCAATCAAAATGAAAATTGTCACAGCAATTACAGGTCCCGAAACCTATTGATAGAGGTATCAACCATCGTAATCGGAGCATTTTAGATTTTTGCCGCCCAAAAACTTGTGGGCTATAGCACAGTTAATTTTCAATAAAATTGAATTTTCTAAGAAATGTTTAGAAATAATCGACCAATCAAAATGAAAATTGTCACAGCAAATACAGGTCCCGAAACCTATTGATAGAGGTATCAACCATCGTAATCGGACCATTTTAGATTTTGGCCGCCCAAAAACTTGTGGGCTATAGCACAGTTAATTTTCAATAAAATTGAATTTTCTAAGAAATGTTTAGAAATAATCGAGCAATCAAAATGAAAATTGTCACAGCAATTACAGGTCCCGAAACCTATTGATAGAGGTATCAACCATCATAATCGGAGCATTTTCGATTTTTGCCGCCCAAAAACTTGTGGGCTATAGCACAGTTAATTTTCAATAAAATTGAATTTTCTAAGAAATGTTTAGAAATAATCTAGCAATCAAAATGAAAATTGTCACAGCAATTACAGGTCCCGAAACCTATTGATAGAGGTATCAACCATCATAATCGGAGCATTTTCGATTTTTGCCGCCCAAAAACTTGTGGGCTATAGCACAGTTAATTTTCAATAAAATTGAATTTTCTAAGAAATGTTTAGAAATAATCGAGCAATCAAAATGAAAATTGTCACAGCAATTACAGGTCCCGAAACCTATTGATAGAGGTATCAACCATCGTAATCGGACCATTTTAGATTTTGGCCGCCCAAAAACTTGTGGGCTATAGCACAGTTAATTTTCAATAAAATTGAATTTTCTAAGAAATGTTTAGAAATACTCGAGCAATCAAAATGAAAATTGTCACAGCAAATACAGGTCCCGAAACCTATTGATAGAGGTATCAACCATCATAATCGGAGCATTTTCGATTTTTGCCGCCCAAAAACTTGTGGGCTATAGCACAGTTAATTTTCAATAAAACTGAATTTTCTAAGAAATGTTTAGAAATAATCGAGCAATCAAAATGAAAATTGTCACAGCAATTACAGGTCCCGAAACCTATTGATAGAGGTATCAACCATCGTAATCGGAGCATTTTAGATTTTGGCCGCCCAAAAACTTGTGGGCTATAGCACAGTTAATTTTCAATAAAATTGAATTTTCTAAGAAATGTTTAGAAATAATCGAGCAATCAAAATGAAAATTGTCACAGCAATTACAGGTCCCGAAACCTATTGATAGAGGTATCAACCATCATAATCGGAGCATTTTCGATTTTTGCCGCCCAAAAACTTGTGGGCTATAGCACAGTTAATTTTCAATAAAATTGAATTTTCTAAGAAATGTTTAGAAATAATCGAGCAATCAAAATGAAAATTGTCACAGCAATTACAGGTCCCGAAACCTATTGATAGAGGTATCAACCATCGTAATCGGAGCATTTTAGATTTTTGCCGCCCAAAAACTTGTGGGCTATAGCACAGTTAATTTTCAATAAAATTGAATTTTCTAAGAAATGTTTAGAAATAATCGAGCAATCAAAATGAAAATTGTCACAGCAATTACAGGTCCCGAAACCTATTGATAGAGGTATCAACCATCGTAATCGGAGCATTTTAGATTTTTGCCGCCCAAAAACTTGTGGGCTATAGCACAGTTAATTTTCAATAAAATTGAATTTTCTAAGAAATGTTTAGAAATAATCGACCAATCAAAATGAAAATTGTCACAGCAAATACAGGTCCCGAAACCTATTGATAGAGGTATCAACCATCGTAATCGGACCATTTTAGATTTTGGCCGCCCAAAAACTTGTGGGCTATAGCACAGTTAATTTTCAATAAAATTGAATTTTCTAAGAAATGTTTAGAAATAATCGAGCAATCAAAATGAAAATTGTCACAGCAATTACAGGTCCCGAAACCTATTGATAGAGGTATCAACCATCGTAATCGGAGCATTTTAGATTTTTGCCGCCCAAAAACTTGTGGGCTATAGCACAGTTAATTTTCAATAAAATTGAATTTTCTAAGAAATGTTTAGAAATAATCGACCAATCAAAATGAAAATTGTCACAGCAAATACAGGTCCCGAAACCTATTGATAGAGGTATCAACCATCATAATCGGAGCATATTAGATTTTGGCCGCCCAAAAACTTGTGGGCTATAGCACAGTTAATTTTCAATAAAATTGAATTTTCTAAGAAATGTTTAGAAATAATCTAGCAATCAAAATGAAAATTGTCACAGCAATTACAGGTCCCGAAACCTATTGATAGAGGTATCAACCATCGTAATCGGAGCATTTTAGATTTTTTCCGCCCAAAAACTTGTGGGCTATAGCACAGTTAATTTTCAATAAAATTGAATTTTCTAAGAAATGTTTAGAAATAATCGAGCAATCAAAATGAAAATTGTCACAGCAATTACAGGTCCCGAAACCTATTGATAGAGGTATCAACCATCGTAATCGGAGCATTTTAGATTTTTGCCGCCCAAAAACTTGTGGGCTATAGCACAGTTAATTTTCAATAAAATTGAATTTTCTAAGAAATGTTTAGAAATAATCGAGCAATCAAAATGAAAATTGTCACAGCAAATACAGGTCCCGAAACCTATTGATAGAGGTATCAACCATCGTAATCGGACCATTTTAGATTTTGGCCGCCCAAAAACTTGTGGGCTATAGCACAGTTAATTTTCAATAAAATTGAATTTTCTAAGAAATGTTTAGAAATAATCGAGCAATCAAAATGAAAATTGTCACAGCAATTACAGGTCCCGAAACCTATTGATAGAGGTATCAACCATCATAATCGGAGCATTTTCGATTTTTGCCGCCCAAAAACTTGTGGGCTATAGCACAGTTAATTTTCAATAAAATTGAATTTTCTAAGAAATGTTTAGAAATAATCTAGCAATCAAAATGAAAATTGTCACAGCAATTACAGGTCCCGAAACCTATTGATAGAGGTATCAACCATCGTAATCGGAGCATTTTAGATTTTTGCCGCCCAAAAACTTGTGGGCTATAGCACAGTTAATTTTCAATAAAATTGAATTTTCTAAGAAATGTTTAGAAATAATCGAGCAATCAAAATGAAAATTGTCACAGCAATTACAGGTCCCGAAACCTATTGATAGAAGTATCAACCATCGTAATCGGAGCATTTTAGATTTTTGCCGCCCAAAAACTTGTGGGCTATAGCACAGTTAATTTTCAATAAAATTGAATTTTCTAAGAAATGTTTAGAAATAATCGAGCAATCAAAATGAAAATTGTCACAGCAATTACAGGTCCCGAAACCTATTGATAGAGGTATCAACCATCGTAATCGGAGCATTTTAGATTTTGGCCGCCCAAAAACTTGTGGGCTATAGCACAGTTAATTTTCAATAAAATTGAATTTTCTAAGAAATGTTTAGAAATAATCGAGCAATCAAAATGAAAATTGTCACAGCAATTACAGGTCCCGAAACCTATTGATAGAGGTATCAACCATCGTAATCGGAGCATTTTCGATTTTTGCCGCCCAAAAACTTGTGGGCTATAGCACAGTTAATTTTCAATAAAATTGAATTTTCTAAGAAATGTTTAGAAATAATCGAGCAATCAAAATGAAAATTGTCACAGCAATTACAGGTCCCGAAACCTATTGATAGAGGTATCAACCATCGTAATCGGACCATTTTAGATTTTGGCCGCCCAAAAACTTGTGGGCTATAGCACAGTTAATTTTCAATAAAATTGAATTTTCTAAGAAATGTTTAGAAATAATCGAGCAATCAAAATGAAAATTGCCACAGCAAATACAGGTCCCGAAACCTATTGATAGAGGTATCAACCATCGTAATCGGAGCATTTTAGATTTTTGCCGCCCAAAAACTTGTGGGCTATAGCACAGTTAATTTTCAATAAAATTGAATTTTCTAAGAAATGTTTAGAAATAATCGAGCAATCAAAATGAAAATTGTCACAGCAATTACAGGTCCCGAAACCTATTGATAGAGGTATCAACCATCGTAATCGGAGCATTTTAGATTTTGGCCGCCCAAAAACTTGTGGGCTATAGCACAGTTAATTTTCAATAAAATTGAATTTTCTAAGAAATGTTTAGAAATAATCGAGCAATCAAAATGAAAATTGTCACAGCAATTACAGGTCCCGAAACCTATTGATAGAGGTATCAACCATCGTAATCGGACCATTTTAGATTTTTGCCGCCCAAAAACTTGTGGGCTATAGCACAGTTAATTTTCAATAAAATTGAATTTTCTAAGAAATGTTTAGAAATAATCGAGCAATCAAAATGAAAATTGTCACAGCAATTACAGGTCCCGAAACCTATTGATAGAGGTATCAACCATCGTAATCGGAGCATTTTAGATTTTTGCCGCCCAAAAACTTGTGGGCTATAGCACAGTTAATTTTCAATAAAATTGAATTTTCTAAGAAATGTTTAGAAATAATCGAGCAATCAAAATGAAAATTGTCACAGCAATTACAGGTCCCGAAACCTATTGATAGAGGTATCAACCATCGTAATCGGAGCATTTTAGATTTTGGCCGCCCAAAAACTTGTGGGCTATAGCACAGTTAATTTTCAATAAAATTGAATTTTCTAAGAAATGTTTAGAAATAATCGAGCAATCAAAATGAAAATTGTCACAGCAATTACAGGTCCCGAAACCTATTGATAGAGGTATCAACCATCATAATCGGAGCATTTTCGATTTTTGCCGCCCAAAAACTTGTGGGCTATAGCACAGTTAATTTTCAATAAAATTGAATTTTCTAAGAAATGTTTAGAAATAATCGAGCAATCAAAATGAAAATTGTCACAGCAATTACAGGTCCCGAAACCTATTGATAGAGGTATCAACCATCGTAATCGGAGCATTTTAGATTTTTGCCGCCCAAAAACTTGTGGGCTATAGCACAGTTAATTTTCAATAAAATTGAATTTTCTAAGAAATGTTTAGAAATAATCGAGCAATCAAAATGAAAATTGTCACAGCAATTACAGGTCCCGAAACCTATTGATAGAGGTATCAACCATCGTAATCGGACCATTTTAGATTTTGGCCGCCCAAAAACTTGTGGGCTATAGCACAGTTAATTTTCAATAAAATTGAATTTTCTAAGAAATGTTTAGAAATAATCGAGCAATCAAAATGAAAATTGTCACAGCAATTACTGGTCCCGAAACCTATTGATAGAGGTATCAACCATCGTAATCGGAGCATTTTCGATTTTTGCCGCCCAAAAACTTGTGGGCTATAGCACAGTTAATTTTCAATAAAATTGAATTTTCTAAGAAATGTTTAGAAATAATCGAGCAATCAAAATGAAAATTGTCACAGCAATTACAGGTCCCGAAACCTATTGATAGAGGTATCAACCATCGTAATCGGACCATTTTAGATTTTGGCCGCCCAAAAACTTGTGGGCTATAGCACAGTTAATTTTCAATAAAATTGAATTTTCTAAGAAATGTTTAGAAATAATCGAGCAATCAAAATGAAAATTGTCACAGCAATTACAGGTCCCGAAACCTATTGATAGAGGTATCAACCATCGTAATCGGAGCATTTTCGATTTTTGCCGCCCAAAAACTTGTGGGCTATAGCACAGTTAATTTTCAATAAAATTGAATTTTCTAAGAAATGTTTAGAAATAATCGAGCAATCAAAATGAAAATTGTCACAGCAAATACAGGTCCCGAAACCTATTGATAGCGGTATCAACCATCGTAATTGGACCATTTTAGATTTTGGCCGCCCAAAAACTTGTGGGCTATAGCACAGTTAATTTTCAATAAAATTGAATTTTCTAAGAAATGTTTAGAAATAATCGACCAATCAAAATGAAAATTGTCACAGCAAATACAGGTCCCGAAACCTATTGATAGAGGTATCAACCATCGTAATCGGACCATTTTAGATTTTGGCCGCCCAAAAACTTGTGGGCTATAGCACAGTTAATTTTCAATAAAATTGAATTTTCTAAGAAATGTTTAGAAATAATCGACCAATCAAAATGAAAATTGTCACAGCAAATACAGGTCCCGAAACCTATTGATAGAGGTATCAACCATCGTAATCAAACCATTTTCGATTTTGGCCGCCCAAAAACTTGTGGGCTATAGCACAGTTAATTTTCAATAAAATTGAATTTTCTAAGAAATGTTTAGAAATAATCGACCAATCAAAATGAAAATTGTCACAGCAAATACAGGTCCCGAAACCTATTGATAGAGGTATCAACCATCGTAATCGGACCATTTTAGATTTTGGCCGCCCAAAAACTTGTGGGCTATAGCACAGTTAATTTTCAATAAAATTGAATTTTCTAAGAAATGTTTAGAAATAATCGAGAAATCAAAATGAAAATTGTCACAGCAAATACAGGTCCCGAAACCTATTGATAGAGGTATCAACCATCGTAATCGGACCATTTTCGATTTTGGCCGCCCAAAAACTTGTGGGCTATAGCACAGTTAATTTTCAATAAAATTGAATTTTCTAAGAAATGTTTAGAAATAATCGACCAATCAAAATGAAAATTGTCACAGCAAATACAGGTCCCGAAACCTATTGATAGAGGTATCAACCATCGTAATCGGACCATTTTAGATTTTGGCCGCCCAAAAACTTGTGGGCTATAGCACAGTTAATTTTCAATAAAATTGAATTTTCTAAGAAATGTTTAGAAATACTCGAGCAATCAAAATGAAAATTGTCACAGCAAATACAGGTCCCGAAACCTATTGATAGAGGTATCAACCATCGTAATCGGAGCATTTTAGATTTTTGCCGCCCAAAAACTTGTGGGCTATAGCACAGTTAATTTTCAATAAAATTGAATTTTCTAAGAAATGTTTAGAAATAATCGAGCAATCAAAATGAAAATTGTCACAGCAATTACAGGTCCCGAAACCTATTGATAGAGGTATCAACCATCATAATCGGAGCATTTTCGATTTTTGCCGCCCAAAAACTTGTGGGCTATAGCACAGTTAATTTTCAATAAAATTGAATTTTCTAAGAAATGTTTAGAAATAATCGAGCAATCAAAATGAAAATTGTCACAGCAAATACAGGTCCCGAAACCTATTGATAGAGGTATCAACCATCGTAATCGGACCATTTTAGATTTTTGCCGCCCAAAAACTTGTGGGCTATAGCACAGTTAATTTTCAATAAAATTGAATTTTCTAAGAAATGTTTAGAAATACTCGAGCAATCAAAATGAAAATTGCCACAGCAAATACAGGTCCCGAAACCTATTGATAGAGGTATCAACCATCATAATCGGAGCATTTTCGATTTTTGCCGCCCAAAAACTTGTGGGCTATAGCACAGTTAATTTTCAATAAAATTGAATTTTCTAAGAAATGTTTAGAAATACTCGAGCAATCAAAATGAAAATTGCCACAGCAAATACAGGTCCCGAAACCTATTGATAGAGGTATCAACCATCATAATCGGAGCATTTTCGATTTTTGCCGCCCAAAAACTTGTGGGCTATAGCACAGTTAATTTTCAATAAAATTGAATTTTCTAAGAAATGTTTAGAAATAATCGACCAATCAAAATGAAAATTGTCACAGCAATTACAGGTCCCGAAACCTATTGATAGCGGTATCAACCATCGTAATTGGACCATTTTAGATTTTTGCCGCCCAAAAACTTGTGGGCTATAGCACAGTTAATTTTCAATAAAATTGAATTTTCTAAGAAATGTTTAGAAATAATCGACCAATCAAAATGAAAATTGTCACAGCAATTACAGGTCCCGAAACCTATTGATAGCGGTATCAACCATCGTAATTGGACCATTTTAGATTTTTGCCGCCCAAAAACTTGTGGGCTATAGCACAGTTAATTTTCAATAAAATTGAATTTTCTAAGAAATGTTTAGAAATAATCGACCAATCAAAATGAAAATTGTCACAGCAAATACAGGTCCCGAAACCTATTGATAGAGGTATCAACCATCGTAATCGGACCATTTTCGATTTTGGCCGCCCAAAAACTTGTGGGCTATAGCACAGTTAATTTTCAATAAAATTGAATTTTCTAAGAAATGTTTAGAAATAATCGACCAATCAAAATGAAAATTGTCACAGCAAATACAGGTCCCGAAACCTATTGATAGAGGTATCAACCATCGTAATCGGACCATTTTAGATTTTGGCCGCCCAAAAACTTGTGGGCTATAGCACAGTTAATTTTCAATAAAATTGAATTTTCTAAGAAATGTTTAGAAATACTCGAGCAATCAAAATGAAAATTGTCACAGCAAATACAGGTCCCGAAACCTATTGATAGAGGTATCAACCATCGTAATCGGAGCATTTTAGATTTTTGCCGCCCAAAAACTTGTGGGCTATAGCACAGTTAATTTTCAATAAAATTGAATTTTCTAAGAAATGTTTAGAAATAATCGAGCAATCAAAATGAAAATTGTCACAGCAATTACAGGTCCCGAAACCTATTGATAGAGGTATCAACCATCATAATCGGAGCATTTTCGATTTTTGCCGCCCAAAAACTTGTGGGCTATAGCACAGTTAATTTTCAATAAAATTGAATTTTCTAAGAAATGTTTAGAAATAATCGAGCAATCAAAATGAAAATTGTCACAGCAAATACAGGTCCCGAAACCTATTGATAGAGGTATCAACCATCGTAATCGGACCATTTTAGATTTTTGCCGCCCAAAAACTTGTGGGCTATAGCACAGTTAATTTTCAATAAAATTGAATTTTCTAAGAAATGTTTAGAAATACTCGAGCAATCAAAATGAAAATTGCCACAGCAAATACAGGTCCCGAAACCTATTGATAGAGGTATCAACCATCATAATCGGAGCATTTTCGATTTTTGCCGCCCAAAAACTTGTGGGCTATAGCACAGTTAATTTTCAATAAAATTGAATTTTCTAAGAAATGTTTAGAAATACTCGAGCAATCAAAATGAAAATTGCCACAGCAAATACAGGTCCCGAAACCTATTGATAGAGGTATCAACCATCATAATCGGAGCATTTTCGATTTTTGCCGCCCAAAAACTTGTGGGCTATAGCACAGTTAATTTTCAATAAAAATGAATTTTCTAAGAAATGTTTAGAAATAATCGAGCAATCAAAATGAAAATTGTCACAGCAATTACAGGTCCCGAAACCTATTGATAGAGGTATCAACCATCGTAATCGGACCATTTTAGATTTTGGCCGCCCAAAAACTTGTGGGCTATAGCACAGTTAATTTTCAATAAAATTGAATTTTCTAAGAAATGTTTAGAAATACTCGAGCAATCAAAATGAAAATTGCCACAGCAAATACAGGTCCCGAAACCTATTGATAGAGGTATCAACCATCATAATCGGACCATTTTCGATTTTTGCCGCCCAAAAACTTGTGGGCTATAGCACAGTTAATTTTCAATAAAATTGAATTTTCTAAGAAATGTTTAGAAATAATCGAGCAATCAAAATGAAAATTGTCACAGCAAATACAGGTCCCGAAACCTATTGATAGAGGTATCAACCATCGTAATCGGAGCATTTTAGATTTTTGCCGCCCAAAAACTTGTGGGCTATAGCACAGTTAATTTTCAATAAAATTGAATTTTCTAAGAAATGTTTAGAAATAATCGAGCAATCAAAATGAAAATTGTCACAGCAAATACAGGTCCCGAAACCTATTGATAGAGGTATCAACCATCGTAATCGGACCATTTTAGATTTTGGCCGCCCAAAAACTTGTGGGCTATAGCACAGTTAATTTTCAATAAAATTGAATTTTCTAAGAAATGTTTAGAAATACTCGAGCAATCAAAATGAAAATTGTCACAGCAAATACAGGTCCCGAAACCTATTGATAGAGGTATCAACCATCGTAATCGGAGCATTTTAGATTTTTGCCGCCCAAAAACTTGTGGGCTATAGCACAGTTAATTTTCAATAAAATTGAATTTTCTAAGAAATGTTTAGAAATAATCGAGCAATCAAAATGAAAATTGCCACAGCAAATACAGGTCCCGAAACCTATTGATAGAGGTATCAACCATCATAATCGGAGCATTTTCGATTTTTGCCGCCCAAAAACTTGTGGGCTATAGCACAGTTAATTTTCAATAAAATTGAATTTTCTAAGAAATGTTTAGAAATAATCGAGCAATCAAAATGAAAATTGTCACAGCAATTACAGGTCCCGAAACCTATTGATAGAGGTATCAACCATCGTAATCGGACCATTTTAGATTTTGGCCGCCCAAAAACTTGTGGGCTATAGCACAGTTAATTTTCAATAAAATTGAATTTTCTAAGAAATGTTTAGAAATAATCGAGAAATCAAAATGAAAATTGTCACAGCAAATACAGGTCCCGAAACCTATTGATAGAGGTATCAACCATCGTAATCGGACCATTTTAGATTTTTGCCGCCCAAAAACTTGTGGGCTATAGCACAGTTAATTTTCAATAAAATTGAATTTTCTAAGAAATGTTTAGAAATACTCGAGCAATCAAAATGAAAATTGTCACAGCAAATACAGGTCCCGAAACCTATTGATAGAGGTATCAACCATCGTAATCGGAGCATTTTAGATTTTTGCCGCCCAAAAACTTGTGGGCTATAGCACAGTTAATTTTCAATAAAATTGAATTTTCTAAGAAATGTTTAGAAATAATCGAGCAATCAAAATGAAAATTGTCACAGCAAATACAGGCCCCGAAACCTATTGATAGCGGTATCAACCATCGTAATCGGACCATTTTAGATTTTTGCCGCCCAAAAACTTGTGGGCTATAGCACAGTTAATTTTCAATAAAATTGAATTTTCTAAGAAATGTTTAGAAATAATCGAGCAATCAAAATGAAAATTGCCACAGCAAATACAGGTCCCGAAACCTATTGATAGAGGTATCAACCATCATAATCGGAGCATTTTCGATTTTTGCCGCCCAAAAACTTGTGGGCTATAGCACAGTTAATTTTCAATAAAATTGAATTTTCTAAGAAATGTTTAGAAATAATCGACCAATCAAAATGAAAATTGTCACAGCAATTACAGGTCCCGAAACCTATTGATAGAGGTATCAACCATCGTAATCGGACCATTTTAGATTTTGGCCGCCCAAAAACTTGTGGGCTATAGCACAGTTAATTTTCAATAAAATTGAATTTTCTAAGAAATGTTTAGAAATACTCGAGCAATCAAAATGAAAATTGTCACAGCAAATACAGGTCCCGAAACCTATTGATAGAGGTATCAACCATCGTAATCGGAGCATTTTAGATTTTTGCCGCCCAAAAACTTGTGGGCTATAGCACAGTTAATTTTCAATAAAATTGAATTTTCTAAGAAATGTTTAGAAATACTCGAGCAATCAAAATGAAAATTGCCACAGCAAATACAGGTCCCGAAACCTATTGATAGAGGTATCAACCATCATAATCGGAGCATTTTCGATTTTTGCCGCCCAAAAACTTGTGGGCTATAGCACAGTTAATTTTCAATAAAAATGAATTTTCTAAGAAATGTTTAGAAATAATCGAGCAATCAAAATGAAAATTGTCACAGCAATTACAGGTCCCGAAACCTATTGATAGAGGTATCAACCATCGTAATCGGACCATTTTAGATTTTGGCCGCCCAAAAACTTGTGGGCTATAGCACAGTTAATTTTCAATAAAATTGAATTTTCTAAGAAATGTTTAGAAATACTCGAGCAATCAAAATGAAAATTGCCACAGCAAATACAGGTCCCGAAACCTATTGATAGACGTATCAACCATCATAATCGGAGCATTTTCGATTTTTGCCGCCCAAAAACTTGTGGGCTATAGCACAGTTAATTTTCAATAAAATTGAATTTTCTAAGAAATGTTTAGAAATAATCGAGCAATCAAAATGAAAATTGTCACAGCAAATACAGGTCCCGAAACCTATTGATAGAGGTATCAACCATCGTAATCGGACCATTTTAGATTTTTGCCGCCCAAAAACTTGTGGGCTATAGCACAGTTAATTTTCAATAAAATTGAATTTTCTAAGAAATGTTTAGAAATAATCGAGCAATCAAAATGAAAATTGCCACAGCAAATACAGGTCCCGAAACCTATTGATAGCGGTATCAACCATCGTAATCGGACCATTTTAGATTTTTGCCGCCCAAAAACTTGTGGGCTATATATAGCACAGTTAATTTTCAATAAAATTGAATTTTCTAAGAAATGTTTAGAAATACTCGAGCAATCAAAATGAAAATTGCCACAGCAAATACAGGTCCCGAAACCTATTGATAGAGGTATCAACCATCATAATCGGAGCATTTTCGATTTTTGCCGCCCAAAAACTTGTGGGCTATAGCACAGTTAATTTTCAATAAAATTGAATTTTCTAAGAAATGTTTAGAAATAATCGAGCAATCAAAATGAAAATTGTCACAGCAATTACAGGTCCCGAAACCTATTGATAGAGGTATCAACCATCGTAATCGGACCATTTTAGATTTTGGCCGCCCAAAAACTTGTGGGCTATAGCACAGTTAATTTTCAATAAAATTGAATTTTCTAAGAAATGTTTAGAAATAATCGAGCAATCAAAATGAAAATTGCCACAGCAAATACAGGTCCCGAAACCTATTGATAGAGGTATCAACCATCGTAATCGGACCATTTTAGATTTTTGCCGCCCAAAAACTTGTGGGCTATAGCACAGTTAATTTTCAATAAAATTGAATTTTCTAAGAAATGTTTAGAAATAATCGAGCAATCAAAATGAAAATTGTCACAGCAATTACAGGTCCCGAAACCTATTGATAGAGGTATCAACCATCGTAATCGGACCATTTTAGATTTTGGCCGCCCAAAAACTTGTGGGCTATAGCACAGTTAATTTTCAATAAAATTGAATTTTCTAAGAAATGTTTAGAAATAATCGAGCAATCAAAATGAAAATTGTCACAGCAAATACAGGTCCCGAAACCTATTGATAGAGGTATCAACCATCGTAATCGGACCATTTTAGATTTTTGCCGCCCAAAAACTTGTGGGCTATAGCACAGTTAATTTTCAATAAAATTGAATTTTCTAAGAAATGTTTAGAAATACTCGAGCAATCAAAATGAAAATTGTCACAGCAAATACAGGTCCCGAAACCTATTGATAGAGGTATCAACCATCGTAATCGGAGCATTTTAGATTTTTGCCGCCCAAAAACTTGTGGGCTATAGCACAGTTAATTTTCAATAAAATTGAATTTTCTAAGAAATGTTTAGAAATAATCGAGCAATCAAAATGAAAATTGCCACAGCAAATACAGGTCCCGAAACCTATTGATAGAGGTATCAACCATCATAATCGGAGCATTTTCGATTTTTGCCGCCCAAAAACTTGTGGGCTATAGCACAGTTAATTTTCAATAAAATTGAATTTTCTAAGAAATGTTTAGAAATAATCGAGCAATCAAAATGAAAATTGTCACAGCAATTACAGGTCCCGAAACCTATTGATAGAGGTATCAACCATCGTAATCGGAGCATTTTAGATTTTTGCCGCCCAAAAACTTGTGGGCTATAGCACAGTTAATTTTCAATAAAATTGAATTTTCTAAGAAATGTTTAGAAATAATCGAGCAATCAAAATGAAAATTGCCACAGCAAATACAGGTCCCGAAACCTATTGATAGAGGTATCAACCATCATAATCGGAGCATTTTCGATTTTTGCCGCCCAAAAACTTGTGGGCTATAGCACAGTTAATTTTCAATAAAATTGAATTTTCTAAGAAATGTTTAGAAATAATCGAGCAATCAAAATGAAAATTGTCACAGCAATTACAGGTCCCGAAACCTATTGATAGAGGTATCAACCATCGTAATCGGACCATTTTAGATTTTGGCCGCCCAAAAACTTGTGGGCTATAGCACAGTTAATTTTCAATAAAATTGAATTTTCTAAGAAATGTTTAGAAATAATCGAGCAATCAAAATGAAAATTGTCACAGCAAATACAGGTCCCGAAACCTATTGATAGAGGTATCAACCATCGTAATCGGACCATTTTAGATTTTTGCCGCCCAAAAACTTGTGGGCTATAGCACAGTTAATTTTCAATAAAATTGAATTTTCTAAGAAATGTTTAGAAATACTCGAGCAATCAAAATGAAAATTGTCACAGCAAATACAGGTCCCGAAACCTATTGATAGAGGTATCAACCATCGTAATCGGAGCATTTTAGATTTTTGCCGCCCAAAAACTTGTGGGCTATAGCACAGTTAATTTTCAATAAAATTGAATTTTCTAAGAAATGTTTAGAAATAATCGAGCAATCAAAATGAAAATTGCCACAGCAAATACAGGTCCCGAAACCTATTGATAGAGGTATCAACCATCATAATCGGAGCATTTTCGATTTTTGCCGCCCAAAAACTTGTGGGCTATAGCACAGTTAATTTTCAATAAAATTGAATTTTCTAAGAAATGTTTAGAAATAATCGAGCAATCAAAATGAAAATTGTCACAGCAAATACAGGTCCCGAAACCTATTGATAGAGGTATCAACCATCGTAATCGGACCATATTAGATTTTGGCCGCCCAAAAACTTGTGGGCTATAGCACAGTTAATTTACAATAAAATTGAATTTTCTAAGAAATGTTTAGAAATACTCGAGCAATCAAAATGAAAATTGTCACAGCAAATACAGGTCCCGAAACTTATTGATAGCGGTATCAACCATCGTAATCGGACCATTTTAGATTTTTGCCGCCCAAAAACTTGTGGGCTATAGCACAGTTAATTTTCAATAAAATTGAATTTTCTAAGAAATGTTTAGAAATACTCGAGCAATCAAAATGAAAATTGCCACAGCAAATACAGGTCCCGAAACCTATTGATAGAGGTATCAACCATCATAATCGGAGCATTTTCGATTTTTGCCGCCCAAAAACTTGTGGGCTATAGCACAGTTAATTTTCAATAAAATTAAATTTTCTAAGAAATGTTTAGAAATAATCGAGCAATCAAAATGAAAATTGTCACAGCAATTACAGGTCCCGAAACCTATTGATAGAGGTATCAACCATCGTAATCGGACCATTTTAGATTTTGGCCGCCCAAAAACTTGTGGGCTATAGCACAGTTAATTTTCAATAAAATTGAATTTTCTAAGAAATGTTTAGAAATAATCGAGCAATCAAAATGAAAATTGTCACAGCAAATACAGGTCCCGAAACCTATTGATAGAGGTATCAACCATCGTAATCGGAGCATTTTAGATTTTTGCCGCCCAAAAACTTGTGGGCTATAGCACAGTTAATTTTCAATAAAATTGAATTTTCTAAGAAATGTTTAGAAATACTCGAGCAATCAAAATGAAAATTGCCACAGCAAATACAGGTCCCGAAACCTATTGATAGAGGTATCAACCATCATAATCGGAGCATTTTCGATTTTTGCCGCCCAAAAACTTGTGGGCTATAGCACAGTTAATTTTCAATAAAATTGAATTTTCTAAGAAATGTTTAGAAATACTCGAGCAATCAAAATGAAAATTGCCACAGCAAATACAGGTCCCGAAACCTATTGATAGAGGTATCAACCATCATAATCGGAGCATTTTCGATTTTTGCCGCCCAAAAACTTGTGGGCTATAGCACAGTTAATTTTCAATAAAAATGAATTTTCTAAGAAATGTTTAGAAATAATCGAGCAATCAAAATGAAAATTGTCACAGCAATTACAGGTCCCGAAACCTATTGATAGAGGTATCAACCATCGTAATCGGACCATTTTAGATTTTGGCCGCCCAAAAACTTGTGGGCTATAGCACAGTTAATTTTCAATAAAATTGAATTTTCTAAGAAATGTTTAGAAATACTCGAGCAATCAAAATGAAAATTGCCACAGCAAATACAGGTCCCGAAACCTATTGATAGAGGTATCAACCATCATAATCGGACCATTTTCGATTTTTGCCGCCCAAAAACTTGTGGGCTATAGCACAGTTAATTTTCAATAAAATTGAATTTTCTAAGAAATGTTTAGAAATAATCGAGCAATCAAAATGAAAATTGTCACAGCAAATACAGGTCCCGAAACCTATTGATAGAGGTATCAACCATCGTAATCGGAGCATTTTAGATTTTTGCCGCCCAAAAACTTGTGGGCTATAGCACAGTTAATTTTCAATAAAATTGAATTTTCTAAGAAATGTTTAGAAATAATCGAGCAATCAAAATGAAAATTGCCACAGCAAATACAGGTCCCGAAACCTATTGATAGCAGTATCAACCATCGTAATCGGACCATTTTAGATTTTTGCCGCCCAAAAACTTGTGGGCTATATATAGCACAGTTAATTTTCAATAAAATTGAATTTTCTAAGAAATGTTTAGAAATACTCGAGCAATCAAAATGAAAATTGCCACAGCAAATACAGGTCCCGAAACCTATTGATAGAGGTATCAACCATCATAATCGGAGCATTTTCGATTTTTGCCGCCCAAAAACTTGTGGGCTATAGCACAGTTAATTTTCAATAAAATTGAATTTTCTAAGAAATGTTTAGAAATAATCGAGCAATCAAAATGAAAATTGTCACAGCAATTACAGGTCCCGAAACCTATTGATAGAGGTATCAACCATCGTAATCGGACCATTTTAGATTTTGGCCGCCCAAAAACTTGTGGGCTATAGCACAGTTAATTTTCAATAAAATTGAATTTTCTAAGAAATGTTTAGAAATAATCGAGCAATCAAAATGAAAATTGTCACAGCAAATACAGGTCCCGAAACCTATTGATAGAGGTATCAACCATCGTAATCGGAGCATTTTAGATTTTTGCCGCCCAAAAACTTGTGGGCTATAGCACAGTTAATTTTCAATAAAATTGAATTTTCTAAGAAATGTTTAGAAATACTCGAGCAATCAAAATGAAAATTGTCACAGCAAATACAGGTCCCGAAACCTATTGATAGCGGTATCAACCATCGTAATCGGACCATTTTAGATTTTTGCCGCCCAAAAACTTGTGGGCTATAGCACAGTTAATTTTCAATAAAATTGAATTTTCTAAGAAATGTTTAGAAATACTCGAGCAATCAAAATGAAAATTGCCACAGCAAATACAGGTCCCGAAACCTATTGATAGAGGTATCAACCATCATAATCGGAGCATTTTCGATTTTTGCCGCCCAAAAACTTGTGGGCTATAGCACAGTTAATTTTCAATAAAATTAAATTTTCTAAGAAATGTTTAGAAATAATCGAGCAATCAAAATGAAAATTGTCACAGCAATTACAGGTCCCGAAACCTATTGATAGAGGTATCAACCATCGTAATCGGACCATTTTAGATTTTGGCCGCCCAAAAACTTGTGGGCTATAGCACAGTTAATTTTCAATAAAATTGAATTTTCTAAGAAATGTTTAGAAATAATCGAGCAATCAAAATGAAAATTGTCACAGCAAATACAGGTCCCGAAACCTATTGATAGAGGTATCAACCATCGTAATCGGAGCATTTTAGATTTTTGCCGCCCAAAAACTTGTGGGCTATAGCACAGTTAATTTTCAATAAAATTGAATTTTCTAAGAAATGTTTAGAAATAATCGAGCAATCAAAATGAAAATTGTCACAGCAATTACAGGTCCCGAAACCTATTGATAGAGGTATCAACCATCGTAATCGGACCATTTTAGATTTTGGCCGCCCAAAAACTTGTGGGCTATAGCACAGTTAATTTTCAATAAAATTGAATTTTCTAAGAAATGTTTAGAAATAATCGAGCAATCAAAATGAAAATTGTCACAGCAAATACAGGTCCCGAAACCTATTGATAGAGGTATCAACCATCATAATCGGAGCATTTTCGATTTTTGCCGCCCAAAAACTTGTGGGCTATAGCACAGTTAATTTTCAATAAAATTGAATTTTCTAAGAAATGTTTAGAAATACTCGAGCAATCAAAATGAAAATTGCCACAGCAAATACAGGTCCCGAAACCTATTGATAGAGGTATCAACCATCATAATCGGAGCATTTTCGATTTTTGCCGCCCAAAAACTTGTGGGCTATAGCACAGTTAATTTTCAATAAAAATGAATTTTCTAAGAAATGTTTAGAAATAATCGAGCAATCAAAATGAAAATTGTCACAGCAATTACAGGTCCCGAAACCTATTGATAGAGGTATCAACCATCGTAATCGGACCATTTTAGATTTTGGCCGCCCAAAAACTTGTGGGCTATAGCACAGTTAATTTTCAATAAAATTGAATTTTCTAAGAAATGTTTAGAAATACTCGAGCAATCAAAATGAAAATTGCCACAGCAAATACAGGTCCCGAAACCTATTGATAGAGGTATCAACCATCATAATCGGACCATTTTCGATTTTTGCCGCCCAAAAACTTGTGGGCTATAGCACAGTTAATTTTCAATAAAATTGAATTTTCTAAGAAATGTTTAGAAATAATCGAGCAATCAAAATGAAAATTGCCACAGCAAATACAGGTCCCGAAACCTATTGATAGCGGTATCAACCATCGTAATCGGACCATTTTAGATTTTTGCCGCCCAAAAACTTGTGGGCTATATATAGCACAGTTAATTTTCAATAAAATTGAATTTTCTAAGAAATGTTTAGAAATACTCGAGCAATCAAAATGAAAATTGCCACAGCAAATACAGGTCCCGAAACCTATTGATAGAGGTATCAACCATCATAATCGGAGCATTTTCGATTTTTGCCGCCCAAAAACTTGTGGGCTATAGCACAGTTAATTTTCAATAAAATTGAATTTTCTAAGAAATGTTTAGAAATAATCGAGCAATCAAAATGAAAATTGTCACAGCAATTACAGGTCCCGAAACCTATTGATAGAGGTATCAACCATCGTAATCGGACCATTTTAGATTTTGGCCGCCCAAAAACTTGTGGGCTATAGCACAGTTAATTTTCAATAAAATTGAATTTTCTAAGAAATGTTTAGAAATAATCGAGCAATCAAAATGAAAATTGTCACAGCAAATACAGGTCCCGAAACCTATTGATAGAGGTATCAACCATCGTAATCGGACCATTTTAGATTTTTGCCGCCCAAAAACTTGTGGGCTATAGCACAGTTAATTTTCAATAAAATTGAATTTTCTAAGAAATGTTTAGAAATAATCGAGCAATCAAAATGAAAATTGTCACAGCAAATACAGGTCCCGAAACCTATTGATAGAGGTATCAACCATCGTAATCGGACCATTTTAGATTTTGGCCGCCCAAAAACTTGTGGGCTATAGCACAGTTAATTTTCAATAAAATTGAATTTTCTAAGAAATGTTTAGAAATAATCGAGCAATCAAAATGAAAATTGTCACAGCAAATACAGGTCCCGAAACCTATTGATAGAGGTATCAACCATCGTAATCGGACCATTTTAGATTTTTGCCGCCCAAAAACTTGTGGGCTATAGCACAGTTAATTTTCAATAAAATTGAATTTTCTAAGAAATGTTTAGAAATACTCGAGCAATCAAAATGAAAATTGTCACAGCAAATACAGGTCCCGAAACCTATTGATAGAGGTATCAACCATCGTAATCGGAGCATTTTAGATTTTTGCCGCCCAAAAACTTGTGGGCTATAGCACAGTTAATTTTCAATAAAATTGAATTTGCTAAGAAATGTTTAGAAATAATCGAGCAATCAAAATGAAAATTGTCACAGCAAATACAGGTCCCGAAACCTATTGATAGAGGTATCAACCATCGTAATCGGACCATTTTAGATTTTTGCCGCCCAAAAACTTGTGGGCTATAGCACAGTTAATTTTCAATAAAATTGAATTTTCTAAGAAATGTTTAGAAATAATCGAGCAATCAAAATGAAAATTGCCACAGCAAATACAGGTCCCGAAACCTATTGATAGAGGTATCAACCATCATAATCGGAGCATTTTCGATTTTTGCCGCCCAAAAACTTGTGGGCTATAGCACAGTTAATTTTCAATAAAATTGAATTTTCTAAGAAATGTTTAGAAATAATCGAGCAATCAAAATGAAAATTGTCACAGCAATTACAGGTCCCGAAACCTATTGATAGAGGTATCAACCATCGTAATCGGACCATTTTAGATTTTGGCCGCCCAAAAACTTGTGGGCTATAGCACAGTTAATTTTCAATAAAATTGAATTTTCTAAGAAATGTTTAGAAATACTCGAGCAATCAAAATGAAAATTGTCACAGCAAATACAGGTCCCGAAACCTATTGATAGAGGTATCAACCATCGTAATCGGAGCATTTTAGATTTTTGCCGCCCAAAAACTTGTGGGCTATAGCACAGTTAATTTTCAATAAAATTGAATTTTCTAAGAAATGTTTAGAAATACTCGAGCAATCAAAATGAAAATTGTCACAGCAAATACAGGTCCCGAAACCTATTGATAGAGGTATCAACCATCATAATCGGAGCATTTTCGATTTTTGCCGCCCAAAAACTTGTGGGCTATAGCACAGTTAATTTTCAATAAAAATGAATTTTCTAAGAAATGTTTAGAAATAATCGAGCAATCAAAATGAAAATTGTCACAGCAATTACAGGTCCCGAAACCTATTGATAGAGGTATCAACCATCGTAATCGGACCATTTTAGATTTTGGCCGCCCAAAAACTTGTGGGCTATAGCACAGTTAATTTTCAATAAAATTGAATTTTCTAAGAAATGTTTAGAAATACTCGAGCAATCAAAATGAAAATTGCCACAGCAAATACAGGTCCCGAAACCTATTGATAGAGGTATCAACCATCGTAATCGGACCATTTTAGATTTTTGCCGCCCAAAAACTTGTGGGCTATAGCACAGTTAATTTTCAATAAAATTGAATTTTCTAAGAAATGTTTAGAAATACTCGAGCAATCAAAATGAAAATTGTCACAGCAAATACAGGTCCCGAAACCTATTGATAGAGGTATCAACCATCGTAATCGGACCATTTTAGATTTTTGCCGCCCAAAAACTTGTGGGCTATAGCACAGTTAATTTTCAATAAAATTGAATTTTCTAAGAAATGTTTAGAAATAATCGAGCAATCAAAATGAAAATTGTCACAGCAAATACAGGTCCCGAAACCTATTGATAGAGGTATCAACCATCGTAATCGGACCATTTTAGATTTTTGCCGCCCAAAAACTTGTGGGCTATAGCACAGTTAATTTTCAATAAAATTGAATTTTCTAAGAAATGTTTAGAAATAATCGAGCAATCAAAATGAAAATTGCCACAGCAAATACAGGTCCCGAAACCTATTGATAGAGGTATCAACCATCATAATCGGAGCATTTTCGATTTTTGCCGCCCAAAAACTTGTGGGCTATAGCACAGTTAATTTTCAATAAAATTGAATTTTCTAAGAAATGTTTAGAAATAATCGAGCAATCAAAATGAAAATTGTCACAGCAATTACAGGTCCCGAAACCTATTGATAGAGGTATCAACCATCGTAATCGGACCATTTTAGATTTTGGCCGCCCAAAAACTTGTGGGCTATAGCACAGTTAATTTTCAATAAAATTGAATTTTCTAAGAAATGTTTAGAAATACTCGAGCAATCAAAATGAAAATTGTCACAGCAAATACAGGTCCCGAAACCTATTGATAGAGGTATCAACCATCGTAATCGGAGCATTTTCGATTTTTGCCGCCCAAAAACTTGTGGGCTATAGCACAGTTAATTTTCAATAAAATTGAATTTTCTAAGAAATGTTTAGAAATACTCGAGCAATCAAAATGAAAATTGCCACAGCAAATACAGGTCCCGAAACCTATTGATAGAGGTATCAACCATCATAATCGGAGCATTTTCGATTTTTGCCGCCCAAAAACTTGTGGGCTATAGCACAGTTAATTTTCAATAAAAATGAATTTTCTAAGAAATGTTTAGAAATAATCGAGCAATCAAAATGAAAATTGTCACAGCAATTACAGGTCCCGAAACCTATTGATAGAGGTATCAACCATCGTAATCGGACCATTTTAGATTTTGGCCGCCCAAAAACTTGTGGGCTATAGCACAGTTAATTTTCAATAAAATTGAATTTTCTAAGAAATGTTTAGAAATACTCGAGCAATCAAAATGAAAATTGCCACAGCAAATACAGGTCCCGAAACCTATTGATAGAGGTATCAACCATCATAATCGGAGCATTTTCGATTTTTGCCGCCCAAAAACTTGTGGGCTATAGCACAGTTAATTTTCAATAAAAATGAATTTTCTAAGAAATGTTTAGAAATAATCGAGCAATCAAAATGAAAATTGTCACAGCAATTACAGGTCCCGAAACCTATTGATAGAGGTATCAACCATCGTAATCGGACCATTTTAGATTTTGGCCGCCCAAAAACTTGTGGGCTATAGCACAGTTAATTTTCAATAAAATTGAATTTTCTAAGAAATGTTTAGAAATACTCGAGCAATCAAAATGAAAATTGCCACAGCAAATACAGGTCCCGAAACCTATTGATAGAGGTATCAACCATCGTAATCGGAGCATTTTAGATTTTTGCCGCCCAAAAACTTGTGGGCTATAGCACAGTTAATTTTCAATAAAATTGAATTTGCTAAGAAATGTTTAGAAATAATCGAGCAATCAAAATGAAAATTGTCACAGCAAATACAGGTCCCGAAACCTATTGATAGCGGTATCAACCATCGTAATCGGACCATTTTAGATTTTTGCCGCCCAAAAACTTGTGGGCTATAGCACAGTTAATTTTCAATAAAATTGAATTTTCTAAGAAATGTTTAGAAATAATCGAGCAATCAAAATGAAAATTGCCACAGCAAATACAGGTCCCGAAACCTATTGATAGAGGTATCAACCATCATAATCGGAGCATTTTCGATTTTTGCCGCCCAAAAACTTGTGGGCTATAGCACAGTTAATTTTCAATAAAATTGAATTTTCTAAGAAATGTTTAGAAATAATCGAGCAATCAAAATGAAAATTGTCACAGCAATTACAGGTCCCGAAACCTATTGATAGAGGTATCAACCATCGTAATCGGACCATTTTAGATTTTGGCCGCCCAAAAACTTGTGGGCTATAGCACAGTTAATTTTCAATAAAATTGAATTTTCTAAGAAATGTTTAGAAATACTCGAGCAATCAAAATGAAAATTGTCACAGCAAATACAGGTCCCGAAACCTATTGATAGAGGTATCAACCATCGTAATCGGAGCATTTTCGATTTTTGCCGCCCAAAAACTTGTGGGCTATAGCACAGTTAATTTTCAATAAAATTGAATTTTCTAAGAAATGTTTAGAAATACTCGAGCAATCAAAATGAAAATTGCCACAGCAAATACAGGTCCCGAAACCTATTGATAGAGGTATCAACCATCATAATCGGAGCATTTTCGATTTTTGCCGCCCAAAAACTTGTGGGCTATAGCACAGTTAATTTTCAATAAAAATGAATTTTCTAAGAAATGTTTAGAAATAATCGAGCAATCAAAATGAAAATTGTCACAGCAATTACAGGTCCCGAAACCTATTGATAGAGGTATCAACCATCGTAATCGGACCATTTTAGATTTTGGCCGCCCAAAAACTTGTGGGCTATAGCACAGTTAATTTTCAATAAAATTGAATTTTCTAAGAAATGTTTAGAAATACTCGAGCAATCAAAATGAAAATTGCCACAGCAAATACAGGTCCCGAAACCTATTGATAGAGGTATCAACCATCATAATCGGAGCATTTTCGATTTTTGCCGCCCAAAAACTTGTGGGCTATAGCACAGTTAATTTTCAATAAAATTGAATTTTCTAAGAAATGTTTAGAAATAATCGAGCAATCAAAATGAAAATTGCCACAGCAAATACAGGTCCCGAAACCTATTGATAGAGGTATCAACCATCGTAATCGGAGCATTTTCGATTTTTGCCGCCCAAAAACTTGTGGGCTATAGCACAGTTAATTTTCAATAAAATTGAATTTTCTAAGAAATGTTTAGAAATACTCGAGCAATCAAAATGAAAATTGCCACAGCAAATACAGGTCCCGAAACCTATTGATAGAGGTATCAACCATCATAATCGGAGCATTTTCGATTTTTGCCGCCCAAAAACTTGTGGGCTATAGCACAGTTAATTTTCAATAAAAATGAATTTTCTAAGAAATGTTTAGAAATAATCGAGCAATCAAAATGAAAATTGTCACAGCAATTACAGGTCCCGAAACCTATTGATAGAGGTATCAACCATCGTAATCGGACCATTTTAGATTTTGGCCGCCCAAAAACTTGTGGGCTATAGCACAGTTAATTTTCAATAAAATTGAATTTTCTAAGAAATGTTTAGAAATACTCGAGCAATCAAAATGAAAATTGCCACAGCAAATACAGGTCCCGAAACCTATTGATAGAGGTATCAACCATCGTAATCGGAGCATTTTAGATTTTTGCCGCCCAAAAACTTGTGGGCTATAGCACAGTTAATTTTCAATAAAATTGAATTTTCTAAGAAATGTTTAGAAATAATCGAGCAATCAAAATGAAAATTGTCACAGCAAATACAGGTCCCGAAACCTATTGATAGAGGTATCAACCATCGTAATCGGAGCATTTTCGATTTTTGCCGCCCAAAAACTTGTGGGCTATAGCACAGTTAATTTTCAATAAAATTGAATTTTCTAAGAAATGTTTAGAAATACTCGAGCAATCAAAATGAAAATTGCCACAGCAAATACAGGTCCCGAAACCTATTGATAGAGGTATCAACCATCATAATCGGAGCATTTTCGATTTTTGCCGCCCAAAAACTTGTGGGCTATAGCACAGTTAATTTTCAATAAAAATGAATTTTCTAAGAAATGTTTAGAAATAATCGAGCAATCAAAATGAAAATTGTCACAGCAATTACAGGTCCCGAAACCTATTGATAGAGGTATCAACCATCGTAATCGGACCATTTTAGATTTTGGCCGCCCAAAAACTTGTGGGCTATAGCACAGTTAATTTTCAATAAAATTGAATTTTCTAAGAAATGTTTAGAAATACTCGAGCAATCAAAATGAAAATTGCCACAGCAAATACAGGTCCCGAAACCTATTGATAGAGGTATCAACCATCGTAATCGGAGCATTTTAGATTTTTGCCGCCCAAAAACTTGTGGGCTATAGCACAGTTAATTTTCAATAAAATTGAATTTGCTAAGAAATGTTTAGAAATAATCGAGCAATCAAAATGAAAATTGTCACAGCAAATACAGGTCCCGAAACCTATTGATAGCGGTATCAACCATCGTAATCGGACCATTTTAGATTTTTGCCGCCCAAAAACTTGTGGGCTATAGCACAGTTAATTTTCAATAAAATTGAATTTTCTAAGAAATGTTTAGAAATAATCGAGCAATCAAAATGAAAATTGCCACAGCAAATACAGGTCCCGAAACCTATTGATAGAGGTATCAACCATCATAATCGGAGCATTTTCGATTTTTGCCGCCCAAAAACTTGTGGGCTATAGCACAGTTAATTTTCAATAAAATTGAATTTTCTAAGAAATGTTTAGAAATAATCGAGCAATCAAAATGAAAATTGTCACAGCAATTACAGGTCCCGAAACCTATTGATAGAGGTATCAACCATCGTAATCGGACCATTTTAGATTTTGGCCGCCCAAAAACTTGTGGGCTATAGCACAGTTAATTTTCAATAAAATTGAATTTTCTAAGAAATGTTTAGAAATACTCGAGCAATCAAAATGAAAATTGTCACAGCAAATACAGGTCCCGAAACCTATTGATAGAGGTATCAACCATCGTAATCGGAGCATTTTCGATTTTTGCCGCCCAAAAACTTGTGGGCTATAGCACAGTTAATTTTCAATAAAATTGAATTTTCTAAGAAATGTTTAGAAATACTCGAGCAATCAAAATGAAAATTGCCACAGCAAATACAGGTCCCGAAACCTATTGATAGAGGTATCAACCATCATAATCGGAGCATTTTCGATTTTTGCCGCCCAAAAACTTGTGGGCTATAGCACAGTTAATTTTCAATAAAAATGAATTTTCTAAGAAATGTTTAGAAATAATCGAGCAATCAAAATGAAAATTGTCACAGCAATTACAGGTCCCGAAACCTATTGATAGAGGTATCAACCATCGTAATCGGACCATTTTAGATTTTGGCCGCCCAAAAACTTGTGGGCTATAGCACAGTTAATTTTCAATAAAATTGAATTTTCTAAGAAATGTTTAGAAATACTCGAGCAATCAAAATGAAAATTGCCACAGCAAATACAGGTCCCGAAACCTATTGATAGAGGTATCAACCATCATAATCGGAGCATTTTCGATTTTTGCCGCCCAAAAACTTGTGGGCTATAGCACAGTTAATTTTCAATAAAATTGAATTTTCTAAGAAATGTTTAGAAATAATCGAGCAATCAAAATGAAAATTGTCACAGCAAATACAGGTCCCGAAACCTATTGATAGAGGTATCAACCATCGTAATCGGAGCATTTTAGATTTTTGCCGCCCAAAAACTTGTGGGCTATAGCACAGTTAATTTTCAATAAAATTGAATTTTCTAAGAAATGTTTAGAAATAATCGAGCAATCAAAATGAAAATTGCCACAGCAAATACAGGTCCCGAAACCTATTGATAGCGGTATCAACCATCGTAATCGGACCATTTTAGATTTTTGCCGCCCAAAAACTTGTGGGCTATATATAGCACAGTTAATTTTCAATAAAATTGAATTTTCTAAGAAATGTTTAGAAATACTCGAGCAATCAAAATGAAAATTGCCACAGCAAATACAGGTCCCGAAACCTATTGATAGAGGTATCAACCATCATAATCGGAGCATTTTCGATTTTTGCCGCCCAAAAACTTGTGGGCTATAGCACAGTTAATTTTCAATAAAATTGAATTTTCTAAGAAATGTTTAGAAATAATCGAGCAATCAAAATGAAAATTGTCACAGCAATTACAGGTCCCGAAACCTATTGATAGAGGTATCAACCATCGTAATCGGACCATTTTAGATTTTGGCCGCCCAAAAACTTGTGGGCTATAGCACAGTTAATTTTCAATAAAATTGAATTTTCTAAGAAATGTTTAGAAATAATCGAGCAATCAAAATGAAAATTGTCACAGCAAATACAGGTCCCGAAACCTATTGATAGAGGTATCAACCATCGTAATCGGACCATTTTAGATTTTTGCCGCCCAAAAACTTGTGGGCTATAGCACAGTTAATTTTCAATAAAATTGAATTTTCTAAGAAATGTTTAGAAATAATCGAGCAATCAAAATGAAAATTGTCACAGCAAATACAGGTCCCGAAACCTATTGATAGAGGTATCAACCATCGTAATCGGACCATTTTAGATTTTGGCCGCCCAAAAACTTGTGGGCTATAGCACAGTTAATTTTCAATAAAATTGAATTTTCTAAGAAATGTTTAGAAATACTCGAGCAATCAAAATGAAAATTGTCACAGCAAATACAGGTCCCGAAACCTATTGATAGAGGTATCAACCATCGTAATCGGAGCATTTTAGATTTTTGCCGCCCAAAAACTTGTGGGCTATAGCACAGTTAATTTTCAATAAAATTGAATTTTCTAAGAAATGTTTAGAAATAATCGAGCAATCAAAATGAAAATTGTCACAGCAATTACAGGTCCCGAAACCTATTGATAGAGGTATCAACCATCGTAATCGGACCATTTTAGATTTTGGCCGCCCAAAAACTTGTGGGCTATAGCACAGTTAATTTTCAATAAAATTGAATTTGCTAAGAAATGTTTAGAAATAATCGAGCAATCAAAATGAAAATTGTCACAGCAAATACAGGTCCCGAAACCTATTGATAGAGGTATCAACCATCGTAATCGGACCATTTTAGATTTTTGCCGCCCAAAAACTTGTGGGCTATAGCACAGTTAATTTTCAATAAAATTGAATTTTCTAAGAAATGTTTAGAAATACTCGAGCAATCAAAATGAAAATTGTCACAGCAAATACAGGTCCCGAAACCTATTGATAGAGGTATCAACCATCGTAATCGGAGCATTTTAGATTTTTGCCGCCCAAAAACTTGTGGGCTATAGCACAGTTAATTTTCAATAAAATTGAATTTTCTAAGAAATGTTTAGAAATAATCGAGCAATCAAAATGAAAATTGTCACAGCAAATACAGGTCCCGAAACCTATTGATAGCGGTATCAACCATCGTAATCGGACCATTTTAGATTTTTGCCGCCCAAAAACTTGTGGGCTATAGCACAGTTAATTTTCAATAAAATTGAATTTTCTAAGAAATGTTTAGAAATAATCGAGCAATCAAAATGAAAATTGCCACAGCAAATACAGGTCCCGAAACCTATTGATAGAGGTATCAACCATCATAATCGGAGCATTTTCGATTTTTGCCGCCCAAAAACTTGTGGGCTATAGCACAGTTAATTTTCAATAAAATTGAATTTTCTAAGAAATGTTTAGAAATAATCGAGCAATCAAAATGAAAATTGTCACAGCAATTACAGGTCCCGAAACCTATTGATAGAGGTATCAACCATCGTAATCGGACCATTTTAGATTTTGGCCGCCCAAAAACTTGTGGGCTATAGCACAGTTAATTTTCAATAAAATTGAATTTTCTAAGAAATGTTTAGAAATAATCGAGCAATCAAAATGAAAATTGTCACAGCAAATACAGGTCCCGAAACCTATTGATAGAGGTATCAACCATCGTAATCGGACCATTTTAGATTTTTGCCGCCCAAAAACTTGTGGGCTATAGCACAGTTAATTTTCAATAAAATTGAATTTTCTAAGAAATGTTTAGAAATAATCGAGCAATCAAAATGAAAATTGCCACAGCAAATACAGGTCCCGAAACCTATTGATAGAGGTATCAACCATCATAATCGGAGCATTTTCGATTTTTGCCGCCCAAAAACTTGTGGGCTATAGCACAGTTAATTTTCAATAAAATTGAATTTTCTAAGAAATGTTTAGAAATAATCGAGCAATCAAAATGAAAATTGTCACAGCAATTACAGGTCCCGAAACCTATTGATAGAGGTATCAACCATCGTAATCGGACCATTTTAGATTTTGGCCGCCCAAAAACTTGTGGGCTATAGCACAGTTAATTTTCAATAAAATTGAATTTTCTAAGAAATGTTTAGAAATAATCGAGCAATCAAAATGAAAATTGTCACAGCAAATACAGGTCCCGAAACCTATTGATAGAGGTATCAACCATCGTAATCGGACCATTTTAGATTTTTGCCGCCCAAAAACTTGTGGGCTATAGCACAGTTAATTTTCAATAAAATTGAATTTTCTAAGAAATGTTTAGAAATACTCGAGCAATCAAAATGAAAATTGTCACAGCAAATACAGGTCCCGAAACCTATTGATAGAGGTATCAACCATCGTAATCGGACCATTTTAGATTTTTGCCGCCCAAAAACTTGTGGGCTATAGCACAGTTAATTTTCAATAAAATTGAATTTTCTAAGAAATGTTTAGAAATACTCGAGCAATCAAAATGAAAATTGTCACAGCAAATACAGGTCCCGAAACCTATTGATAGAGGTATCAACCATCGTAATCGGAGCATTTTAGATTTTTGCCGCCCAAAAACTTGTGGGCTATAGCACAGTTAATTTTCAATAAAATTGAATTTTCTAAGAAATGTTTAGAAATAATCGAGCAATCAAAATGAAAATTGTCACAGCAAATACAGGTCCCGAAACCTATTGATAGCGGTATCAACCATCGTAATCGGACCATTTTAGATTTTTGCCGCCCAAAAACTTGTGGGCTATAGCACAGTTAATTTTCAATAAAATTGAATTTTCTAAGAAATGTTTAGAAATAATCGAGCAATCAAAATGAAAATTGCCACAGCAAATACAGGTCCCGAAACCTATTGATAGAGGTATCAACCATCATAATCGGAGCATTTTCGATTTTTGCCGCCCAAAAACTTGTGGGCTATAGCACAGTTAATTTTCAATAAAATTGAATTTTCTAAGAAATGTTTAGAAATAATCGAGCAATCAAAATGAAAATTGTCACAGCAATTACAGGTCCCCGAAACCTATTGATAGAGGTATCAACCATCGTAATCGGACCATTTTAGATTTTGGCCGCCCAAAAACTTGTGGGCTATAGCACAGTTAATTTTCAATAAAATTGAATTTTCTAAGAAATGTTTAGAAATAATCGAGCAATCAAAATGAAAATTGTCACAGCAAATACAGGTCCCGAAACCTATTGATAGAGGTATCAACCATCGTAATCGGACCATTTTAGATTTTTGCCGCCCAAAAAACTTGTGGGCTATAGCACAGTTAATTTTCAATAAAATTGAATTTTCTAAGAAATGTTTAGAAATACTCGAGCAATCAAAATGAAAATTGTCACAGCAAATACAGGTCCCGAAACCTATTGATAGAGGTATCAACCATCGTAATCGGAGCATTTTAGATTTTTGCCGCCCAAAAACTTGTGGGCTATAGCACAGTTAATTTTCAATAAAATTGAATTTTCTAAGAAATGTTTAGAAATAATCGAGCAATCAAAATGAAAATTGTCACAGCAATTACAGGTCCCGAACCTATTGATAGAGGTATCAACCATCGTAATCGGACCATTTTAGATTTTGGCCGCCCAAAAACTTGTGGGCTATAGCACAGTTAATTTTCAATAAAATTGAATTTTCTAAGAAATGTTTAGAAATACTCGAGCAATCAAAATGAAAATTGTCACAGCAAATACAGGTCCCGAAACCTATTGATAGAGGTATCAACCATCGTAATCGGAGCATTTTCGATTTTTGCCGCCCAAAAACTTGTGGGCTATAGCACAGTTAATTTTCAATAAAATTGAATTTTCTAAGAAATGTTTAGAAATACTCGAGCAATCAAAATGAAAAATTGCCACAGCAAATACAGGTCCCGAAACCTATTGATAGAGGTATCAACCATCATAATCGGAGCATTTTCGATTTTTGCCGCCCAAAAACTTGTGGGCTATAGCACAGTTAATTTTCAATAAAAATGAATTTTCTAAGAAATGTTTAGAAATAATCGAGCAATCAAAATGAAAATTGTCACAGCAATTACAGGTCCCGAAACCTATTGATAGAGGTATCAACCATCGTAATCGGACCATTTTAGATTTTGGCCGCCCAAAAACTTGTGGGCTATAGCACAGTTAATTTTCAATAAAATTGAATTTTCTAAGAAATGTTTAGAAATACTCGAGCAATCAAAATGAAAAATTGCCACAGCAAATACAGGTCCCGAAACCTATTGATAGAGGTATCAACCATCATAATCGGAGCATTTTCGATTTTTGCCGCCCAAAAACTTGTGGGCTATAGCACAGTTAATTTTCAATAAAATTGAATTTTCTAAGAAATGTTTAGAAATAATCGAGCAATCAAAATGAAAATTGCCACAGCAAATACAGGTCCCGAAACCTATTGATAGAGGTATCAACCATCGTAATCGGAGCATTTTCGATTTTTGCCGCCCAAAAACTTGTGGGCTATAGCACAGTTAATTTTCAATAAAATTGAATTTTCTAAGAAATGTTTAGAAATACTCGAGCAATCAAAATGAAAATTGCCACAGCAAATACAGGTCCCGAAACCTATTGATAGAGGTATCAACCATCATAATCGGAGCATTTTCGATTTTTGCCGCCCAAAAACTTGTGGGCTATAGCACAGTTAATTTTCAATAAAAATGAATTTTCCTAAGAAATGTTTAGAAATAATCGAGCAATCAAAATGAAAATTGTCACAGCAATTACAGGTCCCGAAACCTATTGATAGAGGTATCAACCATCGTAATCGGACCATTTTAGATTTTGGCCGCCCCAAAAACTTGTGGGCTATAGCACAGTTAATTTTCAATAAAATTGAATTTTCTAAGAAATGTTTAGAAATACTCGAGCAATCAAAATGAAAATTGCCACAGCAAATACAGGTCCCGAACCTATTGATAGAGGTATCAACCATCGTAATCGGAGCATTTTAGATTTTTGCCGCCCAAAAACTTGTGGGCTATAGCACAGTTAATTTTCAATAAAATTGAATTTTCTAAGAAATGTTTAGAAATAATCGAGCAATCAAAATGAAAATTGTCACAGCAAATACAGGTCCCGAAACCTATTGATAGAGGTATCAACCATCGTAATCGGAGCATTTTCGATTTTTGCCGCCCAAAAAACTTGTGGGCTATAGCACAGTTAATTTTCAATAAAATTGAATTTTCTAAGAAATGTTTAGAAATACTCGAGCAATCAAAATGAAAATTGCCACAGCAAATACAGGTCCCGAAACCTATTGATAGAGGTATCAACCATCATAATCGGAGCATTTTCGATTTTTGCCGCCCAAAAAACTTGTGGGCTATAGCACAGTTAATTTTCAATAAAAATGAATTTTCTAAGAAATGTTTAGAAATAATCGAGCAATCAAAATGAAAATTGTCACAGCAATTACAGGTCCCGAAACCTATTGATAGAGGTATCAACCATCGTAATCGGACCATTTTAGATTTTGGCCGCCCAAAAACTTGTGGGCTATAGCACAGTTAATTTTCAATAAAATTGAATTTTCTAAGAAATGTTTAGAAATACTCGAGCAATCAAAATGAAAATTGCCACAGCAAATACAGGTCCCGAAACCTATTGATAGAGGTATCAACCATCGTAATCGGAGCATTTTAGATTTTTGCCGCCCAAAAACTTGTGGGCTATAGCACAGTTAATTTTCAATAAAATTGAATTTGCTAAGAAATGTTTAGAAATAATCGAGCAATCAAAATGAAAATTGTCACAGCAAATACAGGTCCCGAAACCTATTGATAGCGGTATCAACCATCGTAATCGGGACCATTTTAGATTTTTGCCGCCCAAAACTTGTGGGCTATAGCACAGTTAATTTTCAATAAAATTGAATTTTCTAAGAAATGTTTAGAAATAATCGAGCAATCAAAATGAAAATTGCCACAGCAAATACAGGTCCCGAAACCTATTGATAGAGGTATCAACCATCATAATCGGAGCATTTTCGATTTTTGCCGCCCAAAAAACTTGTGGGCTATAGCACAGTTAATTTTCAATAAAATTGAATTTTCTAAGAAATGTTTAGAAATAATCGAGCAATCAAAATGAAAATTGTCACAGCAATTACAGGTCCCGAAACCTATTGATAGAGGTATCAACCATCGTAATCGGACCATTTTTAGATTTTGGCCGCCCAAAAACTTGTGGGCTATAGCACAGTTAATTTTCAATAAAATTGAATTTTCTAAGAAATGTTTAGAAATACTCGAGCAATCAAAATGAAAATTGTCACAGCAAATACAGGTCCCGAAACCTATTGATAGAGGTATCAACCATCGTAATCGGAGCATTTTCGATTTTTGCCGCCCAAAAAACTTGTGGGCTATAGCACAGTTAATTTTCAATAAAATTGAATTTTCTAAGAAATGTTTAGAAATACTCGAGCAATCAAAATGAAAATTGCCACAGCAAATACAGGTCCCGAAACCTATTGATAGAGGTATCAACCATCATAATCGGAGCATTTTCGATTTTTGCCGCCCAAAAACTTGTGGGCTATAGCACAGTTAATTTTCAATAAAAATGAATTTTCTAAGAAATGTTTAGAAATAATCGAGCAATCAAAATGAAAATTGTCACAGCAATTACAGGTCCCGAAACCTATTGATAGAGGTATCAACCATCGTAATCGGACCATTTTAGATTTTGGCCGCCCAAAAACTTGTGGGCTATAGCACAGTTAATTTTCAATAAAATTGAATTTTCTAAGAAATGTTTAGAAATACTCGAGCAATCAAAATGAAAATTGCCACAGCAAATACAGGTCCCGAAACCTATTGATAGAGGTATCAACCATCATAATCGGAGCATTTTCGATTTTTGCCGCCCAAAAACTTGTGGGCTATAGCACAGTTAATTTTCAATAAATTGAATTTTCTAAGAAATGTTTAGAAATAATCGAGCAATCAAAATGAAAATTGTCACAGCAAATTACAGGTCCCGAAACCTATTGATAGAGGTATCAACCATCGTAATCGGAGCATTTTAGATTTTTGCCGCCCAAAAACTTGTGGGCTATAGCACAGTTAATTTTCAATAAAATTGAATTTTCTAAGAAATGTTTAGAAATAATCGAGCAATCAAAATGAAAATTGCCACAGCAAATACAGGTCCCGAAACCTATTGATAGCGGTATCAACCATCGTAATCGGACCATTTTAGATTTTTGCCGCCCAAAAACTTGTGGGCTATATATAGCACAGTTAATTTTCAATAAAATTGAATTTCTAAGAAATGTTTAGAAATACTCGAGCAATCAAAATGAAAATTGCCACAGCAAATACAGGTCCCGAAACCTATTGATAGAGGTATCAACCATCATAATCGGAGCATTTTCGATTTTTGCCGCCCAAAAACTTGTGGCTATAGCACAGTTAATTTTCAATAAAATTGAATTTTTCTAAGAAAATGTTTAGAAATAATCGAGCAATCAAAATGAAAATTGTCACAGCAATTACAGGTCCCGAAACCTATTGATAGAGGTATCAACCATCGTAATCGGACCATTTTAGATTTTGGCCGCCCAAAAACTTGTGGGGCTATAGCACAGTTAATTTTCAATAAAATTGAATTTTCTAAGAAATGTTTAGAAATAATCGAGCAATCAAAATGAAAATTGTCACAGCAAATACAGGTCCCGAAACCTATTGAATAGAGGTATCAACCATCGTAATCGGACCATTTTAGATTTTTGCCGCCCAAAAACTTGTGGGCTATAGCACAGTTAATTTTCAATAAAATTGAATTTTCTAAGAAATGTTTAGAAATAATCGAGCAATCAAAATGAAATATTGTCACAGCAAATACAGGTCCCGAAACCTATTGATAGAGGTATCAACCATCGTAATCGGACCATTTTAGATTTTGGCCGCCCAAAAACTTGTGGGCTATAGCACAGTTAATTTTCAATAAAATTGAATTTTCTAAGAAATGTTTAGAAATACTCGAGCAATCAAAATGAAAATTGTCACAGCAAATACAGGTCCCGAAACCTATTGATAGAGGTATCAACCATCGTAATCGGAGCATTTTAGATTTTTGCCGCCCAAAAACTTGTGGGCTATAGCACAGTTAATTTTCAATAAAATTGAATTTTCTAAGAAATGTTTAGAAATAATCGAGCAATCAAAATGAAAATTGTCACAGCAATTACAGGTCCCGAAACCTATTGATAGAGGTATCAACCATCGTAATCGGACCATTTTAGATTTTGCCGCCCAAAAACTTGTGGGCTATAGCACAGTTAATTTTCAATAAAATTGAATTTGCTAAGAAATGTTTAGAAATAATCGAGCAATCAAAATGAAAATTGTCACAGCAAATACAGGTCCCGAAACCTATTGATAGAGGTATCAACCATCGTAATCGGGACCATTTTAGATTTTTGCCGCCCAAAAAACTTGTGGGCTATAGCACAGTTAATTTTCAATAAAATTGAATTTTCTAAGAATGTTTAGAAATACTCGAGCAATCAAAATGAAAATTGTCACAGCAAATACAGGTCCCGAAACCTATTGATAGAGGTATCAACCATCGTAATCGGAGCATTTTAGATTTTTGCCGCCCAAAAACTTGTGGGCTATAGCACAGTTAATTTTCAATAAAATTGAATTTTCTAAGAAATGTTTAGAAATAATCGAGCAATCAAAATGAAAATTGTCACAGCAAATACAGGTCCCGAAACCTATTGATAGCGGTATCAACCATCGTAATCGGACCATTTTAGATTTTTGCCGCCCAAAAAACTTTGTGGGCTATAGCACAGTTATTTTCAATAAAATTGAATTTTCTAAAGAAATGTTTAGAAATAATCGAGCAATCAAAATGAAAATTGCCACAGCAAATACAGGTCCCGAAACCCTATTGATAGAGGTATCAACCATCATAATCGGAGCATTTTCGATTTTTGCCGCCCAAAAACTTGTGGGCTATAGCACAGTTAATTTTCAATAAAATTGAATTTTCTAAGAAATGTTTAGAAATAATCGAGCAATCAAAATGAAAATTGTCACAGCAATTACAGGTCCCGAAACCTATTGATAGAGGTATCAACCATCGTAATCGGACCATTTTAGATTTTGGCCGCCCAAAAACTTGTGGGCTATAGCACAGTTAATTTTCAATAAAATTGAATTTTCTAAGAAATGTTTAGAAATAATCGAGCAATCAAAATGAAAATTGTCACAGCAAATACAGGTCCCGAAACCTATTGATAGAGGTATCAACCATCGTAATCGGACCATTTTAGATTTTTGCCGCCCAAAAACTTGTGGGCTATAGCACAGTTAATTTTCAATAAAATTGAATTTTCTAAGAAATGTTTAGAAATACTCGAGCAATCAAAATGAAAATTGTCACAGCAAATACAGGTCCCGAAACCTATTGATAGAGGTATCAACCATCGTAATCGGAGCATTTAGATTTTTGCCGCCCAAAAACTTGTGGGCTATAGCACAGTTTAATTTTCAATAAAATTGAATTTTCTAAGAAATGTTTAGAAATAATCGAGCAATCAAAATGAAAATTG
>OY282560.1:81393106-81648106 GCA_958295665.1 Tipula vernalis | reverse complement strand
ATCAATAGGTTTCGGGACCTGTATTTGCTGTGACAATTTTCATTTTGATTGCTCGATTATTTCTAAACATTTCTTAGAAAATTCAATTTTATTGAAAATTAACTGTGCTGCCCACAAGTTTTTGGGCGGCAAAAATCTAAAATGGTCCGATTACGATGGTTGATACCTCTATCAATAGGTTTCGGGACCTGTATTTGCTGTGACAATTTTCATTTTGATTGCTCGATTATTTCTAAACATTTCTTAGAAAATTCAATTTTATTGAAAATTAACTGTGCTATAGCCCACAAGTTTTTGGGCGGCGAAAATCTAAAATGGTCCGATTACGATGGTTGATACCTCTATCAATAGGTTTCGGGACCTGTATTTGCTGTGACAATTTTCATTTTGATTGCTCGATTATTTCTAAACATTTCTTAGAAAATTCAATTTTATTGAAAATTAACTGTGCTGCCCACAAGTTTTTGGGCGGCAAAAATCTAAAATGGTCCGATTACGATGGTTGATACCTCTATCAATAGGTTTCGGGACCTGTATTTGCTGTGACAATTTTCATTTTGATTGTTCGATTATTTCTAAACATTTCTTAGAAAATTCAATTTTATTGAAAATTAACTGTGCTATAGCCCACAAGTTTTTGGGTGCCAAAAATCTAAAATGATCCGATTACGATGGTTGATACCTCTATCAATAGGTTTCGGGACCTGTATTTGCTGTGACAATTTTCATTTTGATTGCTCGATTATTTCTAAACATTTCTTAGAAAATTCAATTTTATTGAAAATTAACTGTGCTATAGCCCACAAGTTTTTGGGCGGCAAAAATCTAAAATGGTCCGATTACGTTGGTTGATACCTCTATCAATAGGTTTCGGGACCTGTAATTGCTGTGACAATTTTCATTTTGATTGCTTGAGTATTTCTAAACATTTCTTAGAAAATTCAATTTTATTGAAAATTAACTGTGCTATAGCCCACAAGTTTTTGGGCGGCGAAAATCTAAAATGGTCCGATTACGATGGTTGATACCTCTATCAATAGGTTTCGGGACCTGTAATTGCTGTGACAATTTTCATTTTGATTGCTTAAGTATTTCTAAACATTTCTTAGAAAATTCAATTTTATTGAAAATTAACTGTGCTATAGCCCACAAGTTTTTGGGTGCCAAAAATCTAAAATGGTCCAATTACGATGGTTGATACCTCTATCAATAGGTTTCGGGACCTGTATTTGCTGTGACAATTTTCATTTTGATTGTTCGATTATTTGTAAACATTTCTTAGAAAATTCAATTTTATTGAAAATTAACTGTGCTATAGCCCACAAGTTTTTGGGCGGCAAAAATCTAAAATGGTCCGATTACGATGGTTGATACCACTATCAATAGGTTTCGGGACCTGTATTTGCTGTGACAATTTTCATTTTGATTGCTCGATTATTTCTAAACATTTCTTAGAAAATTCAATTTTATTGAAAATTAACTGTGCTATAGCCCACAAGTTTTTGGGCGGCAAAAATCTAAAATGGTCCGATTACGATGGTTGATACCTCTATCAATAGGTTTCGGGACCTGTATTTGCTGTGACAATTTTCATTTTGATTGCTCGATTATTTCTAAACATTTCTTAGAAAATTCAATTTTATTGAAAATTAACTGTGCTATAGCCCACAAGTTTTTGGGCGGCGAAAATCTAAAATGGTCCGATTACGATGGTTGATACCTCTATCAATAGGTTTCGGGACCTGTATTTGCTGTGACAATTTTCATTTTGATTGCTCGATTATTTCTAAACATTTCTTAGAAAATTCAATTTTATTGAAAATTAACTGTGCTGCCCACAAGTTTTTGGGCGGCAAAAATCTAAAATGGTCCGATTACGATGGTTGATACCTCTATCAATAGGTTTCGGGACCTGTATTTGCTGTGACAATTTTCATTTTGATTGGTCGATTATTTCTAAACATTTCTTAGAACTGTGCTATAGCCCACAAGTTTTTGGGCGGCAAAAATCTAAAATGGTCCGATTACGATGGTTGATACCTCTATCAAAAGGTTTCGGAACCTGTATTTGCTGTAACAATTTTCATTTTGATTGCTCGATTATTTCTAAACATTTCTTAGAAAATTCAATTTTATTGAAAATTATCTGTGCTATAGCCCACAAGTTTTTGGGCGGCAAAAATCTAAAATGGTCCGATTACGATGGTTGATACCTCTATCAATAGGTTTCGGGACCTGTATTTGCTGTGACAATTTTCATTTTGATTGCTCGATTATTTCTAAACATTTCTTAGAAAATTCAATTTTATTGAAAATTAACTGTGCTTAGCCCACAAGTTTTTGGGCGGCAAAAATCTAAAATGGTCCGATTACGATGGTTGATACCTCTATCAATAGGTTTCGGGACCTGTATTTGCTCTGACAATTTTCATTTTGATTGCTCGATTATTTCTAAACATTTCTTAGAAAATTCAATTTTACTGAAAATTAACTGTGCTATAGCCCACAAGTTTTTGGGCGGCAAAAATCTAAAATGGTCCGATTACGATGGTTGATACCTCTATAAATAGGTTTCGGGACCTGTAATTGCTGTGACAATTTTCATTTTGATTGCTTGAGTATTTCTAAACATTTCTTAGAAAATTCAATTTTATTGAAAATTAACTGTGCTATAGCCCACAAGTTTTTGGGTGGCAAAAATCTAAAATGGTCCAATTACGATGGTTGATACCTCTATCAATAGGTTTCGGGACCTGTATTTGCTGTGACAATTTTCATTTTGATTGTTCGATTATTTGTAAACATTTCTTAGAAAATTCAATTTTATTGAAAATTAACTGTGCTATAGCCCACAAGTTTTTGGGCGGCAAAAATCTAAAATGGTCCGATTACAATGGTTGATACCTCTATCAATGGGTTTCGATACCTGCATTTGCTGTGACAATTTTCATTTTGATTGCTCGATTATTTCTAAACATTTCTTAGAAAATTCAATTTTATTGAAAATTAACTGTGCTATAGCCCACAAGCTTTTGGGCGGCAAAAATCTAAAATGGTCCGATTACGATGGTTGATACCTCTATCAATAGGTTTCGGGACCTGTATTTGCTGTGACAATTTTCATTTTGATTGCTCGATTATTTCTAAACATTTCTTAGAAAATTCAATTTTATTGAAAATTAACTGTGCTATAGCCCACAAGTTTTTGGGCGGCAAAAATCTAAAATGGTCCGATTACGATGGTTGATACCTCTATCAATAGGTTTCGGGACCGGTATTTGCTGTGATAATTTTCATTTTGATTGCTCGATTATTTCTAAACATTTCTTAGAAAATTCAATTTTATTGAAAATTAACTGTGCTATAGCCCACAAGCTTTTGGGCTGCAAAAATCTAAAATGGTCCGATTACGATGGTTGATACCTCTATCAATAGGTTTCGGGACCTGTATTTGCTGTGACAATTTTCATTTTGATTGCTCGATTATTTCTAAACATTTCTTAGAAAATTCAATTTTATTGAAAATTAACTGTGCTATAGCCCACAAGTTTTTGGGCGGCAAAAATCTAAAATGGTCCGATTACGATGGTTGATACCTCTATCAATAGGTTTCGGGACCTGTATTTGCTGTGACAATTTTCATTTTGATTGGTCGATTATTTCTAAACATTTCTTAGAAAATTCAATTTAATTGAAAATTAACTGTGCTATAACCCACAAGTTTTTGGGCGGCAAAAATCTAAAATGGTCCGATTACGATGGTTGATACCTCTATCAATAGGTTTCGGGACCTGTATTTGCTGTGACAATTTTAATTTTGATTGCTCGATTATTTCTAAACATTTCTTAGAAAATTCAATTTTATTGAAAATTAACTGTGTTATAGCCCACAAGTTTTTGGGCGGCAAAAATCTAAAATGGTCCGATTACGATGGTTGATACCTCTATCAATAGGTTTCGGGACCTGTATTTGCTGTGACAATTTTCATTTTGATTGGTCGATTATTTCTAAACATTTCTTAGAAAATTCAATTTTATTGAAAATTAACTGTGCTATAGCCCACAAGTTTTTGGGTGGCATAAATCTAAAATGGTCCGATTACGATGGTTGATACCTCTATCAATAGGTTTCGGGACCTGTATTTGCTGTGACAATTTTCATTTTGATTGCTCGATTATTTCTAAACATTTCTTAGAAAATTCAATTTTATTGAAAATTAACTGTGCTATAGCGCACATGTTTTTGGGCGGCAAAAATCTAAAATGGTCCGATTACGATGGTTGATACCTCTATCAATAGGTTTCGGGACCTGTATTTGCTGTGACAATTTTCATTTTGATTGCTTGAATATTTCTAAACATTTCTTATTAAATTCAATTTTATTGAAAGTTAACTGTGCTATAGCCCACAAGTTTTTGGGCGCCAAAAATCTAAAATGGTCCGATTACGATGGTTGATACCTCTATCAATAGGTTTCGGGACCTGTATTTGCTGTGACAATTTTCATTTTGATTGCTCGATTATTTCTAAACATTTCTTAGAAAATTCAATTTTATTGAAAATTAACTGTGCTATAGCCCACAAATTTTTGGGCGGCAAAAATCTAAAATGGTCCGATTACGATGGTTGATACCTCTATCAATAGGTTTCGGGACCTGTATTTGCTCTGACAATTTTCATTTTGATTGCTTGAATATTTCTAAACATTTCTTATAAAATTCAATTTTATTGAAAGTTAACTGTGCTATAGCCCACAAGTTTTTGGGCGGCAAAAATCTAAAATGGTCCGATTACGATGGTTGATACCTCTATCAATAGGTTTCGGGACCTGTATTTGCTGTGACAATTTTCATTTTGATTGCTCGATTATTTCTAAACATTTCTTAGAAAATTCAATTTTATTGAAAATTAACTGTGCTATAGCCCACAAGTTTTTGGGCGGCAAAAATCTAAAATGGTCCAATTACGATGGTTGATACCTCTATCAATAGGTTTCGGGACCTGTATTTGCTGTGCAAATTTTCATTTTGTATGCTCGATTATTTCTAAACATTTCTTAGAAAATTCAATTTTATTGAAAATTAACTGTGCTATAGCCCACAAGTTTTTGGGCGGCAAAAATCTAAAATGGTCCGATTACGATGGTTGATACCTCTATCAATAGGTTTCGGGACCTGTATTTGCTGTGACAATTTTCATTTTGATTGGTCGATTATTTCTAAACATTTCTTAGAAAATTCAATTTTATTGAAAATTAACTGTGCTATAGCCCACAAGTTTTTGGGCGGAAAAAATCTAAAATGGTCCGATTACGATGGTTGATACCTCTATCAATAGGTTTCGTGACCTGTATTTGCTGTGACAATTTTCACTTTGATTGCTCGATTATTTCTAAACTTTTCTTAGAAAATTCAATTTTATTGAAAATTAACTGTGCTATAGCCCACAAGTTTTTGGGCCTCAAAAATCTAAAATGGTCCGATTACGATGGTTGATACCTCTATCAATAGGTTTCGGGACCTGTATTTGCTGTGACAATTTTCATTTTGATTGCTCGATTATTTCTAAACATTTCTTAGAAAATTCAATTTTATTGAAAATTAACTGTGGTATAGCCCACAAGTTTTTGGGCGGCAAAAATCTAAAATGGTCCGATTACGATGGTTGATACCTCTATCAATAGGTTTCGGGACCGGTATTTGCTGTGATAATTTTCATTTTGATTGCTCGATTATTTCTAAACATTTCTTAGAAAATTCAATTTTATTGAAAATTAACTGTGCTATAGCCCACAAGTTTTTGGGCGGCAAAAATCTAAAATGGTCCGATTACGATGGTTGATACCTCTATCAATAGGTTTCGGGACCTGTATTTGCTGTGACAATTTTCATTTTGATTGCTCGATTATTTCTAAACATTTCTTAGAAAATTCAATTTTATTGAAAATTAACTGTGCTATAGCCCACAAGTTTTTGGGCGGCAAAAATCTAAAATGGTCCAATTACGATGGTTGATACCTCTATCAATAGGTTTCGGGACCTGTATTTGCTGTGACAATTTTCATTTTGATTGCTCGATTATTTCTAAACATTTATTAGAAAATTCAATTTTATTGAAAATTAACTGTGCTATAGCCCACAAGTTTTTGGGCGGCAAAAATCTAAAATGGTCCGATTACGATGGTTGATACCTCTATCAATAGGTTTCGGGACCTGTATTTGCTGTGACAATTTTCATTTTGATTGCTCGATTATTTCTAAAGATTTCTTAGAAAATTCAATTTTATTGAAAATTAACTGTGCTATAGCCCACAAGTTTTTGGGCGGCAAAAATCTAAAATGGTCCGATTACGATGGTTGATACCTCTATCAATAGGTTTCGGGACCTGTATTTGCTGTGACAATTTTCATTTTGATTGCTCGATTATTTCTAAACATTTCTTAGAAAATTCAATTTTATTGAAAATTAACTGTGCTTAGCCCACAATTTTTTGGGCGGCAAAAATCTAAAATGGTCCGATTACGATGGTTGATACCTCTATCAATAGGTTTCGGGACCTGTATTTGCTCTGACAATTTTCATTTTGATTGCTTGAGTATTTCTAAACATTTCTTGTAAAATTCAATTTTATTGAAAATTAACTGTGCTATAGCCCACAAGTTTTTGGGCGGCAAAAATCTAAAATGGTCCGATTACGTTGGTTGATACCTCTATCAATAGGTTTCGGGACCTGTAATTGCTGTGACAATTTTCATTTTGATTGCTTGAGAATTTCTAAACATTTCTTAGAAAATTCAATTTTATTGAAAATTAACTGTGGTATAGCCCACAAGTTTTTGGGCGGCAAAAATCTAAAATGGTCCAATTACGATGGTTGATACCTCTATCAATAGGTTTCGGGACCTGTATTTGCTGTGACAATTTTAATTTTGATTGCTCGATTATTTCTAAACATTTCTTAGAAAATTCAATTTTATTGAAAATTAACTGTGCTATAGCCCACAAGCTTTTGGGTGGCAAAAATCTAAAATGGTCCGATTACGATGGTTGATACCTCTATCAATAGGTTTCGGGACCTGTATTTGCTGTGACAATTTTCATTTTGATTGTTCGATTATTTCTAAACATTTCTTAGAAAATTCAATTTTATTGAAAATTAACTGTGCTATAGCCCACAAGTTTTTGGGCGGCAAAAATCTAAAATGGTCCGATTACGATGGTTGATACCTCTATCAATAGGTTTCGGGACCTGTATTTGCTGTACAATTTTCATTTTGATTGTTCGATTATTTCTAAACATTTCTTAGAAAATTCAATTTTATTGAAAATTAACTGTGCTATAGCCCACAAGTTTTTGGGCGGCAAAAATCTAAAATGGTCCGATTACGATGGTTGATACCTCTATCAATAGGTTTCGGGACCTGTATTTGCTGTGACAATTTTCATTTTGATTGTTCGATTATTTCTAAACATTTCTTAGAAAATTCAATTTTATTGAAAATTAACTGTGCTATAGCCCACAAGTTTTTGGGCGGCAAAAATCTAAAATGGTCCGATTACGATGGTTGATACCTCTATCAATAGGTTTCGGGACCTGTATTTGCTGTACAATTTTCATTTTGATTGTTCGATTATTTCTAAACATTTCTTAGAAAATTCAATTTTATTGAAAATTAACTGTGCTATAGCCCACAAGTTTTTGGGCGGCAAAAATCTAAAATGGTCCGATTACGATGGTTGATACCTCTATCAATAGGTTTCGGGACCTGTAATTGCTGTGACAATTTTCATTTTGATTGCTCGATTATTTCTAAACATTTCTTAGAAAATTCAATTTTATTGAAAATTAACTGTGCTATAGCCCACAAGTTTTTGGGCGGCAAAAATCTAAAATGGTCCGATTACGATGGTTGATACCTCTATCAATAGGTTTCGGGACCGGTATTTGCTGTGACAATTTTCATTTTGATTGCTCGATTATTTCTAAACATTTCTTAGAAAATTCAATTTTATTGAAAATTAACTGTGCTATAGCCCACAAGCTTTTGGGTGGCAAAAATCTAAAATGGTCCGATTACGATGGTTGATACCTCTATCAATAGGTTTCGGGACCTGTATTTGCTGTGACAATTTTCATTTTGATTGTTCGATTATTTCTAAACATTTCTTAGAAAATTCAATTTTATTGAAAATTAACTGTGCTATAGCCCACAAGTTTTTGGGCGGCAAAAATCTAAAATGGTCCGATTACGATGGTTGATACCTCTATCAATAGGTTTCGGGACCTGTAATTGCTGTGACAATTTTCATTTTGATTGCTCGATTATTTCTAAACATTTCTTAGAAAATTCAATTTTATTGAAAATTAACTGTGCTATAGCCCACAAGTTTTTGGGCGGCAAAAATCTAAAATGGTCCGATTACGATGGTTGATACCTCTATCAATAGGTTTCGGGACCGGTATTTGCTGTGACAATTTTCATTTTGATTGCTCGATTATTTCTAAACATTTCTTAGAAAATTCAATTTTATTGAAAATTAACTGTGCTATCACCCACAAGTTTTTGGGCGGCAAAAATCTAAAATGGTCCGATTACGATGGTTGATACCTCTATCAATAGGTTTCGGGACCTGTATTTGCTGTGACAATTTTCATTTTGATTGCTCGATTATTTCTAAACATTTCTTAGAAAATTCAATTTTATTGAAAATTAACTGTGCTATAGCCCACAAGTTTTTGGGCGGCAAAAATCTAAAATGGTCCAATTACGATGGTTGATACCTCTATCAATGGGTTTCGATACCTGTATTTGCTGTGACAATTTTAATTTTGATTGCTCGATTATTTCTAAACATTTCTTAGAAAATTCAATTTTATTGAAAATTAACTGTGCTATAGCCCACAAGCTTTTGGGTGGCAAAAATCTAAAATGGTCCGATTACGATGGTTGATACCTCTATCAATAGGTTTCGGGACCTGTATTTGCTGTGACAATTTTCATTTTGATTGTTCGATTATTTCTAAACATTTCTTAGAAAATTCAATTTTATTGAAAATTAACTGTGCTATAGCCCACAAGTTTTTGGGCGGCAAAAATCTAAAATGGTCCGATTACGATGGTTGATACCTCTATCAATAGGTTTCGGGACCTGTATTTGCTGTACAATTTTCATTTTGATTGTTCGATTATTTCTAAACATTTCTTAGAAAATTCAATTTTATTGAAAATTAACTGTGCTATAGCCCACAAGTTTTTGGGCGGCAAAAATCTAAAATGGTCCGATTACGATGGTTGATACCTCTATCAATAGGTTTCGGGACCTGTAATTGCTGTGACAATTTTCATTTTGATTGCTCGATTATTTCTAAACATTTCTTAGAAAATTCAATTTTATTGAAAATTAACTGTGCTATAGCCCACAAGTTTTTGGGCGGCAAAAATCTAAAATGGTCCGATTACGATGGTTGATACCTCTATCAATAGGTTTCGGGACCGGTATTTGCTGTGACAATTTTCATTTTGATTGCTCGATTATTTCTAAACATTTCTTAGAAAATTCAATTTTATTGAAAATTAACTGTGCTATAACCCACAAGTTTTTGGGCGGCAAAAATCTAAAATGGTCCGATTACGATGGTTGATACCTCTATCAATAGGTTTCGGGACCTGTATTTGCTGTGACAATTTTCATTTTGATTGCTCGATTATTTCTAAACATTTCTTAGAAAATTCAATTTTATTGAAAATTAACTGTGCTATAGCCCACAAGTTTTTGGGCGGCAAAAATCTAAAATGGTCCAATTACGATGGTTGATACCTCTATCAATAGGTTTCGGGACCTGTATTTGCTGTGACAATTTTCATTTTGATTGCTCGATTATTTCTAAACATTTATTAGAAAATTCAATTTTATTAAAAATTAACTGTGCTATAGCCCACAAGTTTTTGGGCGGCAAAAATCTAAAATGGTCCGATTACGATGGTTGATACCTCTATCAATAGGTTTCGGGACCTGTATTTGCTGTGACAATTTTCATTTTGATTGCTCGATTATTTCTAAACATTTCTTAGAAAATTCAATTTTATTGAAAATTAACTGTGCTATAGCCCACAAGTTTTTGGGCGGCAAAAATCTAAAATGGTCCGATTACGATGGTTGATACCTCTATCAATAGGTTTCGGGACCTGTAATTGCTGTGACAATTTTCATTTTGATTGCTCGATTATTTCTAAACATTTCTTAGAAAATTCAATTTTATTGAAAATTAACTGTGCTATAGCCCACAAGTTTTTGGGCGGCAAAAATCTAAAATGGTCCGATTACGATGGTTGATACCTCTATCAATAGGTTTCGGGACCTGTATTTGCTGTGACAATTTTCATTTTGATTGCTCGATTATTTCTAAACATTTCTTAGAAAATTCAATTTTATTGAAAATTAACTGTGCTATAGCCCACAAGTTTTTGGGCGGCAAAAATCTAAAATGGTCCAATTACGATGGTTGATACCTCTATCAATAGGTTTCGGGACCTGTATTTGCTGTGACAATTTTCATTTTGATTGCTCGATTATTTCTAAACATTTCTTAGAAAATTCAATTTTATTGAAAATTAACTGTGCTATAGCCCACAATTTTTTGGGCGGCAAAAATCTAAAATGGTCCGATTACGATGGTTGATACCTCTATCAATAGGTTTCGGGACCTGTATTTGCTCTGACAATTTTCATTTTGATTGCTTGAGTATTTCTAAACATTTCTTGTAAAATTCAATTTTATTGAAAATTAACTGTGCTATAGCCCACAAGTTTTTGGGCGGCAAAAATCTAAAATGGTCCGATTACGATGGTTGATACCTCTATCAATAGGTTTCGGGACCTGTATTTGCTGTGACAATTTTCATTTTGATTGCTCGATTATTTCTAAACATTTCTTAGAAAATTCAATTTTATTGAAAATTAACTGTGCTATAGCCCACAAGTTTTTGGGCGGCAAAAATCTAAAATGGTCCGATTACGATGGTTGATACCTCTATCAATAGGTTTCGGGACCTGTATTTGCTGTGACAATTTTCATTTTGATTGCTCGAGTATTTCTAAACATTTCTTAGAAAATTCAATTTTATTGAAAATTAACTGTGCTATAGCCCACAAGTTTTTGGGCGGCAAAAATCTAAAATGGTCCGATTACGATGGTTGATACCTCTATCAATAGGTTTCGGGACCTGTAATTGCTGTGACAATTTTCATTTTGATTGCTCGATTATTTCTAAACATTTCTTAGAAAATTCAATTTTATTGAAAATTAACTGTGCTATAGCCCACAAGTTTTTTGGCGGCAAAAATCTAAAATGGTCCGATTACGATGGTTTATACCTCTATCAATAGGTTTCGGGACCTGTATTTGCTGTGACAATTTTCATTTTGATTGCTCGAGTATTTCTTAACATTTCTTAGAAAATTCAATTTTATTGAAAATTAACTGTGCTATAGCCCACAAGTTTTTGGGCGGTAAAAATCTAAAATGGTCCGATTACGATGGTTGATACCTCTGCTCTATCAATAGGTTTCAGGACCTGTAATTGCTGTGACAATTTTCATTTTGATTGCTCGATTATTTCTAAACATTTCTTAGAAAATTCAATTTTATTGAAAATTAACTGTGCTATAGCCCACAAGTTTTTGGGCGGCAAAAATCTAAAATGGTCCGATTACGATGGTTGATACCTCTATCAATAGGTTTCGGGACCTGTATTTGCTGTGACAATTTTCATTTTGATTGCTCGAGTATTTCTAAACATTTCTTAGAAAATTCAATTTTATTGAAAATTAACTGTGCTATAGCCCACAAGTTTTTGGGCGGCAAAAATCTAAAATGGTCCGATTACGATGGTTGATACCTCTATTAATAGGTTTCGGGACCTGTATTTGCTGTGACAATTTTCATTTTGATTGCTCGAGTATTTCTAAACATTTCTTAGAAAATTCAATTTTATTGAAAATTAACTGTGCTATAGCCCACAAGTTTTTGGGCGGCAAAAATCTAAAATGGTCCGATTACGATGGTTGATACCTCTATCAATAGGTTTCGGGACCTGTATTTGCTGTGACAATTTTCATTTTGATTGCTCGATTATTTCTAAACATTTCTTATAATATTCAATTTTATTGAAAATTAACTGTGCTATAGCCCACAAGTTTTTGGGCGGCAAAAATCTAAAATGGTCCGATTACGATGGTTGATACCTCTATCAATAGGTTTTGGGACCTGTATTTGCTGTGACAATTTTCATTTTGATTGCTCGAGTATTTCTAAACATTTCTTAGAAAATTCAATTTTATTGAAAATTAACTGTGCTATAGCCCACAAGTTTTTGGGCGGCAAAAATCTAAAATGGTCCGATTACGATGGTTGATACCTCTATCAATAGGTTTCGGGACCTGTATTTGCTGTGACAATTTTCATTTTGATTGCTCGATTATTTCTAAACATTTCTTATAATATTCAATTTTATTGAAAATTAACTGTGCTATAGCCCACAAGTTTTTGGGCGGCAAAAATCTAAAATGGTCCGATTACGATGGTTGATACCTCTATCAATAGGTTTTGGGACCTGTATTTGCTGTGACAATTTTCATTTTGATTGGTCGATTATTTCTTAACATTTCTTAGAAAATTCAATTTTATTGAAAATTAACTGTGCTATAGCCCACAAGTTTTTGGGCGGCAAAAATCTAAAATGGTCCGATTCCGATGGTTGATACCTCTGCTCTATCAATAGGTTTCAGGACCTGTAATTGTTGTGACAATTTTCATTTTGATTGGTCGATTATTTCTTAACATTTCTTAGAAAATTCAATTTTATTGAAAATTAACTGTGCTATAGCCCACAAGTTTTTGGGCGGCAAAAATCTAAAATGGTCCGATTACGATGGTTGATACCTCTATCAATAGGTTTCGGGACCTGTATTTGCTGTGACAATTTTCATTTTGATTGCTCGAGTATTTCTAAACATTTCTTAGAAAATTCAATTTTATTGAAAATTAACTGTGCTATAGCCCACAAGTTTTTGGGCGGCAAAAATCTAAAATGGTCCGATTACGATGGTTGATACCTCTATCAATAGGTTTCGGGACCTGTATTTGCTGTGACAATTTTCATTTTGATTGCTCGATTATTTCTAAACATTTCTTAGAAAATTCAATTTTATTGAAAATCAACTGTGCTATAGCCCACAAGTTTTTGGGCGGCAAAAATCTAAAATGGTCCGATTACGATGGTTGATACCTCTGACGGTTGAGTATTACACTAAGGCAACTCAGTTGATAAACAGCGTTATCAGGGCTTGTAATATAACAATGCCTAGGAGAATAATAAGCGAACATCGTCCGCTGGCCCACTGGTGGAATGAGGAGATTGCCTTGCTCCGACGAAGGTGTAATCGAGCTAGACGGAATTTGCAACGTGGGAGAAATACCAACTTATCTCCTAGCCTACAGGAAACATATAGGAAGGCCCGAGGTGCCCTGAAGTTGGCCATAAAGCAGAGTAAGCGGAGATGCTGGAGATCCCTCTGTGATGAGGTGGAGAGAAATCCGTGGGGAGGCCTTACCTGTTGGTAATGTCCAAGCTGAAACTATCCAGAGTTGTTGTACCAACGTGCCCGATACTGATGAGTAATATAGTTTCAACACTGTTCCCGCATCAATCCACAACATTTCGTCCAAATATCGAAGTTGATAGTGTACCGCTATTCATGATCGAAGAGCTAATGTCTGCAACAAGGAGGATTCCTAGCAAGAAAGCGCCGGGACCAGACTATATACACAATGTTGTCCTAAAGGCTGCAATCCAAGAGAAAGGTGAGGAGTTTCTGGAGGTGTTCAACTCCTGTCTTAGAGAAGGTACATTCCCGGACATCTGGAAGAAGCAAAGGCTGATACTGCTACCTAAGGGCAAAACGCAGCCACTAGAACCATCATCGTTTCGTCCGGTTTGTCTTTTGAATGGAGCGGGAAAAGTCTTAGAATGATTACTCTACAACCGACTAGAAGAAGCCATTGATAGAGATGGAGCTCTTTCTCAAAACCAATATGGCTTTCGTAAGGCGCGCTCAACGTTGGATGCTATTCAACTGGTCACCAGCCTTGCTGAGGATGCCATAAGCGGCAGGAGATGGAAGGGAGGCCACAAAAAATACTGCGGAGTAATTACATTGGACATTAAAAATGCGTTCAATTCAGCAAAGTGGGAACACATTATGTGCGCCCTTAACAAAGCGAACATGCCTGGATACATCCAAAGGATAATCGCGGATTATTCTAGGAATCGCTTTCTAGAATATCATACGGATGATGGAAGCAAGGAATACAGAGTTACCCGTGGGGTCCCTCAGGGCTCTGTACTTTGACCACTAATGTGGAATATTATGTACGACGAGGTCCTCAGACTTCAAGTTCCCGAGGAGGTAACGGTGGTTGGCTATGCCGATGATATTGCCATTGTAGCAGTAGAAAAATACAAGGACGAGCTGGAGGCCATCTGCAGAGATGCTATAGACTTAATTCGGCAATGGCTGAATTCAGTGGATCTGCAATTGGCTGAGCAAAAAACCGAAGCGGTGCTGATTTCCAGCCGAAAGGTTGTAGAGATACTTTCGATCCAAATTGGTACACATACGATTGTGTCAAAACCATCGATTAGGTACACAGGTGTGCAAATTGATGCAAGGCTGTCGTTTAAGAAACACGCGAGGTATGTCAGCGAGAAATCAGCCAGTACTAGTAAGGCTTTAAGTCGGATTATGCCAAACGTTGGCGGACCAAGCCAAGGGCGACGAAGACTACTGATCGGGGTTGTAACATCTATCATCCTCTACGCAGCCCCTATATGGGCCAAAGCGCTGCAGGTACCATCATACCGACGGAAAGATAACTCAGTCTACCGCAACTGCGCACTTAGAGCGGTTGGTGCCTACAGAACTATTTCGGACGAGGCTGCCTGCGTTATTGCGTGTATGTGCCCAATCGATTTGCTGGCTATGGAGCGACAAAAATTGTACAAGAGGGGTCATGGAGGGGCGGCCGAAGCATCATCGTTACACATGCATAACAGGAGGATACTCAAAGAGGCTACCATCTCTGTATGGCAACAACGGTGGACCAGCTCGGAGAAGCGTTCTTGGACCAGGAGGCTTACTCCGGAAATATCCATCTGGACAGACCGTAAACATGGTGAGGTCAATTTTTACCTGACACAGTTTTTGTCAGGCCACGGATGCTTCCGATCGTACCTCTATCGTTTTGGGCACGTGTAGCCGCCGAATTGCCCCCACTGTGGAGTACCCGAAGACGCTGAGCACGTGTTCTTCGTATGCCAGCGGTTCTGTAACAACAGGGAAACACTCGTAAGATCGCTCGATGTCGACGACGTAGTCCCCGAAAGCATCGTCGAAGTGATGCTTGCTACTCCAGAGGCATGGAGAGCCATAGCTGATTTTGCAGCGGCTATAATAAGGAAGTTACGTTGCTTGGAGCGCGATCGCCGCCAAATATGATAGTTGTGTAGAACATACATAGCATAGTACATACGTACAGACTCCTTCTATCCGAAGTAATACCTTGCGGTGGTCCCGGATGGAAAGGATTTAGGAGGTGGTTTTGGTGAGTAGGAGTCTCACACTGTTGCGGGTGTTGTGCACCTGCTTCGTCCATGATGGATTTCCACCTCCTCACAAAAAAAAAAAAAAAAAAAACATCATACAATCATACCATCATACCATCATACCACCACCATCAATATCAATATCATCATCACTTAACATATTTGTTATTTGGGGTTTTGTTAGAATTGTGATAAAGATGTAACATCCGAAACGATCGTTCAATTCAAATTTCAAATAAAAATAAATATCACATTAAGAAAGTTTAATATTAAAACCGATTTGGATTTATGGTATTCAGCTTTGGGGTTGTACCAAATAGAGAACAGAATATGGTATTAAGGAACATCGTTGATGCACCTTGGTATGTCAGGAACAATGACCTCGAAAACAAAGAGACATGAAGAAAGGCTCCGCCAACATGTGAACATTGAGGCAACTCAGCTCCTAAGCATCAAGAATTTAGTATACGCAGACTTAAAAGAACCAAACCTTTTGAGCTAATAGTGAAGTTTTAGAAATTCCTCCATAGTAACTTTGGATCTGATTATCATCCCTCAAGAAGGAGATGGAGGTTTGAAATATTAACAGTGACCTTTCTTAAGTCCCAAACAATATTTTTGTAAAGATTGGTTCAAATCGGTCAATAAGTGTCGATTTGTTTAAATATCATAGACATATACTGTATATACATAAAAACACTCATTTTTATATAAATATATACATATAGATTGCTCAACTGTTCACTAAACACAAATACAACCGGAACTTAACGCGCATACGGAACCCAAGTCAACTCTCAATCCAACCGCAAATTCTTTGCCAAACTCAATCCTCAAACCAGCATACTATCTTGATCAACAAGTTCTCGGAATAACCACCGTGTGGCGCTCCCATCGGTCCGATTTGAGTTCTGTTTTTTTTTAAGTTGGTACATCTGTTGTTGATATTCCCTCTAAATCTTAGCGTCATAGCTTGACATTTGCAAAAGTTACGTAGTCAAGAGTACATCTATCTCTGTGTGTGTTGGCGATTATTTACAATTTTATACATGATTTGCGAGGCTGAATCCGATCCCATATTCATCAAAAGGATCATTACTGGAGACGAGACGTGAGTTTATGAGTACGACACGCAATCCAGACATCAGGCAAGTGAATGGCGTTCACCAAAAGAAAACCACGTCGTTTTCAGTCAAAAAAGAAGGCAATGCTCACGGGTTTCATGGATTACAACGGTGTAGTGTATCATGAATTTTTGCTAGAAGGCCAGACCGTAAACAAAGAGTATTATTTGGGCGTTATGAGACGTTTGCGTGAAGCAATTCGCCGAAAGAGACCAGAATTGTGGGCAGAAAACTCGTGGATTTTGCACCATGATAACGCACCGTCGCACAGTGCCATCATTATTCGTAATTTTTTGACGAAAAATGCAAAAACTACCATCCAACAGCCACCGAATTCACCTGATTTGGCTCCCTGTGACTTCTTTCTGTTCAATCGAGTTAAAAAACCGTAGATGTACTCTTGACTACGTAACTTTTGCAAATGTCAAGCTATGACGCTAATATTTAGAGGGAATATCAACAACAGATGTACCAACTTAACAAAAAAACAGAACTTAAATCGGAACGATGGGAGCGCCACACGGTGGTTATTCCGAGAACTTGTTGATCAAGGTAGTATATAAAAAATTGGCAACTACTTACTATATTCTAATCCAATCCCAACACAGTTCTAACTAAACTTCAATTCAATCCGCAAATTGACCTCTAACTTAACCTTCAACTGAACCCAAAACTCAATGCCAAATTCAATATACAAATCAGCATATATAAAAAATTCGTAAATATTTATATAACGAGGTGTTTTGGGTTAATTCATAGGGCAAATACCTGACCCTTTCGATGTACAGGTTCCAAAAGCTGTTCAAATCTCCGCCTTGACCATAGAAACAGATTGGCAAAAAATTCTAAATTGGACGAGCCGTTCTCGAGATAGAATGGGTACAGACCTCCAGACCTACAGGCGTTCAGATATCCAGACAGGTGGACGGAATTTTTTTTATTTTTGCTTTTTCAGTGTCAAGGACTTTCAAAACGTCGAGAGAAGTGGCTTAGGACCAACCAAATTTTTGATCATTTTTGACAGGATTTCAATAATTTAGTATTTTTAGATCGAAGTAAAAAATGTTCGTCTGGATGTCTAGGAGTCTATAGACATCTGGATGTCTGTCTGAAGCCATGGTGTCTCGAGAACGGCTTGTCCGATTTGGATATTTTTTTTCGCAAAGCTTTTGTTTGGCAGTTGGCCAGTTTTTTGTATATTCTGGTTTGATGATTGAGTTTGGCCTAGAGTTGAGGGTTGAATTTAATTCCAGTTGGAGTTGAGTTGGGATTAGTGAGCAGTTGAGCAATTTTTTATAGATCCCGGTTTGAGCACAGTTTCATTTGCAGGTTGAGTTGGTGTTGAGTTGGGGTTGGGTTAGGGTTTAGTTGTCAGTTCATCAGGGACTTATTTCTGTGTTGAATTGACCGTTAAATTAGAATAAGCTTGAGTTCAGTTCATGTACGTATGTATGTAGTTAATTTGGGAGTTGAGTTGGGAGTTGAGTTGGGCGTGAGTAGAGGCTCGACTAGGGTTGGGTTGAGGTGTAGTTGGAATTGAGTTGAGGTTGAGTTGAGTAGGAGTCAGCGGTTAAGCTACAAATTTATTTGGGGTTGTGTTGGTGGTGGGGTTGGAAGTTAGTTTAAGTTGAGACTTCATATCCAAATGAAGTTTTTCGAGACGCGTTAATTTGCCTAATGAGTTGGACGTTGAGTTTGAGGTTAAGGTGAGGGTTGATTTGGAAATTGAGTTGGGGTTGAATTGTATTTTAGTGAGATGTTCAGCTGTGGAATTATTTGGGGAAGTTGTGGGCTGTGTTGGAAGTTAGTGTGAGTAGAGTTTATGTACGCATTTATTTTGAGTTTGGCTTGAACTGAGGGCTGAATTTTTGGTCGAGTTTCGGTTGATTAGTGTTGGCTCGGGGTTTAGTTGGGGTTTATTCCGCCGTTCAGTTTGGGATTTATTTGGGGATTTTAATCACCATAACGTTACATTTTTTGCATTATTTCTAATTTTATAATTTTAGAAGTAAAACATTCAAAAACAAAATTTATTGTTACGGAATGTTGTGTTATCAATGTTCCACCTCTAAAATTTAAAAAAAAATATCTAAAAATGTAACGTTATATAGATTTCGTTTTGTTTGTTTATTGGGTTAAGTATGCGAATCAAAAAGTGTAATACTATATGTCTAATTTATTAATCCAAAGACCCGGACAATATGATGGCACTATAAATTATTGGATAAATTATTGAAAGCTGTTACTGGAATTATTAGAAATTTCGAATTATAGAAAGGCACAGAATGTTCGTGGTAATGATATTGAGCGAAATGCAATCGCCTCATAGAAAACATTCAAATCGTCAGTGTATGAATTTTAAATTTTGTCAGTTGCGGATAACTCGGGTATTAAAAGAAACCATACTTGACTACCCGGGTACTTTGAAACTCGAGTGATTTGAATACCGTACATGTATCATATAAACACAACAAAATTTATGACATCATCGTACGGCTCTGTGTGTTTTTATGTAGGTATCGAGTGCGTCGATAGATATTACGAAAATCAATAACAATTAATTTATTTAATTTAATTTATTTATTATAATTTATAATTTTTTTATATTTATCACCACCATTTTCTTTGTTACACCATAAATGTGGTTGGCGACCAACATTAAGAGCGACGTGTTGCCGCGTTGAAATCCGAGACGAGACTGTTTTTTTGTTGTGTGTTTTTTGTTATTTCGTTTTCGTTGTGTTTTGTATTTTTTGTTTTGTTTTGTGTGGTTGTATGCCTGCGCCTGAAGATGACAGACAGTGCGCGTTGTCTTCGACTTGTGGCGGTGAACGCATGTATAAATGCGCGACCGCCACATAGGTGACTCTGGCATTATTTGTTTTCACATAAAACTTTTGCGATTTGAACATGAACTCGTTAGCCATTTAAATATTTTAAGATCCTGATTCCAACTTGTTATATCCCAATTCAACTTTAGTACATATTAGTACATGGTGTAAACATACCGTCTAGGCATGATATAATGTAAACCTAGACGTTATCTGTCATACCAGAAAACCTGAAATATAAGTTAGTTATTATCAAGACCAACACGAATAATACACGCATTTATAATAGTGGCGACGAGGATGGGATAATAAAAAGAAAAAAATTGAAAACGTAAAAACAAATTAAATACAATAATAGTTACGTGTTAATAAGTGGTTTTGAAATACATATACCTAAACCCATTTACATTTATTGGTACAAATACAGGACTAGGAAAAAAAAAAATATTACGCACGTGTGTGTAATTACATACATAACCCCAAAATTTAATACGAGTAAATATTACAAAATGTCGGAGTATTCCATTTTCGAAAAATTCGAAAAAACCAAAACATTATGGTCACGTTGGGTGGAACGGTTTGAAGGTGCAATGGAAATAGTGAAACCAGAAGATAAAAAGAAAATTCATCTACTTCTGCACTATATGGGGCGAGAAGCATACGATATACTTGCGGATAAACTGGCACCGGAGAAACCTAAGGACAAAACATACAGTGAGGTTATCGAAATTCTCACGAGCGTTTTCGACCCAGCACCTCTGGAGATATTGGAAAATTATCGGTTTCACATGAGAAAACAAGCGAGCGATGAAACAATGGAAGAATTTTCTATTGCTCTTCGGAAAATGGCCATAAATTGTAATTTTGGCCAATATCTCAATACGGCGGGTAGGAACCAATTCGTTTTTGGTCTAAGCAGCTCAAGAATACAAAATCGTCTGTTGGAAGCGTCAAATTTGACACTGGAAAATGCTTTGACTACAGCCAAAGCAATGGAGCTTTCTGCCATAGGGGGTGCAGAAATTCAGCAGCAAAAGGAGGCGAAACAGGTCGTGGACCATTTACAACAAAAGATGGTGACGTCAAATCAAAATCAAAATTCGAATAAAACTGATTTAAGCAGCAGTTGGAAACCAAAATACAATAAGCAGTTCGCCTGTTACCGCTGTGGAATTCAGGGGCATAGAGCAAATCAATGTGAACAAAAAAATTCGGTGTGTTCATTTTGCAACCTAAAGGGACATAAACAGTCGGCTTGTTTCAAAGCAAAGAAAGGGGGTAATCAGAAAGTACACTACATAAATGACACCAGTACCACAGATTGCATTGAAGAAATACTCAATGTTTCCACAGACTATGAGAAGCATGCAAAATTGGGCATTTACTTGAAAATAAATAATGCTATTGTGGGATTTGAAATCGATAGCGGGTCCCCAGTAACGATCATCAACAGGGACGATATGCAGAGATATTTCAAGGATGAAAAATTACAGTCTACGAATAAAAAACTAATTAGTTATTGTGGAACGGAAATTAAAGTGCTTGGTTGCTTGAGCGTACGAGTGGATGCAAGTATCGATTGTCAGGAATTAAACATGTATGTGGTGGAATCAAAGCGTGGACCATTATTAGGACGAGAGTGGTTGCATAGTTTGAGATTGGACTGGAATAAAATTTTGGGCTCCAAGGGGTTAAATCAGGCCGTTTCTTCTGTAAAGATAGAACAAAGTGCTATGAACAAAGTAGAAGAGCTAAAACAAAAATATTCCATAGTTTTTGAAAGCTCGATGGGAAAAATTAAAAATATTCAGGCACGGATTTATCTACGTGAGGGAGCTAAACCAATGTTCGTGAAAGCAAGAAAGGCACCTTATGCGCTGCTAGATTCAATAGAACGAGAACTTGATGAGTTAGAAAAAATGGCGTAATACAGAAGGTGGATTCAGCGAGATGGGCTACACCTATTGTTCCGGTAAGAAAGCAGGGAGATAAAGTTCGACTATGCGGAGACTACAAAATCACAGTCAATCCAAGAATCATTGTCGAAGAACATCCATTACCTACGATAGAGGAACTATTCGCATCCATGGCTGGTGGAGAGAAATTTACAAAAATCGACCTCAGTAAAGCCTACTTGCAAATGGAAGTTCATCCGGACGACCGAGAAATACTGACCTTAAGCACACATCGTGGTCTCCATCAACCCACAAGGTTGATGTATGGAATTGCATCTGGTCCAGCGAAGTGGCAGCGAGAGATCGAACAAATCTTGAAAGATATTGATGGAGTTTCAGTTTTTTTAGACGATATCAAAATTACGGCAGCAAACGACGAACAACATTTGCAGCGACTCGAAGAAGTTCTATCACGCCTAAGTAGATACAATATGAGAGCAAACCTTGAAAAATGCGAATTTATGGCAGCGGAAATAGAGTACTGCGGTTACAGAATCGATCGATTGGGAATACATAAAATGAAGACAAAAATCGATGCAGTTAGACAAATGCCGATGCCAACAAATAAGGACGAGATACGTGCGTTCATCGGATTGGTGAATTATTACGGCAGGTTTTTTCAAAATCTCAGCACTATATTATATCCGCTTAACAATTTATTAAAAGATAAAGTGGAATTTATTTGGGGGAAAGATTGTGAAAAGGCATTTCAAGCCGTTAAGACTCAGATTCAGAAAGAGATACATCTGGTATACTACGACCCCAAATTGCCGTTGGTATTGGCAACAGATGCAAGTCCAGTGGGAGTGGGAGCAGTGTTAAGCCACATATACCCTGATGGTAGTGAGAAACCCATACAATTTGCCTCGCAAACACTGTCCTCGGTACAACAGCGATATACCCAAATTGATCGAGAGGCGTATGCCATAATTTTCGGGATTCGCAAATTTTACCAATACGTTTATGCGCGAAATTTTATTTTAATAACGGATAACAAGCCACTTACGCAGATATTATCGCCAGAAAAAGGGTTGCCTACACTTTCAGCAACACGAATGCAGCACTACGCCATTTTTCTTCAATCATTCGATTATGAAATAAGGTATCGGAAGTCAGCTGATCACGCAAATGCAGATGCGTTGTCACGATTACCAGTGATGGAAAAAAATGAAAAAATAGAAGAGGCAGAAATAATAGAAATTAACGCCATCGAAACATTACCGTTGACTGTCAAACAATTAGAAGAGGCCACATTGAGGGATGAAGTAGTGAGTGATTTAATAAATGGATTGAAATCAGGGAAAATGGTGAAACCTGATAAAAGATTTAATATAGACCAAAATGAATTCACACTACAAAAGGGTTGTTTATTGCGAGGATTTCGCGTCTACGTTCCAATGGTTCTACGGAAAAAAGTGTTGGAAGAGTTGCATATAGCACACTTCAGAATTACTCGCATGAAATCGCTGGCAAGAAGTTGTTGTTGGTAGCCAAAACTCGACACTGATATTGAAAATGTATCAAAAAACTGTCTACAATGTCAGATGACAAGAACTAATCCGTCAAAAGTTACAACGCATGTGTGGGAAGCAGCAAAATCACCTTTCGAACGGGTACATGTAGATTTCGCCGGGCCATTTATGGGAGAGTATTTTTTTATTCTCATTGACGCATATACGAAGTGGCCAGAAGTATGCATAATTCCAAATATTACGACGGCGATTACAATCGAGAAATGCCGGGAGATATTTGCTAGATTCGGAATCCCGAAAGTATTGGTAAGTGATAACGGACCTCAATTCACGTCAGATGAGTTTCAGCAATTCATGAATATGAATGGTGTACTGCACAAATTAATTGCTCCATATCATCCTGCAACAAATGGTCAAGCAGAACGAAATGTACAAACCATAAAGAATAAATTGAAGACAATGAGGTGCAATCGGTCAGAAATAGGTAAAGAACTATGTAAAATATTGTTAAATTATCGACGTACATCACATGCAACAACTGGAGAATCACCTTCATTTCGGATGTTCAACCGACAAATACGTTCAAGATTGGATATCATGCTACCTACAAAAAACGAAAGGAATGACAATGGAAGGACAATGCAAAAAAATGAAATAAAGATTCGGGAAATGTATGTCGGCGACCGAGTATCTGTTAGGAACTACAATAGTGATGGAAAATACAAACTGGGTACAATAATTAAAGTGTTAGGGCTATTGCACTACATAGTAAAATTGGACGACGGTCGAATATGGAAACGGCACATCGACCAAATACATCGAATCGGATTGGAAATACAACCACCAAAACCCGATACAATTCCATACCATTACGATGTGAGTGAAAATCGTAACATAATACCAGAAATCCAGAGGAGCACTAATCTCAGAGATCCAGTTCGGCCACCGGCACAAGAAGAAGAACTACAACAACAATCTACTGAAGCATCGAGAGCTATTGAGACAGAAACCAGAATGATTTCAGAGCAATCGAGACCCAAAAGAGAAATAAAAGCAAAGACAATTTTAACTTACAACAAAAAATTTGAACAAGTTGCGAATTTTGAGGTTTCGAAGATTAAACAAGGGAAAGGTGCACAAGAGTCACAACATGTGAAGGACAATTAAGTTAAACTAGTTTTGCATTATATACAAGTTAGATTTAAATTGTTTAATTTTATTTTATGTTAAATTGAAGTATGACATTGTATTAAATTAAATTAGAAGGGGAAGACTGTTATATCCCAATTCAACTTTAGTACATATTAGTACATGGTGTAAACATACCGTCTAGGCATGATATAATGTAAACCTAGACGTTATCTGTCATACCAGAAAACCTGAAATATAAGTTAGTTATTATCAAGACCAACACGAATAATACACGCATTTATAATACAACTGATGGGCAATTGGGTCAGCACACCACCGAATAGAGACCAAATTCATTTTCATTTCAAGCACATCTCAATTAAATTTGCTGTTTAGTATCGTCAAAATGAGCACTTAAATATTCAATTGTTATATATTTGAAACTACTGCTGGATTATCTGAGGATTTAATCGCTCGTTGTTAATAAATAGACAAAGCGCAAGGAAACGTACACCACCTTAAAGACAAAGCAGTCTAATTACCGGTCTATTAAAATATTTCCCGCAAAAATATTTATAGGTTCTATGTAACTTTTATTTGACTTAATTAGTTTCGGTACCGATAAATGTGGGTATAAATGTCGACAAACGCCTCCTACGACAAGCAATGAACATTGTGGTTTCATTCTAAGGTTCAATGGGAGTTCTACGAGTACTGTGAGTGCTCCTAATCACAGGGGATACATTTTCTTAATAATAAAAAATAATAAAAAGTTATATTTCCACATTGTTATACTAAAATAATTTAGTTAATGACTTATTTAAACTAAAACCGGTAAGAAAGTGAATTTGGTATACGTTGTATAAAAATAATCTAATTAGATTTATGATTATCTCATTTATATACAAAATAAATTTTAATATCATTTAGTATTGGTACGATAATAAAAATTCTATTAAATATAATTCGTGCCTAACTACTTAATTATAATGGAAGTGATTAAAACGACCACACAAGCACACCTCATGCATTCATGCATTTTGAATCATCTTCAAGATTGTGTAATAACCATAAAGATATAAAAATAGTTTTTTATAGGTAGAACCTGGCTAAAACGTACATTAAAACAAAAATTATGAATGAATTTTTATTAGTCGGATATCAAAAATAGCGCAATGCATAATTTATTTATTTTATGACCTATTCTTTCGCTTTCAGTAATAGGTAATAACTTAAAATGTGGATACAAAAAAAAAATAGTAATCAAATCAATGGGGACCCATATTCTTAGTCGAATACAATAGATACGTGCCCAAATTCTGCCAAAATTATCTTGCTTTTAACAAGCGAATCGGTTGTGATGATATTGCAAATAGAGGGTGTGAGTTGATTTTTAATTATCCATTAATTCTTTTATCCGTTTCAAAAGTTTATGTATTAAATTGAACAAAAAAAAAAAATCCAAATTAATGGCCATGATAATAACAAAATAATAATTCAATCAACATCCTCCGCATAAAAAATATTTTATACAAACAAATAAAACATTAAATGAATATGATATTTTGCGGTTACATTATAATATGCTGATAAATTTAACGATGAGAGCCCCAGCCAAATGCAAACAGAAGCTTATATTATTAAATACACATAAATTACTCGTTCAGAATACTAATGAGGCCGGCATACCCATTGTATTTTTGGAGTGCGTCTGGACTGAAGAGAATTTACACTTCTATGTTTTAAAGCAGTTAACATTTGGTTTTAATGAAATAATTTATTTCTAGCCTACGGTACAAGCAAATATATCATTTGTATGGAATTTGGAACATTTTTTGCAATAATTTTAATTAAAATTTATATAATCACCAGCAATTAATTATTGTTAAATTTATATATATAGATCAAACACAGAAAAATAGTGTTCTTAATTTAACAAATAACTATTTTCCTACTAAATCCCACTTATATATGGTGTTAGTCTGAAAATAGTGAAGTAATTTAATAACAGAATTGCGCATGATGTAATTTTCTATTATTTTGCAATTGAAAAATGCGAATGCCTAAGTCAAACATTTTATTAATTAACATAAATACGTGATTTTATTTGAATCAAAATAATAATTAAAAACCAAAAAAAAACATAAAACGTAAAATGTTTTTAGCCAAAAATTAACAGACGTATTATACAACATAGTTAACTATAAAAAAAATCATAAATCACACCTTGGACATACACAAATGAGTCATTGTATGCTGCTGTACACAATAAAATAAAATATCCCGTGTGGTGTTGTTCCTTCCGTTTTCAGTTTAATTCAAATTATTTAATTGTTTAAAAATCGAAACAATTGATATTTTCTTCTGATCATAATCATTTTATTATTGTAATAATAAAATATTCATACATATTTTGGCGCCAATTAAATATTTCGTGTGTGTGTATGCAAAGATTTTTTATATTTATTATATTGAAATCTAAAAATAATTTATATAGTTATATACAGAAAAAAAACCAAATACCCCAACACTACTATATAATATAATAGGAACTACCTTATAAATTAACGACTTAAAGTTTAGTGAAGATTAAAATTAAAATTTTGTGAAGCCACAACGCTCTACATTTACCTTAGAAGATCTTTTTAGCCCTAATAATTGTTGGTAATGTGTTTTGAAAGTTATAAGGGTCCCAGTCGGTAAGACACTACAGACAAAAATAACCGGATGAATGAACCAGTTATGAGACGGTTAATATGCATCTTGCTAAAAGGTATACGGAAATTTTAATTTCGTACCCAGAGAAAATCAAAACTAAATTAGCCTTTGTGGGTTACATAGTACTCGTACCTTTACTTAGACCGTCTGCTGCCAGTTCTCTCGTAAATCATTTAGTGTGCCAAACTTTTAGTCATAAGTAGTTTTTTTAAATAGAACATTTCCGGTTTTCTGTAGTTGAAGATGTTACATCAAAGTTTTGACCACCCAAAATTTTAAAACCTATTTTTGCTCAAAAATTCGTCTTGTTTGTTTATCATTTTACATCAGTCAATTTTTAATTTTTTTTTTTTTGTGGCTTGGCTGTTGTTAACCAAACAATGTTTTGTGTGTTTTTGTTATTATTCTAAAGAAGTATGTTAAGGGTTAGTTACACAGCTGAAAACGAAACATACTGAAATACAGATGAATAAAGGTTGATTCTGGGAGAGTATATTGATTAGACCCCTATAATCCTTAATTATTCCGATTCGGAAACAATGCACTGATCAAGCCGAGAATTAGCACGGGCTGGTAAAATTGGAACTGAAATTAAGTGGTTAGCTTTCAAGAGATCATGAAAATTATGAGAGTTATCAAGCATATTAATATTCATATCGCAACCAATTACGATGAAATGATTAAATTTTGATACATAATTGAGGGGAGCATCATTTCAGCCATCAGAAATTCAGTATTAATTTTATCAGTGAAAATAAAAGTAGTAGTTTCTGCAACACAAAGCACGATTTCGTTCATTAATAAATATTCTTAGTTTGTCGATATGGCAACAATCTTGTTGTTTGACGTTGTGTGTAGACCTGTTTGAAAATGGGTAAATGAAAAAAGTAAAAAAATCTGTTGTGTTTCTGATTGTATTTCTTATTGTCATACGAATATGAATTAAAATGATTAAAATTGCAAACTCCATCAAAGAAAAATGATTCGAACGTGTGTTCGAATCATTTTGTAAATTCTTTTTACAAAAGCAACTTGAATAACAATTAGTGTTTGTGTTTAATAAGTTGTCAAATATCTATCGTTTTTCTTTGGTGTCGATCAAACAAACAAGCATTACTTCAGGCAAGAAATTTATATTTCTTGGCAGCCCATATCCTCTAAGATATAAAACTAATTAAAGTTTCATAAATATATATTTCACATAAATATATCAAAAATAACCGCGTTTGTAAAAATTCTCATACTAAAATCGAGAGCTCCTCAAAGCCGCTTAGCACTGCAACCACAAATAGCAATTGTATTTCGCAAAAAAAGTTAAGTTATTTTAAATTATTATATAGTTTAGATGTTGGGGCTGAAGCTTTTTCTTACGTTCCGCTTTCCTTTAATCCCCTTTTTCAGAATCTCTAGTTAGCATAGACTAATAGGGCTACGGCACAGTTAGCCGAAAGTCATTTCGCATATAGTTACTTATCCTAACGCCATTTCACAAAAAAATAAAAATACAAAAAGACATTTAACAAAAAATACAGTTCACAAGTAGATTCTTGGCAAATGGAGCTTTAACAAAAAAATATTTGGTAGATATGAATTGATGCGCTTAGATTAATTTTTGCGCAAAAATTAATCTAAGCGCATCAATTCATATCTACCAAATATTTTTTTGTTAAAGCTCCATTTGCCAAGAATCTATTTGTGAACTGTAATTTGAATAAATAACTTTTAACTAATAACAATAACTACTAATTTTTTTGATTTGATTTGATTTGGGTTGTACGACCAAGCCTTTAGCAAGATCTCCCGGATGACGCCGAGCCCACCGTACACCCTTTTTACATTGACTTGGAAGGATTGGATAGGATTGTTAGTATAGGATTGAGTTCGACCCGGTTACAGACACCTTGACGGTTAACAGTTAAGTAGTATAACAATTGTTAATAATAATAATAATAATAATAATTTGTTATCACAGGACGGCATAATTTCTATCTACAAGTTCTTATTTCCTTAAGACCGGTAACTTTGCTTTTTTTTCCTTCAGTCCTGAAATTTTAACTTTGTATTATTGTTGTAATTTATTCTGACAGAATTATCTAATCTATTGCTAATTTCCTGAGGTCCAACATGTCATCATCTTAATCACTATTTATTTTAATAAGGTTAAATATGTTTCTCAGCAATCCTCGGTTAGTTACTTCCTACCATAAAGGTGCTATTCCATGGACTGATTGACTGACTCAGTCAATATAAAGCAAGAAAAGAGATTATATTTTGTGGTTGTACAAATGAAACAAAAAATTTTACTCAGTCAAAAAATATTTGAGTTTTAGCAGTGTGAACTGCCATAAAAAGTATCAAATCGAATACTTTTTATGGCAGTCGAACAAACTACATACATAAAATTATCGCATGGAAGAGAATTTTACTATAAAGTTTCTTTATGGAAAAGAATTTAACTATAAAAATAATTTATTAATGGAATAGAGTTTTAATATCTATGGTTGTTATTTATCACCATGCCATTTAGTCAATTTTTCAAAGTGTCAAATTGAATTTTAGAATCGAATCATGAACTCAAATATTTTTGAATATTCAACAAATTTTACAGACGATGATGAAATCGAGGATTCATCATCGTCATACACCTCCGCATCAATGTCAACTCCAATAGAGGAAGTGGATCAAGGTAATATTTTAACATTTTAATTTAAAAGATAAATCAACAAACATAAATTACCCCTTAATTTTCATTTTCAGATACAATTATAGATTCTGTTAGGACTCGTTCGGCGTTGTGGGACATCAGGGACAAAAATTTTAAAAATAAAATCATGAAATCACGATTGTGGGAAGATGTTGCGGTGGAATCAAGTAAGTGGTCGTAGATCGTTTTAATTAATAAATCACTGTATTTAAATAAAAAAATATTATTTCAGATATAGAAGTAACTGAAGAAAATATTTTAAAAATAAGAAAAATATGGGACACTATTAAAGCGACATACAAAAGATCGCAAAAACGAACACCCAGTGGTTCAGCCAAAGGTAGCTCGAAGGAGTACAAATATTCTAAAGTTTTGTCATTTCTGGACGATACCGCCGAACCGAGAAGGTTTGAAAAGAGACTTAAAGATCAATAAGCATATCAAAAAAATAAATAATAAGCATATTAATAAATTTGTTAATTTTTTTTAGCGCAAACGAACTAGGTGGTCGTATTGAAGGAGCAAATACATCAAACATTTTTAAACCACCTCAAACAACTACGAAAAAAAGTAAAATACAAAATTTTTTAATATTAAATTCATAACAAACACACACACACACATATATATATACATATATTTATATATATAAATAAAATATTTTTATTAGGAAACGCATCACATGTCGAAGAGGAGAAATTAAATTTAAAAAAACGCTATGTAGCAGCAGTAGAAAAATTGTGTTATGATGTAGAAGCCCCTACAACTACTGCTGCTGCTGCTACTGCAGCTACAACTTCGGCATCCGGTGATCCGCTCGATTTTGAATTGGATTCATATTTTAATATGATCCGGCCGCATCTTAAAAGTTTATCCAAATGGTCGCGTATAGATCTCCAACAAAATTTTTATAGACAAGTGACCAACAAATTAAGAGAAGAAGTATAATTAGGAGTCTTGTTTTGAATTTTGAACGAGCAACACCTAAATTGATTTTATTGTGAAATAAACAATTATTAAAACGGGAAAGTTAAAAACGCGAGTAAACGAATAAATAGTGAAATAAATTAAGTGCAAACAAAATAAAAGTTATTAGTGGTGTTACCACACATATATCAGAGCATAGTCTCTGTCAACCAATAAATGTTGGTACCGAATTAAATAGTGAGGTCACTAGCAATACCATTGCTTTGACCTCCGCTTCAATATTTAATAACGGGATAACCAACCAATTAATGGCAAAAACACGTACAAAATTTCGAACAGCTACTATAAAAAAAACAAAAATGTCATCAACACCACAACAGTCAAACGCCAATAAAAAGATAATAAAAGAAAATGCAGGTTTAAAAAAAGAAGTGATTGAACTAAAACAACAATTAAAATTACTAATACAATCCCATAGTAACCCAAATTCCAATAACAATGAATTAAACAGCATAAATAATGACACAAACATATTGACATCCAATCAATTTAATATTTTAATGGACAATGAACAGGAGATGAATGAAGATACGGGACAATCAACAAATAATATCGATTCAGAGCAGAACGAATTTGAAATTATTAAAAAAAAAAAATCGATCTCCATTTCAAGGTCAACAACATCATAATCAAACAAACAGCAATATTTGTAACAACAAAAATAAAACAAACAGCAATAATACCATTGTAAACAAAAATATTAAACTTCCACCTATTAACATACATAAACAGTCTGTCGCAGATACCATCAAAATTCTTAAATTGAAGAATATTCATAATGCTGAAATTAAAACAATAGATGACTATAAGCACACTATTTACACCAAAGATAAAGAAACCTTTACACTCATCAAGAATACGTTAGACGAAGTTGAAACTAATTACTTTTCTTATACCATAAGAGACGAGCGACCAAAAACACTAGTTCTAAAGGGGTTAACAACTTGTGAGAACATAGATGACATCCATAACGAACTAAAAAATTTCGAAGATGAAACTTTGTCTATAATTAAAGTGAGTCAGTTAGTTACGGATAAAGCATTGCGAGAACAGCGAAAACTTCCAATTTTCTTAGTTCAAATTGGCCCTAAAAGTGAAATTAGGAAGCTAGTTAATATAAAAATTATTAATTATCAGAAAGTTAGATGGGAAACACTAAGAAACAAAGTAGTATGCCAATGTAAAAGGTGTCAACGGTATGGGCATTCAGCTTTTAACTGTCGTCTTGCATTCCGATGTGTGAAATGTAATAAAGACCATAAACCGGGAACATGTGAAAAACTGACAAAAGAAGAACCAGCTTTCTGCATTAATTGTAAATCGATTGGACACCCGGCATCATACAAAGGATGCCCGGTTTACAAAACACTAATACAAAAACTACACCAACAAAAAGAAGAAAAACGAAACAATAATTCAACGAAAACAAATACTTACAGTGTCAACCAAAAAAAAGAAAGCAACACAAGTACAAATATTAACTTCAATAGATTAATTGATCCAAAAATATCATTTGCCGATCTATTGAAACCACAACAAAATTCCACCGAAATTAATATAAATCAAGAACTAATTAACATGAAATTACAGCTTAAGAAATATGAAGAAAATATTGAACAAATAACGAAAGCTCTGAAGTACATAATGGATAAAATATGCGCCGCTTAAAAATAATAACACTAAATGTAAACTCAATAATTGCAATATACCGCAGGACTAATTTAATTAAATTTTTAAATACTCATAATCCTGATATACTAGTTATAACTGAAACAAAATTAAATAAAAAACATAAATTAAACATAAATGGATACAACATAATTCGCACAGACCGTCCAAACACAAACACAGCGGGAGGAGGAACCGCCATAATAATTAAAACTAATAATAAATATAGTGAAATAAACATTTTAAACCAAATAAATTCTTATATTGAAACAACAACTATCCAATTAAATTTAAGTGATAACTCTAAACTAATCATAGTAGCACTGTACTCAGCGCATGGAACAAATAACGAATTTATAAACAGTTGGGAACAAATATTTAATAAACTAAATTTAATAAATAGTAACATATACTACATTTTAACTGGTGACATAAACGCCAGGCATAGCAATTGGAGGAATAACACAAATAACGCTAGAGGTATCAAATTAAATAATTGGCTTGATGATAATAAAGCATTGTTTAAATTAGAATATAAAACATCGACCGAGAAGCCCACATTTATACTAGCGAATTCTTATTTAGACATGGTTTTCTTCGATAATAGAATATCCATATCACAAGAAGTACGTAGTGTAAGATACGACAGTGATCATAGAGGAATTCTATTCTCGCTGGATCTAAACTTAACAACTCAAGATGCATTCACCCCCGATACATTGAATGAACAATCGATTTGGTTGAGAGGAATAAAATGGGAAATCTACAAAATAAAAATTGATCAAAATTACACCAAGCTCTTAAGTGAACACAGAATTAACCGCATAGCAGAAAACAGCAAAATATTATCAAATAACGAAATTGATCAGCATCTGAATTCTATAGATCGACTAATTAGTCAGTCAATGAAAGATTCATCAACTAAAAGAAAATCGCACAATCTTTGGGACTTGTATACAAACACAACTATAGAACGCTTATACCGAAAGAAAAGTAAAATTATCACAGCAATAAAAAAAATTAAAAGAATAACATTAGGTAATAATAATACCCACCTTATAAGCCGACTCAAATCTATACTAAATAATGTGAACGACCTAATAAAACAAAACATAAAATTACAAGTGCAAAAATACTGGAAGACAAAAATTGAAAACATTACTCTTAAAAATAATAAAAATGTATTTGATAGTATAAATCAATTATACCGGCCTAAAGATCAACTCGATATTGAAAACCTAACAATAGACACAAATAACATCGGGGATTCAAAAATATTAGACATGAGTGGAATTGACCCAAATACGCAGAGGAAAACAAACAACACATTACACATAACATCTACAGCTGAAAAATTAAACTTAATAGGGGCCTACATACAAGAATCATCCTGTATAAATGTATCCAGACCATTCACCAAATTAGAACAAAACATAAATAACACAATGGAACAATGGACCAATACTGCCAATATTTCACACTCAACAATAACAACTTTTAATGAACAAATGACAGCAACTGATGAAAAATTAAAAGAAATATCAACCATATTTGTAACTCCATCTGAAGTGAAATTTTTATTTAAATTTACGAATACAAAAAAATCTAGTGGGCTAGACCGAATCCCCAATATAGCATTAAAATACTTACCACTACCAATTATAGAGGAGTACTGCACTATCTTCAATAATTTAATAAACAACAATCATATCCCAGAAAATTGGAAAATTGCAAAAATAATACCGATCGCCAAGAAAAACAAAGACAAATCTAGACACAACAATTATAGAGCTATAAACCTATTGCCGAATATAAGTAAAATTTTTGAAAAGATAATTTACAATGAACTACAAGATTTTGTGCTTGCCAATGAAATAATCCCAGATAATCAGTTTGGATTTAAAAAAGGACATTCCACAACACACGCTATTCATAAATTAGTCTCGGATTTAACAAGAAACCTGAACAGTGGCCAAGTAATAGGGGCTATTCTCATAGACATTGAACGTGCGTTTGATTCCGTTTGGTTGAATGGTCTAATATTCTGCTTAACACAATTAAATATTAATAAACATTTAATTAATATTATTATAAAACTATTATACAATCGCGAATTTAAAATGACAAATGGAAAAATTACAACAGAAAAATCATTTAAATGGGAAAATGGATTACAGCAAGGAACGATATTGGCTCCAATTCTCTATAATATACAGGGTGGCTGAGACCAAGTGTTACCAAATGAAAACGCTGTAATTTTTTTAATTTTGATTATTTTTTATTGAAATTTCGTGGAATATGTTGAAAACATATTACATTTTATGAAAAACATGTTACTGCTCGATATGACCTCCTTTGGCTTTGATTATTTGATTCAGTCTTCCATAGAAAGCATTGCATGCTGACCGAACGTGGGCTTGCGGAATTTTATTCCATTCTCGAACAAGAGCTGACTTCAATGCATCAACACTTTCGTATTTTTTAGTGGACACCTTACTCTCCAAAATGGACCATATGGAGAAATCCATGGGATTCAAGTCTGGTGAATATGGTGGCCATTCTTTCGACGAAATCAGCCGCGGAACGCAATTTTGTAAAAATTGCTGTGTCGCTCGAGCTTTGTGTGACGGTGCCGAGTCCTGTTGGAATGTCTAACGGTTCGTACCAAAGTGTTTACGTGCCCAAGGTAGCAAAGCATCGTTTAGGATCTTTTGGCGGTACATCTCTTGGTTTACCTTGACTCCATGTTCGATGAAAACCAGAGGAGTGCGTCCATCTGCAGTAACTGCAGCCCAAACCATAACATAAGCTGGTGATTGCTTGCGCATGGCAACTCTTGTGTCCAAATTATCGTTGGACTTGTCCTCTAACCAAACACGATCATTTTGTTTATTCACATGCTGTTGAATGGTGAAAATTTTCTCATCAGAAAAGACAATTTTTGGAATCTCATCACGTTCGGCCAAGGCCTTCAATGCTCGTGTTCTTTCAAGCCTAACTTTTTTTTGTGCCTCCGTAAGATCTTGAACTTTTTGTATCTTGTAGGGCTTCAAGTGTAGATCATTTTTCAATATGGTTTGAATGCTGTATCGTGAAACATGTAGACGTGCGGCTAATTGATTGGCACTTTGACGAGGATTTCGTTGGATTCGTTTCTTCACCTTTCGTATCATTTCTTTTGATGTTGCTGTGTCTTTTTAGGACCGCCTCTGTTGCGTTTAGCGATGCTACCAGTTTCGTTGTATCGAGTTATGGTTCGATACACAAACATTTTATTCACATTCAAATGCTGGAGCTGACGAACTATTGCTGTTTGTGAATTTCCACCCAAATACAGTGCAATTACACTATTACGTTTGAATTCCATTACGATTTTTTTATTAAGATATTAATTTAGAACAATTATTTATTGACCACATATAAACAACTAACCAAACTTCAATCTGTCAAAAAATTAATGCGCGAAAATGACAACTACACAAATGACAGCAGAGTGAAGTTAGTAACATTTGGTCTCAGCCACCCTGTATATACGTCACAACTCATCAAAAGTAAACATATTAATTCCCAAACATGCCAATCAATTGCGTATGCGGACGATATGATCATCTACTCTCCAGGATCCAATATAAATACCATTAAACAAAAATTACAAGCAAGCTTTAATAGAGTTAATGACATACTATTAAAGTGGAAAATTACGATAAATAAAAACAAATGCGAAACAATATTATTTCGAAAACCATTAAATTTTGCGAACAAAGATATAAGGAAAAATTGGAAAAACCTGAATATTCAGCTGGATGACACAATTATAGAACAAAAAATAATGGTCAAATATTTGGGGATAAAAATTGATCATTTTCTATATTTTAACAAACATATTGCTATTCAACTGAATGTAGCAAAAGGGGCTTATGGTACACTAGGAAAATTATTCCATGGAAAATACCTTAACCAAAATGTCAAACTTTTGTGTTACAAGTCGTTAATCCGACCCATCATCACATATGGGGCACCGATATGGTTTAACATCAATGCATCTAATATGGAAAAACTACGCATTTTTGAACGAAAATGTATACGAGCATGTACATCACAGTACCGACAAAACCAGGATCGAATGAAATATATCTCAAACAAAAATTTGTATAATAGTGTTAAAGTGCCAAGGATAGATATGTTTATATTAAATTTAATAAGAAAACATATTCAAAGGTCAACAATGAACCTAGATAATTCTATGATATACGCACCATACCTCACTGATGACAACGAAATAATTTACGCTATGGAAAAGGGTATACTACCACCCGAGTCTTTTGTATTTATGGACAAAAATCAATTATTACAATTGAATGATGGCACTCCAATCATATATCATATCAACCGGCGCCCTAATAAAAAGACCATTTCACTAGAAGAAATAAATAATCCAGAAATGCTTCGATTTGACAAGAATATATCCACATATGACATAAGAAAATTTATGTGCAACATATATAAATTTTGGTGGAAAAATTAGCATTTTAGTTTAAGTAGATAATAGCCTAATAAGCTGATGTCTAATTTTATTTGTATTTTTATAATTAACTTTAGAAAACAAAGATCACTGGTAGTTTTTATAACAATTTTTTCTACTATTATTTAAAAAATTTAATTGTAATTAATTTGCAATAATTATAATAACGATAAGTTAAAGTCATAGGTATTATAAATTATGAAAAATTATTGAGTATCCGTAAAGACAGAATAATTCAAAAAAAAAAAAAAAAAAAATACGTAATTTAAGGATTTTTGTAACTTTTTTTTTACCTTCATTGAAATATAATAATAATAATAATAATAAAAAGTTATCTTAAAACTAAAAAAAAAGAAGTATAATTAAGTAGTTAATAGTTTTTACTTGAAATTTTTAATAATTTATTTATTTTTCAGGAAAATGAATCATTAAATTAAAAATCAAAATTTAATTGTATAATTTACTATGTCAATATTTTAATTTTGACTTATTTATATGTAAATTTTTTTAATATTAAAATGAATTGAATTCTTGTACAGAATAAAACTTTATTAAATTTTTGAAAGCTGCCATTCTACCTGCCCCTCTCCAACAAAGTAATCAGCAAATTTGTTCCTCACTGTTTTAGATGATGTTGTGGAATTTCGATTCAACGGTTGAAGCCGCAACAAGTTATTTTCGGAGTGATAATTTCCTGATAAAGATTAGAATTAAAAAAGAAAATTAGTTAACGTTTAACGTTTTTCCATGTATTTAATTTACCTAAGATTAATTCGCCTCCTACTTCACGATCTACAAGGTCCGTTGTTATGTAATTATCATTTTTATTGTTTAGCCAATTGTGCAAACATACAGATGCTTGGATAATTTCCTCTACCAAACTGACATCTGCAATAATTGTTGTTCGGAAAATTCGCCATTTCGCAGCCAGAATTCCAAAACAATTTTCAATAATGCGCCGTGCCCGACTCAGGCGATAATTGAAAATTTTTTCTTTATCATTTGGCGTTTTAACAAATGGCTTAAGCATGTTTTCGTTCATCGCAAAAGCATCATCAGCCACGAAAACATATGGTACATTTAAAAAATTTGCCGTTATATTACTTGGCTCAGGAATCCTAAAAAAATGTATATACGTATTTACGTTAAATTGGAATACATATTTGGATTTTTTTAAAATATTTTATTTCGTTACTTACGGGAGAGTTTTCTCGTAGAAACTTTTTCCAAACCCGCTCTCTCTAAATACTCCACCATCACTTTGGCGGCCTGCGGCTCCAACATTGCACCACATAAAATTATATTTATGGTCGGCTATTGCCATTAAAACAATGGACGAAGTTTTTTTATAATTATAAAACTCTGAACCTGAGTTTTTAGGAGCCTAAAAAAATTAAATATTAAAAATAGTAAATTTTAGAATTATTCATGCACTTACTTGAATGACAACGTGTTTCCCATCAATTGCCCCTATGCAATGTGGAAAATTCCAGCGTTGGTTAAAACCAGATGCCACCGATTCGAAGTACTCCGCTGATAATTTAGGGAATACTTTGTCTTGAAGTACGGCAGTAATTGACTTGGTGGTTTCCATAACTATACGGTGAATGCTGGTTTGGGAGCACTTAAACGCGATCGCCAAACTTGTTTGCGATTCCCCCGTTGCAAGATACCTATTATTTTCGTTAAAATTAAAAATTATATATAGATATTTATATATATTTGACATGTACTAAAATAATATTATTTGGACAATTAATTTGTTACTTACCGTAATGTGACAACTAATCTTAAATTAGGACTCAATGGTTCACGCACAACATATTGTTTTTTTATGAGAGGTTCAACCATGGACAGCAACTCGTAGAAATTAGCGAAACTCATTCGTGTGTAGCTATGAAATAGCTGTGGGTCCTGTAGTAATTCGGTAAATACGGAATTAAAGGCCCCAGTACGATTCCTCTCCATATAATATGGGCGTACCCAATATTTCCGTTTTTTGTTAATCTTTTTATTTTGCGATTCATCGTCACTAATAATGTTCATAAAATCTAAACACATCAACAATTTGACGTTGTTAGACATTTTAAAGTTCGATAAAAATTTTATTAAAAGATATAATTTCACTAAATGTTTGTTACTGTCAAAAATCAAAAATTGCAAATACACTAATTGTTTATAATATAAATGTAGATTCACTAATTGTTTATATATATATATACATTCACTAATTGTTTATAATATAGATTCACTAATTGTTTATAATTATATAGAATCACTAAATGTTAATCACTTTAAAACAAATTATTTATAGATTTTTTATAACGCTGGATATTGTTTACTTTAAAATTTTTCCAAATAGACAAACAATTTGTTGTTGTTTATTTCAGATAAGCACACTACGCTGTTAAATTTTAACCATAAAATGTTTAAAAAAAAAAAAAAAATTTGTCTTTGTCACTCTAATGTAATTTTGTTGCTATCAGCTTTTCAGTCAACTCAGTCAATCAGTCCATGGAATAGCACCTTAAGTTATACTAAATAAATAAATAATCATCTAGTAACAATCCTGTCCAGGAGCAGGAAAAATCTATTAATAATATTTTATTTAATCCATCCAGACACTTGCATGCTCCATCAAGTTTGATTATTTCCTATATAAATAACTAAATTAAACTAAATTAGTCTCAATTCGCTACTTAACTTTTTGGAGAGTAATAAATTCTGCAATATACCTGAAACAGTTCAAACTTTGAACCCAATTAGCATGTTATGAATAGTCCACCCTTCCCATATAAGAACACAACCAACTACAAATTTGTTCCCATCCGAAAACGCCCACAACCACCATCTCTCCCACCTTGACGTTACAACCGCAAACCCTTCGTCAATTATAAATTATAACAAATAAACTATACATATATGTATTCAATTATTTATTTACTATGTCAATCCATTTATATCTATTTATTTTACCTCTACTTAACTTAAATAAATTTAACTACATTTGTTTAGCAGTTGATTAATTAATTAATTACCCATTAGTTCCTTGCTTGACATCGCTCTGATGTACGTAAGCGATGAATATTTGATAAAAGTTGTAATATCCAACCTACATTACTTTAGCTATCTCTCCTTCCGAAATTTCATCTTCAAGAAGGTCACTTGAATCTGATTCTTCGCATTGGTAAATCCCTTCAGCTGCTTTCCGTAAATCAACTCGAGAGGATAAGAGAGGTTCCCATTCATTATGCGATGTGTTGAGATAATTTAAATCCTGGTGTAACGAATCATGCCAGGTAAAACATGGTCGTCCTAGTTTCCTAGGACCAGCACTGTACGTGAAAGCAGCCTTGAGTATATGGATAGACGGACGGCGGTACACATGTCCCCAATAATTGATCCGCTGGAACTTAATGCGCTTTGTTATTGTTTTACCGTTCAAAATTTATTTAATTTTCCTTGCTCCGAGGGTGGATTTATCTTTACTAAATTCCAGTAATCTTCTCAAGAAAAAGAGCTCATATTTCCTTAATCTCTTCCGATTTGCAAGTGTAAGGGCGGTGGTTTTCAATCCATAGATCATCATGGGAACTGTGACAGTATTATACATCGTGATGGCTATCTTAGAAGATACTTTATTTCTTTTAATGAAAGATTGCATTAGTTTTGTGACCCCGAGCGCTTGGCGACACCGGGTCCGGATAGTGAGGGGCCTACTAAGCCTAGTTGTGAAGTAGGTGCCCAAGTATCGTAATGTTTTCACTGAGGTGAAAGTAATTCCACCTATTCTGACATTGGATGGGATGGGTATTAAGGAGTCTGGGTTTCTAATAAGTACAGTGCATTTATTTGGATTCACTGTTAGTCCGGCAATCTCTAATCCAGCGATCAACTCAATCAGAATGGGTTCTAAGCGTGCAGGGTCCCGAGTGACAATTAAAATGTCATCAGCATATGCTAGAATTAAAGGAAGCTACAATGTCCCTCCTTGATTTAAACATAATTCTGGATACTGATCGGCAACAGTTACCAATACTTCATTCAAAATGAAATTACAAAGTCTTGGTGATAGAGGACAACCCTGTTTTACCCCTTTGTTCTTTTTAACTCTAGCTGTACAGGTGTTAAACCACTTGATGGAGGTTTTCTCCCAGAAACAAGCCTTTATGATGCGGTTTACCAGATAATGAGGCACATATTGTTGAAGACATTCGATTACGACCTTTAGATTGACTGTGTCAAATGCTTTTGCTAAGTCAATAGAAAAGGTAAAAGTTTCATTCCCGGAGCGCCATTCTTCATCCAGTACTCGACGAACGACAAACATGTGATCATCAGTCGAGCGATTGGGCAAAAACGCAACTTGGTATGAAGGCGGTAATTCGAGATGATCATCCAACTTTTCAAGAAGAAGCTTGGCATAGATCTTGTATCCTACATTGCATAGGGTTATGCGTCGGAAATCACTGGTTTGACGAGGATTCTTGTTCTTAGGAATTGGAACCTGAATGGTCTCCAGCCACTCGGTTGGTGGGTCATTGTTTATCCATGCAGTTTCTATGACTTTATGAAGCGCTTCAACAATATTGTTGGGTGCATATTTAAATAGTTCAATGGGAATTTGATCCGGCCCCGGGGCAGTGCCTGGGCGGATTAAATTCAGGACTGACTGAATGTCTTCCTTATTTGGAGGAGGACCTAGAGGAAAGTAATCCTGTTCCTCTATAAGGCTCGGCCAGGTTCCTTCAATGGTAGAAAGTTCATTTACCCAGGAGGAAATTGGTATGTAATTTCCGCGAAAGGAAGAGCAATTTCGTTTGAAAATCTTAAAATATGAATAAGTTCTGCGAAGACGTTCTGGAGGAGAATAGTAAGTCAAACGACTAAAAAATTGTTTGCATTCAGAAGATTTGTGCCTGGAATAGGCATCAGACAAACGTTTCTTGGCACTTTGCAGACGCAATCGAGAGCTCATCTCCTGTGGATGAGCATGTTTGTGAAATTGGGCCTGTTTAAAGAGCGCGCAAGCAACCGCACTTTTCGCATGGTGCACACAATCCATATTAAACGATGATCGCTTAGTGACGGGTAGAAACAGGCGGCTTTCACCGACTTAACATAAATAACCCGATTGCTTTTACGGGTTAAAATATAGTCCAACTGGGAATACAATCGACCATCAGTCCAGGTCATAAGTTTCCGCCGACGTCCATGAAGGGTGTGATTAAAAAGTTGAGTCGACCGAGTTAGTAGTTCTAGAGAAACTCCATTCTCATTCTTCGACTGCAACTCATCTTCTTTTAGATGAGCATTAAAATCTCCAAATAAGACGATATCGATCTGTTGCGGGCAACGATCAATTATCGAAAGTAACTTTGAGAATATCTTTGTGGAAAGACGACGATTGTATTGGGAAGTGTGAGGTGGAACATAAACGGATATGGCAATGATCCACCTATTCTCAATTCTGCCGTTCAGAGTAATTATGGCACCAAAATATTTTCGAATTCCCATGGTCCGAATGAAGGTATGCCTTTTTATCAAAATTCCCACTCCACGTCTTTTTGTCTTGGGATCGTTTGTAAGGTGCCAAATGTAATTTTTTGAAGAACAGGTTCCAGAGGGCATATTTGTTTCTGAGACACTACATATATGGACATTATTTTCTAATAAAATTCTGTCAATGGCGTCACGTTTCTGGGAGTTATTAAGGCCTCAAACGTTCCAAGTTCCAAGGCAGAATGAGTTGACGGGAAGGTCCAGGATTGGTGACTCAATTAACTGTGATTCCTCAATTAGTGTATAAGGATTGTCAGTGGTGGAAATTTTCCGGTGGACATTCTCTGTTATGTTAGGCAAATCGGAATATTGTGCCGTGTTAGCAAGCAATGGGGTATGTTCCTGTTGGAACATTAAGCTGTCATAATGTGACCCCGTATATAGCAAATTAATTTCAGTGTTATACGTTCCCCTGGTCGGTGTAAAAGTGATTTGATGTTTGACATAATAAATATTTATTTTTAGTTTTTTCAAATTAGACACGGCCGAAAGACATTCGGCGCCACCCCAAAATCCAGTCTGCTGAAGGTCGGATAGATATCTTCATATTAATTGATTTCCAGTGTGATTCAAAATTTCCCTGGGATTATAGATCTGATGACATGCATCCAATATTGTGTGAGAATAATCATCAAGATTACCGCGTATAAAGCTGACAATTTCAGCTCGGAGATCACTTGCTGAACAGGTTGAAGACTGAGAATCTTGTAGTTGCAGCTGATGGATGATTGCATTGAAAAGGCAATTTCCATCACTTGGTATTTTGTGTACTTCCATGCCTAACAGTAAATAATGAGTGTGCAATGTATAATACAATATTGCCAATTTACCGATTTATTTAACTTAGCTTACCTTTTAATTTTCTAGTTATTAATTCCAGCTATTCCACTACAATTGTAAATTCTAAATTCTTAACTCAATAGCATACTAAATAATTTAATTTATGAATTATTTTAATTTTAATTTTAATTCTATTTCATCACACACTAATTTCATCACATCAACTCACTCACTACACTCTATATTTCAAATAAATTCTTTAAACACATAGACACTAGTTTAATAATTAGTTAGCCATTTATCATTTATGTACTTAATTATTCCTTTATTAAATTCAGTACCCTTTGTTATATCACTCTGTTATCTTTTAATCACTAAACACCGTAACTCTATAGTTTGCTCTAATAATTAATAAATTATCTAATTTTTGTTTTATCTTTTATATTTTCTTTCATCACACATCACCAATAGTTTCATTACATCAAGGATTCTTTTAACATCAATAAACTGCATTTCCAGTTTGGACATATATTCTAAGACTTCCCTATCTCACCTGTTTAATCAAAACTTTACACATTATACCTAATGTTTTTTCCCTAAATGTTGAACCGTAATAAAGCGATGCACAATCATGCACTCTTACACAATTCACAATTCACTGAATTTTTCGAATTTTAGTTTGAATAGCCAATTTACAATAAAATAATTATTTTTAATAAAAATTAATTCTCGAGGAAAAAAACACAACCATTTGACTCGAAAGTCATGGCCAACCTCTAATAACAATAACTACTAATAATATATTAAATTACTTTAAATTTAAATTTTCTGCTATAGCAAACAATAGTTCATGTTTTGCATATGTATCTTTTTTTTGTAAAATTCTTTTAATTCGTAAATCCTTTTGGAAATATTTTTTTTTCTTTATAATAGGTGGTCCACCAATTTGAAATTTTTCAATTTCAGCCTTTACGAAAGAAATTTCTTGCTGCAACTCTTCTATCAGTCTATAGACCCCAATGTGTTCAGCATCAATCAGTTTGTGGATTCTATGGTGCCACGATTCCGCATAGTTTTGTGTACGTGGAATGTTTTTCAAATCAAGTTCAAAGCAGCTCCAAAAATTTGGCGGAAATAAAGTTGGACGATTGGATTTTCCGCATATATAAACTTCTTTAAACCAAGTAGCAACTTTCTTCCCGTCCTCATCTAGTTCTTCAAACAATCCTTCAAAATATTCGGGAATATGATCGGGCGGCAAAAAAACTCAAAGACAAAACTGCTCGCATTTGCAAATAAAACTCTTCATTTCGGCCGTATTTTGACTGTAGTCCAAACTTTTGTAGTTTTCTATAAATGATTTGTCCTAAATGAAAGTGGCAACCTTTGCACACAATGTCAGGAAAAAAACTTTTAACGCTATTTATTGCAGCTTTCTCAAAATCTATAATTGAAATTGATGGATGTAGTCTTATATTTACTTATGCTGCATAATCATACAGCATCTGGAACAATTTTTCATAAATTTCTTGACTTTTTCCTGAACGTAAGGCAAACCCCAGTGGGAATGCTTTTGAGTCATTACTTATGTTTGAGTGAATTGTGTACAATAGTTTAAAAATTGATGGCACTACTTGAAATGTACCATCCATCATCCAGTAGTGTCCTCGACTCAATATTTTAATGAATTGTAATGTCGTTATCATAATAATTCGATGATTATCGAATATACAATCTTTAACCACAAAGTGTTCATTCACTTGCCCTTTATATATTGAATTTAATTCGAAAAATTAATTATCTGGCTCGGTAATATGACTTCTGGATTTACTTTTTGCTCTAATTACCATTTTTTGCATGGAAGCAGTTGATGGTAAATTTCGCGCCACCATAGCATCAGCATTTGATACTGCATCTTGCACAATTCGACAACATCTTTTATGTAAATTGTTAGAAGCATCGGTTTTTAATTCGTACAGTACTTATTTGTTTATTTTTTTAAAACGTGCTTTCCTGATTCCTCAAGAGTAGTAACACACCTACCAAGGCACTTGTATGGCTCCACTAATCTAAGATCGCAAGCCCAGTAAAAGGTGTCTTTTAATTTATTGCTTAAATTAAAAGAAAATCCTTCCAGATTTTGTTTATCTTTTCCTTTGCTAGATTTAAATAGTTCGCACATCTTTTCTTTCTGGGTCACATCTCCAACATCAGTTGAGCCCGCTTCATTTGCATTGTTTTCAGCAATCATACTCAGGGATGAAAAAGTTGATCCTTTAGTACTTTTTTCGGTCCTTTAGAAAATAAAAAGTACTTCGATACTTTTATGCAACATTTCAGTCCTTTCAAAAATATTTATATTCAATTTTTTCTGTAAACGCTAGACAGCACCTTACGAAGAATGAACTCTTCGAATTTTGACTAAATTCAAATCTAATCCACGAGTCGGCCGAATACCGACGGCAAACGAACGTAATAACGCTTTTTCCTTGTAATTTTGGTGGGCAAGGAGATTGGCCTTGTTCTTGTAAATTGTAATTTGTGGGTTGTTTTGGTATTCCGTTCGGTAGGATGAAAATATAGTTGTATCTGTTATATTACTTATAAATTACTAAAATTGATAAGTAAATAATTTTTAGTTTAGTTAGTATCAAGTCCAATCATAATTTCCGCGAGTTGGATTTTAGGATATGATTTATAGCGACCATCAATGATACTTGAAAAGATAGATATATCAGAGATATCAAAAGAGGCCTGAAAAAATTTGGCAAACGCTTCCATATTTCATGAGGACTTGAGATTGAAACATTATTGCATGACATAATCATCGGATAGTCGCGTGATTTTCTTTTTTGATTTATAAGACAGTCAGAACGTTTATAATTCTTAAATGCTCTAGACTTATGATTTGCGAGGTTTTCTAAGCGGCGATTGAACCATGGCTCTGTATGAGTCGAATCGACAAAAACCTTTGGAATAAATAATTCAAACCCGTTCTTCATAATGTATGTGAAGTTGACCCAAAATGTAACCCGAAAAAATGCTATGGCAACACTAAACATAATAAATATTTTCATGATATACAAGTGTCAGCCCAAAAAAGTATTTATATACAATGACGCTATTTAAGGTCATCCCAAAAAATACTCTCATGACAGCTAAAGCTATCGCGACAGTTAAGTATTTTACTTTCAGCCCAAAATTATGAGTGTCGGGTACTAAATATGCCATAATTTGATAGTAAACTTAAATTATTTAAGTAAATTATGCATTTACGCACACGCCTATTTTCGCAAATTGTGAACAAAGACAATACATTGCATTGTAATTTAAATATTTATTTGGTCATTATAGATTAAGCAAACGATCAACCATACACCGGAAATTGCCATTCAATTAGTCTCGATTCGAAATAATTGGAGAACAACATCTCGATTTATCACTCAATTATATTAACTGGTAATCCGTTCTGGGGGTCCTTATGCCAAAATAAATATGTGAACAGTTGCAATTCAATTTGTTTTAGTTTCGAAATAATTCGAGCACTGCCCCTGGATTTGTCATTCAATTATATTAACTGGTAATCCAGAGCATCTATGGCAATCAAAGATTTTTGAGGAATCGGAGTTCTGGGCTGTCTATTATGGAAATATATGTGAACAGTATACCATTCAACGGAACGTTGAACTCTCTTATGGCAATATATGTGGACTGTATACCATTCAAGAGAAACGACACTTCCGGTTTGCCAGTAGTCAGTTGGTTGACGGTTTTGTTGCCCCTTCGGGTCCTATATTTATTATTTAATAATTAATAATAATTAATTATTAATTAATAATTATTAATTTTTAATTTATAGTAATTAATAATTAATATATAATATTTAATAATTAATATTTAATATTTATTATTTAAAAACGTTAGAGAGTGTCACCACAATTGCCATAGATGCTCTGGATTACCAGTTAATATAATTGAATGACAAATCCAGGGGCAGTACTCGAATTATTTCGAAACTGAAACAAATTGAATAGGAAGTTCCGGTGAATTCTAACCTTTTCATTATACTAGTGTTTCTACTCAAATTATTTTAAATGTTGTTATATTATTACGTATATATATATAAGTATGTTGATAAGGCTTTTTCATGAATAATATTTTTTTTTTAAATATAATAATAATTTTCAAATATCTTCTATCGTGATAGATTTTTTATTTCATATTAATTAATTTAGTATTGCCACAGTTTAAATTCATAATTTTTTGGGATAGAATTTTGGGCTAACTTCACAGAGGTTTCTTCATAATACTATAAAACTTTGAAACAGCAAGCGAAATGTCCAATAAGTGAAATAAAGCTGTCCGATCAACATTATCAATAAAGTTGTTTAGCGACACTAGATCAGCATTCCCAAAATAAAAAATAAAATAAAATAATTTTAAAATTGCTCTAAATAAAATTACAAATATCATAATCTAAAAATTAAAATTTAATTAAAAGTAGCGTATGATGTGCCATTAAATCGGGACAAGATTCTTTGTTGATGAATTCGCAAGATGAAAAAACTAAGTCCAAAATACGTCCAAACTCGTTAAATTAATATTGAAATGACGCGTTCCAAAAATCGCAAAACTTTCTAGCACATACATAGCTAGAAGTGATACCAACGAATGATCACACAAACTGGTCATCGATCCAGCACTAATAAATTTTCGGCAGATTAAAGTCGCCCACAATCAAATAGTGGTTGAACATTATTGGGAATAAATTCAATAAATCTTTGGTAAACGTCTGAATTACTACCAAATGGTATACAGACTCCCACTATAAAGATCCAAAAAGAAGCACATTTGACCTTAATAATAATCGACTCACCACAGTCGCTTTTGAGGCTGATTTGAGCATATTCCATGTTTAAAATTGTGGGCATAATATTAAGTAGTTTAGGTCGATAGAAAATGTTACTATTAACATTGGTGGATCACGGTATTATTCCACAACCGCCAGTCTGAAGTTTTTTGGACGAGGCACAAACTCTCTGATCACTGATCTGACAGGCCATATGGTCCGAGAGGCAACATATAACATATATATGTGGACTGGATAAACGCCGATTTTGAACGAAATGAAATTGAGACGACACTCGATCTCATCCTCAGAGATTACCAGCTTACCACTCAGAAATTTCCGTAAAGCAGCCAGTTCAGTGGTGTTAGCGAATTTTGAGGCATAAATAAACTTCCTGGTCGGAACAGCTTTGATAATCAGTATCATCGGTATCGTTGCAAGAGAAAACAATAAATTCAGTAACAGGTGTACCATATACATTGGACTGAATAATTCCGTATGATTAATTAACAGCAACAAATTAGAGAAAAAGAGTTAGAGAAAAATGAAATTAAAATGTAAAATGTCATACTACGAGCGAATTTTGTTTTTTTTGTAATTTTTGGATTTAATTAAATTTAATTTGATTGAAAACATTACACTAATATTATAAATAGGCAAAAATATTATATATAAGTGATTTTAATATCATAAGTCTAAAAAATTTTTTACTCGCATTCGCAATTCGTGCTTGATGTGGAAAGCCCGTAATTCTAAACAAATTATCTGTGCCAACTTCTAAGTCCATGTTAATTTAGCAACACAATACGCGGCTCTAATTCTTCATAAAATCAGCATTTAACGTTTTAACTGAACCCTCCTAAGAAAAAGAAAAAAGTTTAAATACCCTTTCGTTACTTTTAGTGACATCTATCGGTGAAATATGTTAACACATCAAAAAAATTAAAATGTACTTTATAGCCCAATTTAGTCCTCTGTTGCTCAACATTTTAGTACTTTGGAATTTATGTCAATATCTTCCATGACTGTATTATAACATTTCCTACATTATTTTCTCACTATAAAATTATAACAGAACTCTGCTAGACTTACCTTTGCAAAAATACTTATTGCAGAATAATGCAAGAATTGTGACAACCTATAAAATTTACCATTTATAATATTCATTTCAAAGATTACTTTGTTTCCATGTGTCTTTTCCTTTAAATACTAAATATCAAATAAATAAATAAAAAAAAAATCCACTGGTTAAAATCACAGTGGTTATCATTGAACTGATAAGCTGGCTGTGCCATACTCTAAACAAGTACGTATAGTACGTTTACAAAGTGTCCAGTTAGTATAAATGGAGTTTTATGAAACAAACTTTTTGATAAAAGATTGTTTGCAAAATATGATATTTTGATAAGTAGCATTAGGCGAAATGGATATTTGTTAAATTGATTTTGCCAACAGGCATAGTTAGCATAGACTAATAGACACGCTGAAGATGATCATACATTTTGGAATTTAAATTTTAAACAGAAGCGAAATAACTTCCAACAAACACTAGAGATATTTCGGTAACCGGCTGATTCATCCCGCACAATTCATCCCAAATCAATTCATCCCTTATGGTTATTTAAATTCTTTTTTTTAGTGTGCCATGAGTTATATCTATAAGCACATTAAGTACTAATACATTAAGTATTATAAATTTCCGTGTCTTCTGGAATATATTAAAAATTGGAAAATATTAATAAAATATAGTATTTATGCCATTTTAACTATTAATCTTAATTTAAGTAAGTATGGCTTTATTAATTTTATGAGTTTAAAAAAAAAACAATTTAAAAAACATAATTTTTAACCAGAAATTAGAAGAATGAAATGGAGGAACAAATACAATTTTCAAAAACGGAGAAGAATAAGGACTGTTTGATATATCAGGGATTCGTTTTCTATTTGGATTAAACATTAAATGAAAAAATAATTTGGAAGTGCGCTCAGTATTACTCCACAAAATGTCGTGCTCGCTTACATATTCGTGATAACGTTATTGAAAACAAACTGCCGGACCTTTTTGAACACAACCATGCTGCCGAAACTGCAGAGCTTGCAGCTCGTCAGCATATGGCAAATATTGTTCAGAATTTCAGAAATTCTCAGATTGGTAGCACACAACAAGTAATATGCAAAGAAATAACGACTATTTTCGATGCTGCTGCTGCAAAAATGCCACTGGAGAGATCGATCAAGCGTACTATTCGAAGAATACGTAATAAACATTCCAATGTTCCACATTTACCACTTCCAAAGGATCGAAAATCACTTGTGGTTCCGGAATGTTATACAAGCACAATGAAAGGTGACACATTTTTGCTTCACGATTCACTGACCGATGAAACCTATAATAATGGAGAAAATCACGAGCACCGATTCATAATATTTGCAACTAAAAACTTTATGAATATATTAGCAAGAAGTAATTTCTGGTATGCCGATGGAACTTTTGAAGTATGTGGCTACTTATTCAAACAATGTATATAACAATGTAACAATGTACTTTACATGCTCTACAATATGGAATCAACATTCCAATAGTTTACGCTGTTTTACCAAATAAATCAGCGAAAATATATTGTGAAATTTTGGAGATATTGCGAAAACATGAACCTAATCTTGCTCCAGAAAAGATCATGATTGATTTTGAGCTCGCGGAAGTTAACGCATTCAGAAAAATTTTCCAGAATGTGCCGTATCTTGTTGTTATTTTCACCTTAAGCAAAGCTTATACAGAAATTTGGCTTCATCATATAAATATGGTAGCCTCTCTAGCTTTTGTTGAACCAGAAAAAGTTCCACAATATTTTGATCTTCTAATTTCCTCGAATATTTTAACTGAAGTTTACGATTTTATCATGTATTTTGAAGACAATTACATTGGTAGAATGATATTAAGCACACAGCGTCGCCAGCCAAGATTTCCAATAAATTTATGGAATGTATACCACAATACGCTTATGGAAGATGACAGAACAAACAATACAGTAGAGGGATGGCATAGGGGCTTCAAAGATTTAGTTAGTGTTTAAAATCCGAATATATGGACCTTTTTCAAAAAAATAATTGATGAACAATCTCGTTTTGAATTCATATACGAACAACATTTGAGTGGAGGCCCATCAGCACCCAAGAGACGTACAATATACATTTTTTGTAGGATAAACTGTGCGGGATAAATTAATCCGGGATGAATTGCGTGGGATAATATAGCCTAAACACTTCTTTGTTATCTTGCATAATTTATCCCAAAAGGTGCTTTGGAAAAGAAATTTTCCAGCGGCGGGAAAATTTCTTTTCCAAAGCACCTTTAGGGATAAATTATGCAAGATGAATTGTGCGGGATGAATTGTGTGGAATGAATTGTACGGGATAAATTGTGCGGGATGAATTGATCCGGGAGGAATTGCGCGGGATAATATAGCCTATATTCCTTATTTCGTTTGGAATATTCAATGAAATATTTCTCATAAAGTTTTGGTTGATCTTATTCAAAAAAGTAACTTCGTTTTATGTTATTCAAAATACTGGTAGTATTTTATTATGATATTGGTCGTGTCACTTCATTCGACGTGATAATTGTCGTGTCACTTTAACTTTAAATTGGTATATTCTCTTAGTCGATCAAAGTGATAATATAAGAGAATGCGACGTAAAACGATGTTTGTCACTTCAAACGACGATTGTCGCATCGATCGACTAAGAGAATACCAAAAATTTGATTATCGGTACAAGTGATAAGTGACCCGACTAAGGGAATAAGGGTGTTAATACCGAAACGTCTCATGAACATTTATTTTAAAAATGTAAAACAACAACAACAACCAAAAAAATGGAAAATAAAATAGAACCGCAATAACTCAATTTTCTTACTCTCTTCATATCAGTCTCTCTGTTTTAATTACTCACTAGTATAAATTTGTACTACATGCACAAATGTATGATTGTTTGCAACAAATAAATAAAAAACATTATGCTAGATAGAAAATAAACGCTTGGGATTCTAAAATGATTCTAGGTGAAGTTCTGAAATATGACCAATTAGAATGGATTTTTAGATGAAGTTGAATGGAAGTTGGGGCCAAGTAGAATGGAAGTTGATTTTTTCCTAACTGATTTTTGTGAAATTCGACATGTGCAATAGAAATGGGATTCTCGGGGTCTATTCTCGTTCCGTGAAAATTATAATGAAAAGTATTTTCAGTACGAAATACACATTCCCGATTCATGTTCGTTGAGAAGGAAAAATGACGATAAAATCTTTTCATATGAATAAAACTTTCTCAAAACTCTCTCTCTCTGGAAATAAAATTCTATAGAAACTAAATTTGTATTTTTAGCGTTAAATGTGCATTAAAACTATAATATGATTCTAAACTATAATTGAAGTAAATCTATTAAAAACTATTCCGTTTATTTAAGGAAAGACTCCAAATAATTAATTTAGTTAAGTTTTAAAAATAATTTGGTCATTTTTATAATTTATTTAATATTTTGACACGCAACGGCGACAACTGATACTATTAAAGTTAGCCGAAAGTTTTCAGCCGAAAGATATAAAATGTCGGTAATGTAGATAGTGTCTTGGCTATATCAACCGAAAGTTACCAGCTGACATATTTCAGCCGAAACATATTTTAAATAAAATGAAAAAATAACAAAACAACCTAGAAACTGGTATTTTCATGAAGTGAGTTTACGGCTGATAAAGATGATACGGCTTTATCTATCTTTATTTAGCGTTTTTTTTCACGATTCTTTTTCATTTGGACATTAAGAATTGCTTATTGTCATTGTGTGAAATCTTATAAATGAAAATTTTTTTTTTTAGGTTGGAAGTTCAGAAGCCAAGTAGGATAGAACATAGTTATTTCTTAACCGATTATAATGAAATTCGACATGTACGATAAAAATGGGATCCTAAAATGATTTTTAGATGAAGTTCTGAAATATGGTCAAGTAGAATGGAACTTGTCTATTTCTTCACCAATTTTAATAAAATTCGATATGTGCGATAAAAATGGAATCCTAAAATGATATTTAGGAGAAGTTTTGAAATAAGGCCAATTGGGAAGTAGCTCTGTTAGTTCTCAAGCGATTATGATGAAATTCGACATGTGCAATGGAAATTCGATTCTAAAATGATTATTAGTAGGATTTCTGGAATATGGCCAATTAGGAAGGAACTCGTTTTGTTCTTAACTGAATGTTATGAAATTCGACACGTACAATGAAAATGGGATCCTAAATTGATTTTTAAATAAAGTTCTGAAATATGGTTCAGCAGGATGGAACTTGGTTATTTCTAAACCAATTTTGATGAAATTCAACATCTGCGATAGAAATGTGATTCTTAAATGATTGTTAGTTGAAGTTCTGGAATATGGATCGTTAGGAAGCAACAAGATTATTTCTCAACCAATTTTGGTGAAAATCGGCTTGTACGATAAAAATGGGATTCTAAAATGATATTAAGAGTTTATGTTTGCCTCTCGAACAGTGAAGTCTAATAAAAATTAAATCCTATTGTGATATAAAATTTATTATTTGTTTTGTTCTACAAATTACATTCAATATTTGTCTAACGGGAAGTTGAATAAACTGTTTAAGTGAAAATTAGTGAAGTGCGTGATCGGTCCCCCATTATGGGGCTGAATAGGGATGGGTTTGTGGATAGACAATCTGAACTAAAAAATAATAATGGAAGTGTATATAACTTTCCTACTAGTCAACGTTTTGAGTTATTTAACACAATGAGTGAATCTCAAATAAAAGCAAAGGTTTCTAAGGCCAAACCAACTAAGTTACCACCTGTAATGACGCCTGCGAATTCAGCTTTAATCCATAAATATATGGAAAGTAACGGGATTAAAATATATCTCATCAAAAATTTAAAGACCGGTAGCAAAATTACTGTTGAAAAACTCGTTGACTTCAATAATATTAAACAATGGCTTGCCGAAAACAAAACAGAATTTTATTCATTTACGATGGACAACCTTAAATTGAGTACATTAATATTATATGGCCTTTACACTATGGAAGAACACGAATTTTTTAGATGTTTATCGGATATAAATCTCAAACCCACTAAAATACATAAAACAATTTCAAAACCAGGTGCCATGGTATACTTTGTATCATTTAAAAAAGGGGAATACAACCTTAACCAATTGAGGAACCACAAATACGTTGCTCATACTGTAGTGCGATGGGATGTTGCAAAACAGACGGCGAGTAGGGTCACCCAATGCAGACGATGTTTCCGTTATGGTCATGGTGAAGCAAACTGTCACATGACTAGAAAATGCAATTACTGCGCCAACATTCATAAGGAAGATGATTGTCCATTAAAAAATAATACGAATAAACATATTTGTACCAACTGCCAGGATAATGTGCCCTAAACGTGAGGAGTATCTTCAAATTCGAAAACAACAAGCAAGGCGGAATCAAATGCAACAATCTCATCACACAACATCACCTTCAAATAGTTTTAACTTAAATAGAGATAACTTCCCTACCCTTTTAACTGAAGGCTCAGCTAACCCGAATATTTTGTTTAGTGCGAACGAACTCTTAACAATTTTTAAAGAAATAGTGAATGGAATTAAAAATTGCAACTCTAGAGAAGAACAATTTATTAAAATAACCGAAATAGCTTTAAAATATGCATTTAGATAAATCATTAATTATTGCCACCTGGAATGCACAAAGCGTTCGACCTAAAAAACTTGAGTTACAACATTTTTAGACAAAGTATAATATAGATATTATGTTATTGACGGAAACGCATCTTAAACCACACTTAAACTGTTTTTTTTCCAGATTACACTTTCTATAGAAACGTTAGAATTAACAGATCATTTGGAGGTGTTGGGATCTTAATAAAATCGAATATACAACATTCACTTTTACCGGATCAAAATCTTTCAACTATTGAAAATCTCGCGATATCAGTTAAACATATAAATGGAACTTCCGTTCGAATTATCGCATGTTATTGTCCAAAAACAAATGGACCCACTTTTAAAAGCGAGATACAAAAATTGACTCAAAATCGAACAAACTACATTTTAGGGGGCGATTTTAATTGCCGATATCCCATGTGGAACTGTGTCAGGTCTAATGAAGGTGGTCGGAATCTTCATAATCACATAAGTAGCTCTCAAAATTGCTCTATCGTGGCACCATTGGATCCGACCTTTGTTAGACCCAATTCTACTCCTAGTTTTATCGATTTCTTCTTAACAAACCAACCAGAACATATAATGGAAATTAAAAGTCTACCTTAACTGGCATCAGATCACCTCCCAGTCGTATGTGCTTACAATTTCAGTCTAGCTTATAAAAACCCAATTAACTACCGATTTAATTACTCCGGCGGTGATTGGACTAAATACAAACAGCTTATAGAGGGGTCACTAAATTGTTTTGATCAAACAAATCCCTTGAACACTTCTCCTGAACTTGACTCGATGATCGATTTATTTTTAGAGTCCATTAAAAATGCTAGAGACAACTCAATTCCTGTCACCCCATGGACTAACATAAATAAAATAAATTTAACAGAAGATATACTGGCTCAAATCAAGCTCAGAAATTGTTTAAGGCGCACATGGCTTAAGACCAGAAGTAGAACCCATCTGGGTTGGATGATATCCTTAACATTTTGTTAAAACAGTTGCCAGACTGTGGTGTAAAAACTCTCCTGCTAATTTTTAATAGTTGTTTAAAATTGTGTTATTTCCCAAATTCCTGGAAAATAGCAAAAGTCAATCCAATTCTCAAACCCAATAAGGAATCCAATAATCCTGAACACTATAGGCCTATAAGCCTTCTAAGCTCTATAAGCAAGGTTTTTGAGAAACTTATAAAAAATTCGATTACAATCATTCATGGAAGATAACGAATTCCTTATAAAACAGCAATTTGGTTTCAGATCTGGGCTTTCTGCGGTACATCAAGTGCACAGGAAAGTGCGTATCAATAAAAAATCCACAGGGCTGGCATTGTTAGATCTCTATCGAGCTTTTGATACAGGATGGATCAACACTCTTATCCACAAAATGACAACGTGCAATTTTCCGAAATACCTAATTAAAGTTATAGATTCCTACTTAAAGAACAGGAAGTTTTATGAATATGCCTGCTGGTCTCTCGCAAGGTTCCGTATTAGCTCCTCTGTTATTTAACATATTTATTAACGATATTCCTAGATTTGAAGACTGCCAATTAGCTTTATTTGCTGATGATACTGCGATATACTACTCCAATGTTCTCGCCAATAACATAATATCCAAACTTAACGGCTATCTAAATGCACTTAACTTTTATTTCATAAATTGGAAACTAAAGATAAATACTAGTAAATGTGAAAGCATTTACTTTACAAGATGTCGTGCACCAGAAAAAATTCCGCAGCTACCTTTAGTTCTGAATGGTGCTCAACTTCAATGGAAATCGGAAGTACGCTATCTAGGCCTAATTCTTGATCCAAAGTTGACCTTTGGGAACCATCTGAACCATATTAAAGAAAAATGTGAAAAATTGTTAAAAGTCCTATATCCACTTCTAAATAAGAATGGTCAACTTAGCTTCAGAAATAAAATGCTACTATATAAAGTAATGGTTTCGAGCGTTATTCTATATGGTTCACCTATATGGTCCAACGCAAAAAACACAAATAGAAATAAAATTCAGATTCTTCAAAAAAAGCTTAAAGCTGAAATTGATCCTAAAAGCTCCTATTCGACATAGAACGATAAGAGTTCATCGTGAAACCGATATGAGGTTTATAGAAGATTTAATTTCTGAAGCTAGATAAAAGTATTATTGCCATCTGACATATAATGCAAATAACGAATTAATTAATAACTTAAATTAAAATTGAATGTTTAACTTTTGATTAGTTTAAGTATTTAGGCTAAGGTAGAATAAGATGGCAAACTACTAGATTAAATATTCTATTTAAATTGTATTACGATGTCCCCCACATATTTTATAACTTAAAGAAAAAAATAAAATCCTATTTGAAGTAAAGCCAAGGAGCTTAAGCTCAAAATTTTAGTTACTAATTAAGTGTAAAATTACCCTTTGTATTAAAGTATGCCAAATAAATAAAAGTTAAAAAAAAAAAAAAAAAATGATATTAAGAAGCTCTGGAATATGGCCAATTAGGAAGAAACTCGGATATTTCTTAACCGATTTTGGTGAAATTCGACATATGTGATGGGAATGAGATTTTAAAATGACTGGTAGATGAAGTTCTGAAATATGGCCAACTAGGACGGAACTTGGCTTTTTTTTAAACGATTTTGATGAAATTCGACATGTACGATTTAATTTACATCCTAAAATGATTGTTAGGTGAAGTTCTGGAACATGGCGAACACGGCATTTTCGAGTACGATTGGTGTTAGAGCGGCAAGATAGACTATTTGTAAGTTGTATCCGGCTGAGTAGCTACTTTTTACCTTTTGTGTTTTAAAATTGCGACAACTTTGTTTCTCCAAAAGCAGATTAATCGATTCTCGTCACATATCTACAATTTTGGAGTAGATCATTATAATAAAAATGGTATAATTGTACCGTCATATAATTATATAAGAAAATAAAATAAATGTAAATTAAAAATAATGATTTACCATGCTTAATTTCATTTTATTAGAGAAAAAATCAATTTCAGGCAATTCAATTTGGGCAGCTTAATTGTAATAAATACATGTGGGTATGTTTATTGATGATCTATATCTCACTGCGGGTTTTATATTCTTTATGATGATAAAGAACAAAGATTTGCCAAATTCCTACGGTACAGTATGGTAATGGTAAATCCATATTTTTTACCGATTAAATCAGAAATATGAAATACATCATTTATTACTCGGAATTAATACCTTTAGAGACGATTAAAGCAATTTATAAATATCAACGTCATACAAAGAATTTATATTTAAAAGCTTAACAGCTAATTTTTAGTTTGGAAATATTGACGATATTATTTGCCATCAGCAAAGTATTCCAGGTAAATTTAGAAACTTTATTTCAAATTATACGGTAACGTATTCAATGTGTTTTACAGGGACTTATGGAACACCGTGGAAAAATATCATACTATTTGGGCCCAAATGCGACGATGGCACAGACTCAGTTTTGTATAACCACGAAATCAGTGACTTAATGCGAATCGCTTATCTGTTGGCTCGGTCACGTTTTGCGGGCTGATCCGTATAGAATAATAGAAAGGGTCGTAGTCGGCGACGCTTGCTCCTTCCGGTTGTATATATTTCGCCACATGCCTGTGGTAATATTCTGGATTTCCTTATTTTGCTATTCTTTCTTCTAAAGCATACTGTGGCGATTGGTGTTTTGTTCATATGCTTTACACCAATAACAAAGTCACTTCAATTTTTGTTGTTGCTTTTTAAGAAAAAAACACCAACTTTATGTTGTGATTTTTTACAATTAAAACGGCTAAGGCCATGTTTCATTTACTAAACTAGCATTCTTCCGGAGTAATTCAACGGTCTCTATATTTTGGAATTATAAAAGCAAAATGTTCTCGACAACCTTAATCCTCCAAAACGAATATTATACAGCATAGTTGCTGTCATAGTGAACTAGCTAACCGAAGTTTTGGAACTTTTAATCATGAAGTTAATATTTTTGTACGGGTTATTTGCAAAACATATCAAAATGGTCTTTAGAACCGGTTGCATATTAAGTATTACAGGAAATAAAAAAAAAATTAATTCAAATTAAAGGGGGAAAAAATTGGTAATTGAAGTTTTGGAACCGTTAGTTTTTAATTTAATAAATAATTAATTTCAACGTTAATCTTATCAAATAAAATAATCCGGATGTGCGTCATTCGTTGTCAAATGACAAGCTATTAATTAATAAGGGACATCAACTTTTTAATAAATCGATTATTATAATTAACCTTTCCCACGAACCGCAAAATTTGTTTGAAATATCTTTGGGGATGGGTATAATAATATCTCTAGAGGCCGACTATATTAAAAAATTTCAGAGTATAAACTAACCTCAAAATTGTAGAATAAAATTGTATTGTTAGAGAGTTGAACTCGTTTCGAAATAGAATGAACCTCTTCTGAACGAAGTAGAAAAGGAAAATGTCAAAATGAAACCAAAGAAGAGATTGATTCTATCTGGTGGAAGAGAACGAAAAAACACATGTAATTAAAGTGAAGTGTAAATTTAATAAATAAAGAAAATAAAGATCGGTAAAAATTATTGAAATCTGATTGTTTTTAAACATCAGATGTGTTAGGTAACCCGATCAATCATTAATAATAATAATAATAAAATATAAGACGCCCCCAACTCGTGGCGAAATGGTATTGGCGTTGAGTGGTGTAGTCATCCAGGTTGAAAAAACAACGAGTCTTGCGAATATAAGAACGTTGTATGACAATAATTGCGGTAAAGAAAATACAGAGTTAGTGGATAACCCAAAAAAATCCAATTCAGAAACCACGTTAAAAGCTACGATAACTTCAGCATCTTCAGATTCAGCAGCTTCAGATTCAACGACTTATGTTCCGGATGCAACTTATGTGCCTCAGTCAATTGTACTTCCAACTTCTGTAAACCAAATTACGCCAACTTCAGCAGTTTTAACCAGTGAAAGTGTCGGTAGTAAAGTGCATTCAAGCTCTACAACAATACCAGTTACAACTATGGGTCACCCTCCGATTGACAATGATGCTATTGCGTTAGCAACTACCGTTTGTGTTGATCAGCTGGATTTATTTATTTATTTATTTATTTATCAATAACATGGAATAAAGCATATAGCTTTTCTATTCCAACTTACATATAAACTTATAAAATATAACATATAAACAAACACTAATTAGAAATTATTTTTAATAAAATCAAAAACCAAAGATTTAAATTTTGATAAAGGTCTTGCACTTCTAATCTCAACCGGAACCCTATTCCAAATTGTAAAAGTTGTAAACAAGGGTGAGTTATTGTAGACATTGGATCGGTTGGCTGGCAGAATTATGCTGCCATTGCGAATAGATCTAATTTTTATTTTATTGTATAAGTACAAAGGAACCCGATTATTAATAATTTTATATAGTAGTAGCATCGCTCTATAATAAAAGAACTGAATCATTGTGCAGCCGAGCAATTCCTTAGGCAGGCCACACACGTACAGTTTTAACTGACAGCTTTAACTGTGCAGTTATAACTGTCAGTTTTAACTGTGAACTGAGATGCACACACACGTTCAGTCTAATCCTTCAGTTATTATCATGGATTTGAATGAGCGGAACGATTTGGCTGCTCTCGGTGTGGTTTTTTTAATATTAAAAAAATTAAATAAATTGGCTTCAAAAACGAAATTTATCTTCCCATATAAATTTATTAAAAGAATTAAGTGAAGAAGAACCACTAGATTTTCTCAATTATTTGCGTATGACTGAAACAATGTACGAAAAACTGCTTTCATTAGTATCCCCTTTGATTAAGAAGAAACATACAGTCATGAGAAGAGCAATATCTCCACATGGAAGATTAACTGCTAACTTGAGATTTCTAGCAACAGGACGGGCATATGAGTGTCTCAAACTTTCGAAAAGAATATCTCCTCAAGCACTTGGAAAAATTATTCCAGAAACATGTGTCGCCTTATATGTTTACATATTTTATAAATTAAAACATATTTATTTTTTTATTAGGAAACATTTTTTATTTTTATAAATGAATCGAAATGAATTTAAAAAATAGACTTATTGTTAGTATCAAATCAATTTTTGTTTTCACAATCTTCTATTCATCATCATTAAATTGTGAAAAATAAGAGGATGCTGTTGTGTCATGAGAATAGAAGGAAAGGTCCAGTTGTTTCATGAAAAATTTATCGAACAAATGGACGGATTTCTGATGGCGGTGTTCTTCAGAACACATATTTCTTTGAAAATCTGGTGAATGAGAATTTACATATTCCTCAGCCTGACGATGTTTCCGAGAATATCAAAAATGTTCCGTATGTTTTCGTTGCGGACGATGCGTTTCTTCTCAGAACGGATATTTTAAAGCCATTTAGGCAAGGACAATTAGATTCAGCCGAAAAAGAGGTTTTTAACTATCGATTATCTCGAGCAAGGCACATTGTCGAAAACGTTTTCGGGATACTTGCCTGACGGTTTCGTATTTTTCAAAAACCAATTAATTTAGAATCATTCAATGTGGAGAAGATCATAATGGCTACTTGTGTTTTATATAATTTTCTGATTGAACATCAATCTCGTAAATACGCCCCTGCAAACTGTTTGTATCAAAAAAATCGTAATGACGGGTCTATTATTTCTATTGGTTGTGATAGTTATCAATCAAACATGATTCCACTTCAATGTCGTCGAGGAAAAATTTCTATTGATGCAAAACAAATTAGAAATAATTTTATGAACTATTTCATGAATGATGGCATAATCCGATTCAACTTTTCTATATGTTCTTTGCGAAAAGCGGATCTTAAGCTATTCATTTTTGCTGTAACACATTTTTTTTTCAGCACCAGGTTCTGTTTCTTTTAACTTAATCACTAACTTTTTGTAGGCAGCATCTTTTTTGGCACGGTCATGAAAATCACTACATTTGACTTGCCACAATCAAGGTGCGGATCTATATATGTATTCCAATAAAATCCTCAATAACTTGGTTATGTTTACGTGACATGATGTTCATTTTTATTTACTTCAAAACAAAATGGAAATTTTATAAATAGTCGAACTAGTTTTGTATAATTCAATGGTTTAATTATTATATGAAACGTCCTCTCATCTCAAAATTTCGACACAAAACTGAGAACTGTGCAGTTAAACCCCCACACACGTTCAATTCAGTTAATCGTTTCAGTTAAAAATATAAAAATTTTAAAGTTCTCAGTTAAACTGTACAGTTAAGTTTAACTGAACTGAAATACCCACACACGTACAGTTTAAACTGACAGTTTTAACTGTACAGTTAAAACTGTCAGTTAAAACTGTACGTGTGTGGCCTGTCTTAAACATTGCAAAAATATGATCATATTTCCTTAATCCGTTGACATACCTCACAATATTATTCAGAGTAACTTGTAGAATATTGCAAGAAATCGAGTCACAACTTAAATACAGGAATTCACAATATAATACATGGGGTATTACTAATGATTTCGAAAGCAAAACCCGAATATTTTTGGGACATATGTGTTTATGAAGCTTCAGTCCATATAAAATAGAATTAATTTTATTACAAACATTAATGACTTGAGAATCCCAGGTAAATCTACTGTTAATACAGATTCCAAGGTTATTTACATGATTTAGAAATGGAATTTTTATATTATTAATAAAGATATCAGGAATAATTGAGAAATTATTCCTAGAAATGAAAATTGCCTGTGTTTTCGCGATGTTCAATGAGATTCCATTCGATTTTGACCATACCAATATATTAGATAGATCTAGGTTAACATTATTGAAAATTTCCAGAATATTATCACTAGTACCACCAAGATATAATTGACAATCATCAGCATACATGTGATATTTGGAATATTTTATTGCAAGCGGCAGATCGTCTATGAACAGGGAAAATAACGTTGGGCCAAGAATGGTTCCTTGAAATACACCTGTCGGTATTCGTTCAGAACCCGATTCTTTACCATTTATGACTACTTTTAGATATCTTTCGGATAAATAGCTGTGCAAAAGTTTAAGAGATGTTTTATCAAAGTTAAAGAAAAGCAACAGCTTTTGTAATAACAGTATGTGATTTAGAGAGTCAAATGCTTTAGAGAAATCCAATAGTATTAACACGATAAACGAGTTTTTTTTGTCAAGATGGTGTGCAAGATCATCAACAACATGAAGCAGAGTGGTGCTAGTACTGTGATTATTACGAAATCCAGATTGAAATTGGTTTAAATAATTATGCCTTACTAAATGCTGGCTGATCTGATCCCGGAGTATAATCTCGAAAACTTTAGATAAAATCGATACCAGACTAATCGGTCTAAGGTTATCCAAGGAGTCGTTATTCTTTTTTTTTCATTATGGGAATCACAATGTTTGTTTTCCAGATATCTGGAAATATAGACTGCATGATACAAATATTAATAAGGTAGGTCAATTGCGATACAATATGCGGTAAAATAGCCTTTAAGAATTTCAGATTAATTTTATCATGACCAGGCGAGTTAGATTTTATCTGATAAACAGCTTTGACAACGTCGATTTCACCGACACTACTAAAAGAGAAATACATTTGCTCAATAGTGTTTGTAATGTCAAAGTTAGGTAGTGGAAGAGTGACAGACGCAGACTGTCCACCACAAAAATAACGGTTGATGACTGAGGGATCCATATCAGTTAAAATATCAGACTTACTTTTCCCCAATCCAACTCTGTGGATGTTATTCCAGATTCGTTTCATAGCTGGTTTACAGTTACCAAAGAAGTAACTCTGTTTAGAACTTCTTATCAAGCTAGTTACTCTGTTGCGTTCAATGCGATATAACTCCAGGTACTTTAAGTTGGATGATCTTTTATATTTAGCAAACGCTCGGTCCCTCACTGACATACTTGTAGTGATACGGGTATTTAGCCACGGAGCCACAGATTCGTTATCTACTATTTGCTTAATAGGAACACAATTATTATGGATGTCATACAGGCAGTCATAAAATGATTGGAATAAAGAGTTGACGTTATAAGTCGAATGCATAAAGCTCCAATTAAAATTCGAAAAATATTTCATGATCAACTCTGTGTCCAATTGGCTATAGTCGTAGATATGTTTGTATTCAATTTTCACACGGTTTAATTTAACTTTATACGAAATGACGAGTAAGTCATGGTCAGATATATCTGGGAGATTATATTGACTAGACCTTACAACCCTAAAGTAATCCGACTCAGATACAATAAATTGATCAAGCCAAGCTCCACCACGGGTTGGTGAAAATGGAACCGAAATTAAGTGGCTAACTTTTAAAAGATCGTGAAATTTGTGCGAGTTAGCGAGCATATTAATATTCATATCACAGCCTATAATGAAATGACTATAGTTTGAAACATGTGAGGAGAGGATTTCCTGGAAATTATCTAAATCAGCTTGCACTGGTTTTTTAGGTATGTAACAGACAACAATCAAAACAGTAATTGAAGGAAGTATCAGTTCAGCCATCAGAACTTCAATAATACCATAAGTAGAAGAATGAACGAGCTTAACCTTAAACCAATTCTTATAGTAGAGACAAACGCCTCCGCCAATTTTATGCGTTCTGTCATATCTCAAGATATTATAACCGTTCAGCGCAACAGATTCATTATTAATTCTATTAGTGAGCCAAGTTTCTGCCCCACAAAATATGTCAAGATTTTGTTTACTGATAAATATTCTTAATTGGTCGATATGGCAGAACAAACTACGAGCATTGATGAATCCAAAGTCTACACATGTAGCGTTAGTAACATTACCAAGCTTAGATGACCGGTTTGGTATTGATGACGAGTTCAGATTGAGAATAGAATCCGCAAATGACCTAAAATATAAAAACAGATTTAAAAGCAATTCAAACAAATTAAAAAATTTAAAATATAGAACATAACTAATATTACAGTTGCCCGGAAAATTGGTGAAATTATGAATATTGCTGTTAAGCTTATTATGCTGGCAATGTTGCGGTGTCGGGAAATCTCCGTGAGCGTCGAAAGTTGATAAATGGTTTTACAGCGCATTCCAAAGGCCAAATACTTCCATCATAGGCCTTCTCGAAAACTACGGAATCCAAACCAACTTTGAATGAAATGAAATTCAGCAAACTTCCATCAGCCGATTTAGAGACCAACTCGTGACACTCAATTTCCGCCACTGGAACTTGCAGTTTGTTATGGAGGTGTTTTTTAATGTTGTCGCAGGTAGTCGATGGTTTAAAATTTAAGGCATGTAGAAACTTTTTGGGTTTTACTATCTCTAGCTGAGTATTCGTATTATCGGTGCCAGAAATGACTATTTGTTGTTTTTTAGAATTGTCAATCGAATTGACGCTTAGTGCCGCTGTATTCGTAGTATTAGGACTTGCAACCAGGTTACTTAAAGCTTGGAAATTGGCGAATAAATTATTCAACAAGCTGCTGACCTCATTCAACTGGGCCATCAACGTTTGGATCAGATGTTGATGATTGCTGTGGTTACTTAAGCAGTCAGCACAAACAAATTGAATGTTTACATTGTTATTGCACAGTTTTGCATTGGCGTTTGATAACGAAGAGCAACCAAAATGGAACATTTTCTGGCACCCACCAAAGCATTTTAGTACGTTGTTATCAGTGAACGCAACTTCACATTGAGCAAAAATACGAGCAAAAATAGCGAAAATGGAAATCGAAGCCAGTAATTTCACTATTAGCAACCTCAGCAATACGATTAAAAAGAAGTGAAGATTTCTGATGTGGATAGTTTGATTTCAAAGTTTAGTGGTGCAGACGATTATGTGGTTTCAAAATGGATGATTGATTTTGAAGATGTGATGATTGATATTGAAGATGACCTCATTGGGTGCAGATGACAACCGTCACTTGCTTAAGGGCACAGCTGAGCTCTTTTTACGTACTATTCGAGTTACTATACCTGGAATGAATTACGTGAAGCTTTACTCAAGCGCTTTGATCGTCAAGTATCATCATATGAAATTACTGAACGTTTACTCGCCGCTTCTGTGAAAAGTGCTCCTAGTGTTCAGTATGATATAGATCCAAAATTAGGACTTAATATGATTAGATGTGTTGAGGAATGTATTAATACTAAATATTTGGGTGTTGATTCTTCAGAAATTAATGTACCAGATTATGAGGTGTGTATCCGTCTGGAAAATGACGTACCATTTTATACCCATCCGCGACGCTTTTCAGTTAAGGAAAAACAAGACGTAAGAATAATTATCCGTGATTTATTGCATAGTGAAACCATTAAACCGAGTGAGTCTCCTTATGCATCACCCATTGTATTAGTTAAGAAGAAAAATGGTGAGATACGTATGTGCGTGGATTATCATACCTTAAATAAGATCACTGTCCGAGACAACTATCCTCTGCCTCTTATGGATGATTGCTTGGAGTATTTGAGTAATAAGAAAGTGTTCAGTCTATTGGATTTGAAGAGTGGATTTCATCAGGTTAGAGTTTCTGAGGAATCAATTAAGTGCACTTCATTTGTGACACCTGAGGGACAGTTGAATATCTGAAGAATGCTCCTTCTGTCTTTCAGCGATTTATTAATAAGATACTTAAGGAGTTTATTGACAGGGAGAATAGTTGTTTATCTTGATGATATTTTGTAGCTATAGTGAATCTATTGAAGATCATTTGAAATTGTTAGGACAGGTGTTAAGATGTATTGCTGTACATGAATTGGACTATTGAGTATTTGGGATTTGTTGTGTCTGCTAGTGGAATCAGTCCGGTTACTAATAAACTGAATGCAGTTCGTCAGTACCCAGTGCCTACCAATGTTCGTGAGTTATATTTATTTATTGGATTATGTTCTTTCTTCCGCCGATTCATTGCTGGATTCGCTCGTATTGCTGCCCCAATGTATCGCCTCCTTCAGAAAGATACTGTATTTAACTTCAGTGATAAGTGTCTTCAGGCGTTTGAAAATCTTAAGCAATCTCTTACTTCCGCTCCGATATTGGCTGTGTATGACTCAACGCGGGAAACTGAGTTGCACAGAGATGCTAGTAAGATTGGTTTTGGTGCTGCTCTCATGCAGAAACAGGATGATTCGAAATTTCATCCAGTGGTCTATTTATCTAAGACTATTGGTAAACATGAAGTTAATTATCATAGTTACGAATTGGAGACGTTGGCTATTGTTTACGCTTTGGTCCGCTTCCGAGTTTATCTTGAAGGAATTTCATTTACTATTGTGACTGATTGTAATTCATTGGTGCTTACGTTCAATGGGAATTTGAAAAATATAATTATAAAATTAAACATTGACATGGTACCCAGATGGGTCATGTGGATGCCCTCAGTCGAAGTCCTATAGTTGCTTTTGTTGATACTTCCGATATTGATTTTCAGTTACGACTTACGCAAAACCGTGACCCAGTGATTGTGAAAACTCAAAGAATTGTTAGAGACTAGTGAATCTTCTCTTTAAGAAATGCATGACGGTATTGTTTATAACAAAAATAAAACGATCGATTGTTATTTTATGTTCCACGAGAAATGGAACAGCAACTTATAAGTCAAGTGCATGAAAGAATTGGTCATTATGGAAGTGCAAAATGCTATGAGATAATAAGAGAGCATTATTGGTTTGCAAATATGAAGGATAAGATTGATAGCTTTGTCAAAAATTGTATTTTTAAGTGTATTATGCATTCTGCACCTTCCCGTTCGACCGAGCGAACATTTTGGTCCTTTACCTTCAGTTGCTTCTATACGAAAAGATTTGTTAGTTATTATTGACTCGTTTACAAAATATGTTCGATTGTATCCAGTTAATTCTACGAGTACTAAAGAAGTGTGTTGTTCGCTTGATAAATATTTGGTTATTACAGTAGGCCTGTTCGTATAATTACCGACAGAGGTACGTGTTTTACATCTTCCGAATTTGCCACTAATGTGGAGAAACATATTATTCAGCATGTTAAGGTGGCAGTAGCATCTCCTCAGGCTAATGGACAGGTGGAACGTGTCAATCGTGTCCTTAAGAACATGTTAGGAAAATTAACTGAACCATTGCAACATTTCGATTAAACTTAAGCATGTTGAATACGCATTGAATAATACAGTGCAACATTCCGTGGGGACTACGCCCAGTCGATTATTGTTTGGTGTGGATCAGAAAGGTTCAGAAATTAATTATCTTAGTGAATATTTATCTGATAAGGTATTGAATATTGTCAATCGTGATCTTAGTGCTATTAGGGATATTACTACTACGAGTGTAAAGAAAAGTCAGGAGTATAACCAGAAATGGTTTGATGGGGATTTTGTAATAATTTGTCATGTGGATACCACTCCTGTTGCTAATAAGAAATTCATTCCCCTTTTCCGTGGTCCCTATGTCGTTCATAAGAATTTACCTAATGATCGTTATGTAATAAGGGATATTGAAGATTGTCAGATTACATAGTTGCCTTACGATGGGATAGTGGAAGCCAGACATATGAAATTGTGGAGAGATGGCGTCACTGCTTCTGTACCAAATGGAATACTTTCCGAAACTTAGAATAAGTGTATAAATAATATTTTATTAATAATTCAGCCGATAGAGGCATCGGCTAATGGCAGATTGGTCGAGTTGTAAAATAAAATTGTATTGTTAGAGAGTTGAACTCGTTTCGAAATAGAATGAACCTCTTCTGAACAGGAGTAGAAAAGGAAAATGTCAAAATGAAACAAAAGTTGTTTTATAAAATTGACGTTCAATTAGAAAATACATGAACCACCTCTCGTTAAAGCTGATGAAAATTGTAGATGGTTGGTATGATATTATTCAGTCAGATTGTTTCTATAATTACGCTTTCTAAATACAAGAATTCCTCGTTTTTGAAAACATTTTTTATAAAATGGTTCAAAATTCAGGTCGAATTCAAAATCAACAGAACAGCCCTTCTGCCACGAGAACAATTGGATTTGAAATTAAAACACCATCAAACCAAATTAAAGTGTGAAACTTGTATTAAACAAATAATTATTGTGAGAACCCTCTGATAGTCTAGTTGTTAAATTAACTATTAGAAGGGTATGTAAACACGTTTGCGGCAGCTTTCAATTTTAAATAAAGATTTAATTAATTCACTAACGATTATTTTATCGATAAATATTTACGTCAGGCATGCAATTTCAAGATTCAAGAAGACACAAACAAATTGCCTGAAAACATGATTTTGTTTCCGCAATCAATAAAAATGTAAATTTATTCCAATTTCTTCTCATCTATGCGCATTGGTGCTTAAATACCAAGTCCAACCTACATAAATCAAATAAATCGTCTTTCGTTTTATATGTCTTAATTTTTAATAGTCCCTTATGTTGTATCTTATTTTAATAAAAATGATAATAATATATTCAAGATGTTAGCACCGATATAAATCAAATAATTATATTGCGACAAGAGTGATCAACGCATATTTATATCGTTTACAGTTTAATGAACGATCGAAAACTATTTCCAAATGACCGGATCTATATTTAGTTTTTGTTATGTGAAGAAGAAATTACATAATAATATTGGACAGTCAACATAACAGAATTTTGACATAAAATTAAATCAATCAAATAAAATACCAAAAAAAAAAGCAAATAACTCAATCAACACATAATTTCGATTTTTAACGCACATAGCCAAGTTCAAGGCATTGAACTTGACCAAAAAAACTAAATACGAAATGTACAACAATAACACAACTAATAATTATCTGAAAATTGTTACTTTCTACGATTTTTGTTTGTATGTTGCGGTCTGCACTCTACTACTTAGTACTGTACGAATATGTGTGTCCATGTGTAGTTCAACAATTTAAATTGCACGAAATTGTTGGCAATGAATTCGTTCGTATGTTTATGTGTAAATCGCGCTTAATCTCGCGTGGTTTATTTTTCGCACTCTGTGTGTTTTGAGGTCATCAATCTAATTTTGTAACATGTATTTTTTTAGCACATAAACGAGATGAAACATTTTTGTTTATTTTTAACGATTATTTAGTGAAAGTGACAGTATTTTATGATGTTTTATGCATATTTGTTATAAAGTAAACCTGTTATGAAAAAATTCGCACGGGATTATGACGAGCACTACACATAAAGCGTTTGTGATTAATGAAAATTGTATTTGTAGTTTCTTCTGTGCGTTATCTTTTCATTTTTAAGGCAAAACAGTGCTTTCCAAAATCAAATTGAACTGCAATTTGAAAGCTATGATAAGTTGAATTAAGGTTGGTATATTGAGTGGGCCCTGTTCTACCTTCATCGACTTTTTAGAGGTTGTTTTTTCATCAGTTCGATGATTTGCTATAGAAAGATAATTATCTTTAGAGAGCTCTCCATAACCATCTATAGAGCCCTAACGGATAACTAGACGAGCCTGAAAATATATTATACTCAAGATTTTTATGAATAGCTCTATACTATTTGTGATTCCGACAGTTTTCTATTTCTCGTAAGTTTTGTAATTTCTGTTTATATAAATTCTTGTTGGCCATGACAAGTTAAGAGGACGTTTCATTCTACACGTTTTGAGATCAGATTATGAACATTTTTATCATATACCCAGTGTGATGCTGAATGAACTGGTAATACAAAAAAAAAAAAAAAAATGTTGCTTCAAAATACTTGACAATTTTTTTTGTATCATTAGTAGAAACCGACAAAAAATTTCTACATGATCTATTTTTATTTGTAATCCCGCCTACTTTCTACACATGAAATAACAATTAAATGTAACACACTACAGGCGAATTAAACCAACTGAACTCTTCCATGGTTAAAAACAATAAGAGGTATATCCAATTGATCCTCTGGGCTCTTCCTTTGAACTGTTATTTTCTCCACCAACCCATGGCATGCTACCTCCTCGGCCATACTACCTAATAACAAAACTGATGTTGTCAAGTTTATTAACATTCTAATTGAAAATCTAAATGCGAGAGGTGAGCAAATGTTCTTCGAAGAGGATAGACGTGTTTTTTCTATCCTCTTCAAAAATTTAATTTAATTTAATTTTTTTTTTTTTTGTTTTATTTATGTATTGTTATGTATATGCTTTATAAACATATGTGTATTATATACATTTTAATTATAATTTTAACTCTATTCAATTCAATTTTAGTGAAATAATAATTAAAGTGTAAGAGAAATAATAATTAAAGTGTAATTTTGGAAAATGCAATCCACCGGGATGCATTTATCAGGCAATGTTTTATATTTATAGATAAAGAAATCAAAATTCTTGATTAAGTGCATACTTTTGTGTGGTTGTACATGGAATTTAATTACTAAAATAATAGGATCGTATTAAATTGATTTTAATTTAATTTGATATATGTACATCGTAGTTAATTTCATATCTGATTTTATTTTTAATTTTTACGCATATTTGAATGTGTACTTGTGTTTTATTTTATGTACAATCGACACAAATATATTCTTAAAGCTTGATACATAGCAAAACCAACAAAAATGTTTATACAGGCCGTCTAGTTCGCTCTTTACACAGATCCTATCAAGGAAATGTACTATATATTTTTGGTTTTGTCATATAATATTTAAACAACAACAAAAACAGAGAGACATTTTTGTTGGTTTTGGTATAGTCGTCACAAATATTTTCCTGTATCTTAATACATAGAACAGGAATGTTTGTATGTTCGCTATAAGGGTATTATTTGTATATAATATAATGAAAACATGTTACGTATCTCCTGCTACGCACTATGATAAAACATGATCTATACAAACACAACGAAAATTTTAGTGTATTCGACTCAAATAGGGTTCTTATACTTCGTATAATCAAGTAAGTTTGAGTCGAATCGGAAACCGCCTTATATAATCTATATCAAATAGTTTATTTAGTTATGTTTAATTTTTTTTACAGGGTATTATAAACTGCATTAAATTAAATTAAATTAATTTAATTAATATTAAAAGATTATAAATTAAATAAAATTTGGAAATATTAATTTTGAGCTGAATTGAGATTTGGTTTGCAACACATAATGATGGCTAAATGTATTGTACTTAATTATTAACTTAATGGATTTTAATGAAGTTTAGGTTGCAGTTTTCACATACAATCTTCAATATTACTTATATGGTACATCGATAAATTTTTAAGAAAATAATGTTTCAATTTCCTTTCATTGATTTATTAATTTACTTACTTTACATGCTTGATTTTGCAGGGTAATATGTCCAAAAACGGAGTTGAAGTCTTATGGATATATTCATATTTATGGATAAAGAAATCAAAATTCTTGATTTCTTGATTAAGGGCATGATTTTAACTTTGGTGCGGTTGTACATGGAATTTAATTTAAATACTTTAATTACTAAGATCTAATAATTGGATTGTATTAAAATTGTTTTTAACTTAATTTGATATATGTCGTAGTTAATTTCATATCTGATTTTATTTTTACGCATACTTGAATATGTTCTTGAGTTTTATTTTATGTACAATCGACAAAAATATATTCTTGAAGTTTGATATATAGCAAAAAACCAATAAAAATGTTTATACATGCCGCCTCGTTCGCTCTTTACACAGATCCTATCAAGAAAATGTACTATTTATTTTTGGTTTTTGTCATGTAATATTTAAACAACAACAAAAACAGAGAGACATTTTTGTTGGTTTTGGTGTAGTTGTCACAATTATTTTCCTGTATGTGTATTTCCTATGTAAATATACATAGAACATGAATGTTTTTATGTTCGCTATAACGCTATTAAACATAATACGTCTCCTGCGACGCACATGGAAGATTGTAGAGAAATATTTACCTCAAATGTGTTGGTGGTTTAGTATATAAGATTCTGTTATTTTTATAGTGTCCTTGATAAAACACGAACTATTCGAACACAACAAAAATTTTAGGGATTTGGCTCAAATAGGATTCTTATACTTCGTATAATCGAGCGAGTTTGAGTCGAATCGGAAACCGCCATATATAATCCATATAAAATAATATATTTAGGTATGATTAATTTTTTTTACAGGGTATTATAAACTGCATTAATTTATTGAAGTTTAGGTTGCAGTTTTCACATACAAATGTCAATATTACTTATATGGCACATCGATAAATTTTTAAGAAAATAATGTTTCAATTTCCTTTCATTGATTTATTATTTTACTTACTTTGCATGCTTGATTTTGCAGGGTATTATGTCCATAAATGAAGTTGAAGTTTTATGGGAGTATATAAGTAATAAATGCCGAATCTGTCGATTTTGTTTATCTTAATTATGTCAACAGGATTAGTAAAATTACAACATTAATAATAATAATAATTTTTAATGTCCTGATTTAGATTTAAGGAATCCTGAGTTCTGGCATTGGATTCCAGAAGAACGAGCATCTAATCTTGTAGTTAAAATGTGCTGTCTTGTGCTAACATGTTTATCATTTATCATTTATTGTACTAATAATTTACTAACTATTTATCGCTTAGGAATCTGCAAGCGGGTTGAATCTGTCCCAACTGGTTTTGGTATGTGTAAATGGGTGTACGGTGTGTGACCGGGAATACTGAAGATCCTGTTATAATAATTATTCATTTAAGTAATAAAATTTGCTATTATGATGATTTATTAATTAAATTTAGTTTTCAGAGTTGCCTGGGAATTTTTATATTAATTTTATTTGTTTATTTTTGATATACTTATAGTACCTAATTGAATTATTGTGAATTCTAGGGTGTTGCAGTGCTGTAACATTATAATTTTTAATTCATTTTATATAAATTCTATAAAATAATAGAATTCATAATTATTTATTGTCTTTTCTGGATCGGTAGGAAATTGATGATTAGTTTTAAGTTAAATTTTATGTTTAAATGGTTTTTAACGTTTATTTTAATTCTTGTTGCAGTACGTAATAATTAATTAATTAGATATAAAAGTACCATGAATAATGAAATAAGCGCTATTATTTTAAATTTTTCTTAAATATTTTATCAGGTAAATTAATGAAAGGCGGACAGGGGTGAAATTACAACATTAATAATTTTTTAAGTCCTGTTTTAGGTTTAGGGAGCCCTGAGTATCCGGCCCTGGATTCCAGAGTAATGATCATCTAATAATGTAGTTAGATTGTGCTGTCTTGTGCTAACCTATTTATTATATATTGTACTAATAATTTACTAACTATCGATCGCATTGGTGTCTGTAACCGGGTCGAGTCTGTCCCAACTAATAATCCTATTCTATCCTTCGGTTTTGTTATGTGTAAACGGGTGTACGGTGTGTGCCCGGGAGTCCGGGAGATCCTGCTATAATGCTTGGGCGTACATTCACAATTAATCAATCAATCAATTCTAATTGAAAATCTAAATGCAGTTACCAAGCTTTTGCTTGCTAAAGATCATTTTAATGTGTCTTACAGTTAACACGTAGAAGTACATTAATATTTACCAAGGTATTTACCAACAATTATTCAACACCCATAGATTGACAGGTTTCAATATTTTTAGTATATTAGAAATTACACTCAAATTAGAGTAAAAACTTGTTAATTGTTAAATTTGCTTACACATGAATGTGACGAAGAAAAAATTTGTAAGGAAACTAAAACCTGTACATCGTACATTCTGAATACAGAGAATGTAAATTGTGTTACAATCAGTTCAGTCGCCGTGGCCTGATAAGAATATTAATTTTTTGGATCAGTTGGATTAAATTCTGTAACATTTTTCGGAAATAGTAACTTAACATAAATTAAAAATGAAATATAAAGGCAGAGTGAAATTTGAATTAAAAATTAGAAATACTTAACAATTATTTAGTTAGTTTATAATGCCAAAGGAAAAAATTATTCAACATACTTCTGATTTCAAATTACAAGTTATTAATAGAAGGCCTAATAGATTTTAAATTTGTTTATGACGGTCTCTGTCTTTGTTTAGAATAAACTATTTATATTTAGGCACCGTTCACAGATGGCCGAATTGTTTTATAGTTTTAATGAGGTGATTTTCAAAAAGATAAAAATCGCAAATTATTAGACGTTAAATTATTTATTTGCATAGTGTTTGGATAATTCTAAACAAAAATTTAGTCTAAACAAATTTGATGTATTTATTTCATTTCTAAATACACGATTTAAAAAAAAATGGAGGTGTGGCCAACACACGACTTTCTTTTCCGAACAGAGAATGTTGAGAAATTTTATTTTTTTCTTAATTTTTTTTTTTTAATTTTTAAATTTTTAATTTTTTTTTTTAATTTTTTATTTTATATTTTTATTTGTTTTTAATTTTTGTAAACATTTTGCATTAAGTAGTTTTTTGTAAACCTTATACTTTTTAAGATATTTGCAAAATAAATTTTCTGGACCAAGGGAGTGGCCACTTCCGGTTAGCCGATTTGGAGTAAAATTCACTGGGACCTCCCAATTTATCAAAAAAGCTTAAATCTGATGTTTCAGTTCGATTGGTTAAACCATCTGGGCTGTAGAGAGGACACAGACAGACTGACAGACTGACAGACTGACAGACTGACAGACTGACAGACTGACAGACTGACAGACTGACAGACTGACAGACTGACAGACTGACAGACTGACAGACTGACAGACTGACAGACTGACAGACTGACAGACTGACAGACTGACAGACTGACAGACTGACAGACTGACAGACTGACAGACTGACAGACAGACACCATTTCGAAACCCACTTTTTCGGACTCAGGAGACCTCAAAACAAATGAATCTCTAAAAATCTCAAGGTCCAAAATTTTCATGATTACTATACTTTATTTTACTAGAGTAAAAGAAAGTAAAAAGGAAAAAATGTTGTATTGATTAGTCGTCGGACTAATCGGTATTGATACCTAAAGCTTGCCTTGTTCATTTTTTTTTGTATTACTATGGGCTAGAAAGTCATTATTTTCACCTGAATTATATTACATTTGCAATCCACAACCAATTGAGGCTCTCATTGAGACATAACCCTTTCTGGAATATTATTCTCTTTTTTCTCCACAAACTTTCGAAGAAATGCCTTTCTTTAATAAGTTTTTCATAGCCCTTTCTGGAGTATCATATCCCAGTTTAGGAATTTTGATGTTAGTTTTGGTTTAGCCTAATTTGGAAATTTTGATCTGGTTACCCTACAAGTAAGAGCAGTTAGCATGAAATTTTGATCTCGCAAAGGCTTTTTACAAAATTTATGTCTCGGCTAAAACCTAAAGAAATGTTCATTATAGAAAAAATTATAATGAATAAACACTCAGATCTCCCTCTCTCTATCTAAAGTGGTGTCTGTTTTCCGAGTTCTTAACTCATAAACGAGCTTTTAGAGGTTAAGGGTAAAAATTTAACCACAACGGCGACTTGCTTAATACTTACAATGAATCTCGTCCATTTTCAACTTCCCAACTCTTAAGCAATCTAAAATCCAAGCCTCATGAAGATTTCGCGGGACGATAGCGAAAATTACACCCCAATTACCTTAGTCGTGTATCGAATTCGATTCTGTGTGTGACGCCAAATAACAGTCAAATTTTAATATTACTTCTGTAAATATTTTACGAAGAGGAGAAATTGATTCTGCAATTCAGTTTCGATCTGTGAGCATTGTGCAAAATAAATCCCTTTTCAATCATCTGCTAAAATATTTCCCTGATTTACACCATGCACTTGTAGTTCTAGCGAATTTTACAATTCCTATTTTTGAAACTTTTAACAATTTCAAGATGCGGCTACTAATTCAATATTTATATACAATACAATATCTGGAATAAACCAGAATAACTTAATATTATGAATTAGTACCCGCATATGTTAAAAGTTTTAAAAATAGGAATTGTAAAATTCGCTAGAACTACAAGTGCATGGCTGATTCTTATATATAGGAAAAAATTAGGATAATATTTTAGCAGTTCAGTCGCTATAGCCTGATGAGATGATTGAAAAGTGATTTATTTTTCACAATGCTCACAGATCGAAACTGAATTGCAGACTCTTAACAATTTCTCCTCTTCCGTTCGTAAAATATTTATATATCTGGAATATGCCAGAATAACTTAATGTGTTTGGACTTCTATAAATCCTAGACGAGTTCTGTGAAAAACATTTAAAAAGACTTTTCTTGTCACGATATATTTTCAAGTGAGCTGTGTCTATGCTAGTAGTAATTTGAAATGACTATTGTCCTAAAAAATAAGATGGGGTACTTAATACTTACAAAGAATCACGCAAACTATTTATCATAGCAATTTATTTTCGAAAATGGTCGTGCTTCATTGTAATATTATCCAAGGCGTGTTGCTTCATTTTCACCCTTGAGCCCAGTGTTTTCTAAGTGAGGCTCTGGTTTTAAATTGCCTAATGGTTATGAAATTGAGTACAATACACACTTTCATAAGACGTTATGTTTAATTTTCACCATGAAGCATCGTAATTTCTTAATAAAGGTCATATTTTAAGTTGGCTTAGAGTTAAAAAGTCGAGCGTTTAAGCGAGGTTCCAGTATATAATGGATGTATGTGGGGTGTAGATTTATTCGATCAAATGGCCTACTATTTTATTTTATACAAAAGACTTGAACGAATTGAGATTTCTCGAATTTATATACCGGGTGAGTTTTTTAACCTGATACACTCAAATATCTCGGAAAATAAGCATTCTACGAAAAAAATGGTGAAGATCAGAATTTAATTATTCCGTGGGGGAAATATATTAGTGTTAAAATTAGTACCCTTCCCTCCTCCTTGTAGGTGGTTCGGGGAGTAACTTTGAAATTAAAATATGAACCCCTACTTTTTATTACAGATTCGGATTCTACGGCTAAAAATACGTAGGATTTTACTGAACAATTTTTTTCGATTCATGATAGATGACGCTGTAATTGATATCCAATTTTTTACGATTTTTCCTACTGAGAACCTACGCAAACGATTCTGCAATACGTCTGCAATAATATACCACAGTTTCATTGTAAATACTCGAAGTTAGTCTTAAACAATTTGTATTTCTTAAATTTTCAACTACTGGAAATGGCTTCTCATTAACGTAACCCTATCGTCATAGTGACGAATATCGTCAATTACAGCGCCATCTATCATGAATCGAAAAGAATGTTTGAGTCAAATCCTACGTATTTTTAGCCGTAGAATCCGAATCTGCAATAAAAAATAGGGGTTTATATTTTAGTTTCAAAGTTACCCCCGCCCCACCTACAAGGAGGAGGGTGAGGGGTACTAATTTTAACACTAATGTATTTCCCATATAGTGCTTATTTGGGAGTATCAGGTTAAAAAAATCACCTGGTATATGATTGTCAGTCTTTTCCAGTTTATTCGAGAATTTTTAAGAATTTTTGTGATTTTTTGGAGATTCTAGAATTCTGTGATTATCCAATTTTTGTGGGAATGTCGGAATGTTAGAGTCTATTTGAGGTTCTCGAGAATATTTTAGTTTTCATGGCGTTGAGATGCGTTTCCGGATTAATCTAGCTAGATTTGCAGATTTGAGTAGGATTTAAGTTCGAATTGCTTGACATCGAAAATATTCAAGGTTGTCAGCATTACTTAAGATTTTTCAGATAATTAAAAATGTTTCAATGGGTGTATCCCACAGTTCTACAATTCTCAGCGTGTTTGCGATTTTCATTTATAGGTTTAATATATTTTAAGTGAAATTTGTATATCATTGAGTTTCTTAGATTGAGCTTGACCTTTGATTTAAGCATGACATTGGGTGGGTCCGAATTGGATAATGTGCATTTAGCGAAGACACATTTAAAAATCTACATGCGATGTAGTTTTTATGTGCATTTTTGATACACGTATTTGATGTCAATTTATATTTTAACTAAGCGTATTTATCGATTTATTAATTTGAAGTAGATCAATTTTAATTAATTTAATGATTTTAAAAAATGTGCATTTAAATTCGCATTTCGGACAAACCCATTGAGTTGTTTGGCGTGAAACCATGAATTCTAATTTCTGATTTTGAATCGAGTTTAGGTGAATAACTCCGTGAATCCTCAACCAATATGGGTGTTTCATATATCGAAAGATCGAGCGAGATCAACTAAGTAAACATAAAATTAAAATAATCCGAGGTAATTTAACTCTTTTCTTCCTTTTAAAACGCTCCGAAACTAAAACGTTAAGAGAAAGCAAAAGTGGGGACAAGCACAACTAGGGTTAGAAGGAGAAGAACAGTGAATCCATGGTTAAAATTGGGTTATAGCTTCCAGAAGCCCGATGCCACTAAAAGGCATCGAAAGTTACTTACTCTACAGCCTAATGATCTAATCAGCAAGAACCCGTACCATTTGGCCTAAAAAACAAACGATTCGGCTGCCAACTTCATTCTCACTGGTGACTAACTGCAACCTCAAAGAACTACGCAATCTATAATTTCTGTATTAATTTCGCTCTTAAAGATCTAAGGCTGGTCGTAGTCTCGGATCCGTTTGAAGCCCGACATAATCACAACACAAAACAACATCACCTAACTGGCTGCAATAATTCGCAGCCATCGACTACTTTTTCCTACAACCCTAAAAAACTCCTTTTTAAATTAGATAGCTCTTTTCTTGCACTCTGTAGGTGTACTGTTGTGATATTATTTATATCTCAAAAACAGATCTTCTGATTTTCGACAAGCCCCTTATAGAAATATTCACCAACGATTAATGGAATATAAAGGAGGGAAAGCGGAAGGGTATATAATAAATTAGTCAGTGTGTTACGGCAACGTACCAATAGTCTACACCACCAATGAATTCCGCCGCCACATGTACCTCATCAACCCAGAGAAACATTACTCTTGGCGCATCTCTTCTTGCTGGCGAGCGCCAGCCACTTGTTCATTGTTGTTGTGGAGAGATTTTGCAAACTTGCCAACCAGTGACAATCAGCGGCATCTTAATTTTTACAGCAGGTTTCTACATAAATATTATGTGTCTAAGTAGAAATATGGCTTTTATTGGTCAAATTAAACTTTATTGAAAAGATACTTGTTACAAAGATTAATAATCGAAATATTCGCCGTTACTGTCTATGGTTTTTGCCCTTTTGTCAGGTTGCCGTTTTTTCAACTTTTGTGAACCGCTGGTCTTTCAAATTTGATGACATCGATCTGAATAAGTGTTGTCATGTAGCAATATCACCTGTCGTCTTCATTGGTCCGTAAATGATATTTTTTCTTCCAGAGCATCATTTAATTTGATCAATTGGACCTGGTAACGTTCAGCTGTAACAGTTTGACCAGATTCCAGAAGCTCGTAGTAAATAACTCCTTTCCAATCAGACAGTAAAATTGATAGTAACACTTTATTTGTATGAATATTCATTTTTGCAGCTGATGTTGATGGCTGGCCTTGATCAACCCATGCTTTTCTGCATTTAGGATTATCGTACAAAATCTACTTTTCATCAACCGTAATGATTTTGTGCAAAAATTGTTTCTTTTGTACCGAGAAAGCAAATTCATGCAGATATCAACTCTTCGGGTTTTATTTTCTTCGAACAGTTTATGAGGAACACATTTCCTTCCTTCTATCTCTTTTTGAGTTTGACACGGATTTTCATCTAGTCAAACTTTAAGTTCTTCGTCTTCAAATTTTTTCACTGCACCTGGACGCGGATCGTCCTCAAGACTAAAATTAGCATCCTGAAATCTTGCAAACCACTTTTTTAGTGTTGAATTACCACCAAGTCGAATTAATCAATTACATATAATAGAATGCAATGGCGTAAATGTTGCTTATCGACACCTTGTAAATGACTGAAACTTATGTCAAAAAACCGCAATGATTATAAGCTTTTTTTTACTTTATTAATTTTTTGTTGAATGTTAATTAATTCATATAATTTCTAATATGCTACCGGTGATTAGACCTTTTTAAATGTGTTTTTATTAACACTAGAAGTATACTCGTATTAGTATTTACAAAATCACCGGTAGCATATTAGAAATTACATGAATTAATTAACATTCAACAAAAAATTAGCGTACACAGAAATAGAGCTGTGTGAATATTGTAAAGAAGAAAAATTGTAAGAGAGTTCATCTGTATTAGTATGATTCGCTATATATAGAATGTAAATTGTGGTATAATCAGCCCAGTCGCCGCGGCCTAATGAGAAGATTGATTTTTTCATAATCATAAGCTCATCAGTTCGAAACTGGATTGAATTCTCTTACAATCTTCGGACCATATTAAAATCAGATTATAAGCTATGTTTTTATTGCAACCAACTTCAGAGCCAAGTTACTACTTGCACACCTATAATGTAAGCAGTTATTTAGTCAATTTTGTTATATTTTTCGCTATTTCCAGTATCACTACTACCTTTAAAACAGAGACGCGAACTTTTAATCGAAAAAAAAAAAATCATCAGCACTCGATGAAGTAAGGGAATGTCAAACTTGATTTACAGAAAACAAAGGTTTTGAGACAAACAAAATTTTGGCGTGACGTCATGGCAAATTTGGAAAATTGGGAATAATTTTGTCAGTAGGTCATGACAAAATTCGATATTTAGGGAAATAGATAAACAAAAATAACGGAAAACGAAGCGAAAATGTGAGAGTAAAATTTTGAAATGTGTGTAAAATGAGAATTTAAACTTATCTTTATGTTCTATTTCGATTTTTTAAACAATATTCTCTCAAAGTAACACAAATACATGTAAATTATTATTGTATTACCTCCCTCTAACAAAAATGTAACATTAGCCGCGTTTTTTTATTAGCTCCGGATAGATTGTATCCGACCGGGTAAACGGCGCAGTGGGTAAAAGCTGCGGCGGTTGGATCGGGAGGTACCGGGTTGGAATCCCGACAGGGGCGGGATGCAAAAAGGATTTTTCATCATCTGATTACGATCGGTGATGAAGATGAACACATCTATAACCCCCATCTACTATTCACATGCGATGCTATCCTCCACATAATCCAGTGGCCTAACGCCGACCCACTGGATATGCATCAGGTAGCAGCGTTTATTATGGATATAGACCTATATCTCACGTAAGGAAATCTCTAGGGATGCACAATAGGTCTCAATAGCCGCAGCGCTCTGGGCAAAGAACACCCACCCTAAAAAAAAAAAAAAAAAAAAAATGTTTGACAAGCATTTATGCATATTATTAATTTATTTAAAAACTAATCTACATATATAATTTTTCATTCAACCTTTTAACTAAAAATTTATAAAAATATATTTAGCTCTTTCTATTTATATGGAGCTGCTATCGGAAGCACAGGGAAATTTGAAAATTTTTTGTTTTTTGTATAACCCTTAATGTGGTAAACTTCATTTTAGTTTAGCAATTTTGATGGATGTCAAATTCAAATGTCACATGGACGTGAATTTCATGCAGTTGTATGACATTTCTTCAAAATAAAAAATCGGGAGAATAAAAATATCTAAAAATTATCGGGAGATTTTTGAGGAATACGTTAATGTAGAAAAGGCAAAAAGATTTTTAAAAGCTGGAAAGCTAAAGGATAATCGAGATGCATCATTGCCGGAAGGCGACAAAGATGAAGATAAATATGTTGATGAAGTGGATATGCCTGGTACAAAAGACGATTCAAAACAAAGAATTATACTGTACGTAATCTACGTATACGTGAAGACATTGCTTAATATCTCAGAAATTTGGACCCCAATTCGGAATATTGTGATCCAAAAACTCGTTCTCGGATACATGCAAAAATATTCTAAAGCAGAACTATTTGCATGGGAAGCTTATGGTAAAGATGTTGTTGTACACTTGATAGCCGAGCCAACTAAATTGGAATTGCTGCAACCAGAATATGACAATAAGAGAGAAGAATTTAAATGTCTAGTGAAAGACAAAATTTTAGAAAAGTATGGTGGCGAGGAGCATTTCCAAGTTCCATCGAAATCTTTGTTGTTTGCACAAACCAAAAACTACATTGAATATTCTCGAAGTGAAAAAATCATGTAGAGATGTATATTTGAAATTATTTAATATATTAAAACTTATCCAAATATGTATTTATGTTTCTTAAAAATTTGATCACATCATTTAACGGCGTTCAAACAAATAATTCCCCATCTTTTTTTTTAATAAATTGCATATGCCATTCGTCTTACATATGTGGCGATACTTAGACCGAAATAGTTGTATTTTTTTTTGCCCATAATTCCAAACGTTGCCATGACCTTTTTTTGGGAAGAAGCAAAATTTTGAGCGGTTTCCGTGCATGATATTCCTGAAATTTTTTTTTAATTCATGCCAACGTTTGGAGCTGTGGGCAAAAAAAATACAAATATTTCAGGCTAGTTGCTTTGGCAAGCGTAACTGGCACATAAGTACAACGAATGACATACGCAATTTGTAAAAAAACAAAATCGGGAATTATTTGTTTAAATCTTGCTTGAACCCCATTAAATTGGCCAGACATAACTGCGGCGTTACCCGATCCTAGATAGGCCCATACTGTACCGGGATTTGCAATAAATTCAATTTGTTTAAAATACTAATAAAAATTGGGAGAGCCATTTTTATTTAGATTCAAAAGAACTAAATACCTATCTCTTGGTGAACATTTTCTCCGATTAAAAACGCGAGCTGCCCTAGTCTTACTGGAAATTGTGGTAGATAAAACATTTTTAAGAAGCATAAATACATAGTTGGATAAGTTTTAATATATTCTTCAGCGATTATTCAAATATACTTCTTTTTCATATCGGCTTCGAATGATTTGTTTCTCTTCTCCTTTAATGATTTTTCACTTTGAGAATATTCAGTATTTTTGTCATATTCTTGTTGTAGCAATTCCAATTTAGTTGGATCAGCTAACAAGTCTATATCAACATTTTTACCATAAGCTTCCCAAGCACATAGTTCTGCTTTAGAATATTTTTGTGTGTATGTATTCTAAAATAATAAAATTAATTTATTTATTTAATTCTAAACTTAGTGAACAAAAAATCATTATACTTTCCTAATATTTATCTTTATCTTCCTCCTTCCAACAATGATGCAACTTGATTATCCTTTTGCTTTCCAGCTTTTAAAAATCTTTTTGCCCCTTTGAAGAAATGTCATACAACTGCATGAAGTTAGGTAAACATTTTAGTTTTTTTGTTTTACTAGCGACACATGTGTATAATAGCAAAACTTTTCAATAGAAATTTCCCATATGCTTCCGATAGCTTGCCCATTTGCCGAAGCTAATCAAAAAAATGCGGCTATTGTAATGCAAACGCAACAAATTGCAGACAAATAAATAATGATGACATTTTTCACAATTTCTCAAATATTTATAAAGCAATTTCAATATTTATCTGTGATTAGACACATACATTTTTAAATTTCTTATGAAATTTTCATATGCTAACCTGACACACTTTAGGAAGTTTTGCTTAAAAATTTGACTATTTTCACCTTTAAGGTTGGAAACGTTTTGTTAAGATTATGGAGTTCCGAAAAGTACATGAAAAGATAATAAACATCAATAAGTTTATAGTGGAAGTAAGGGAAACTTATGTACGAGTAATATTATTTCCGGAAATGTCCCTTAGCAAACCACATGAAATTAGTCTATAGTTAAGTATAATGTGTTCCCGAAAAATATAACCCAATTTTAAAACTGTATTTTTAACGTTTGTACATGTGAACTGTTGACTTGTATTCTGTAATGTAAATATTTCAAATCCATATCACGCATGGATGTTGTAATCTTTATAGTTTGTATTTGAATAGTTTATAGTTTTTACTTTTTCTATTTTTTATAACACACATCTATTGATAATAATAAGTAAACATCCATATGTGGCTTTTACTGTAATAATAATAAAAAATTTAAGAATAAATTAAAAAAAATCTAAAATAAAATAAATAAATAAATAATTTAACAAATAAACCATAAACTATAACAATTGTATTAATCATATAAAAAAAAAAAAAAATTTATATTATATTGTATTATCCAATATAAAACAACAAAATACAATGACACTCAACACATTTGTAATAAAAATACAAAAAACACAAAATAAAAAATATCTCTTAACAAAAAATGAAAAAGAGTTAAAAATTTAGTTTAAATATTTACTTCGCGGTGTTAAGACGTTTGCTTCTGGTGGTTTCGTACACATACATTTTTACTTGTTCAAAAAATACGAACGCGGTTTAAATATAAATATTTTGTTTGTTTTTTTTCAAAAATGAAAATGAGTAAAGAATTATTTTTTTATTTAATATACTCCTGTATATTAATTGTAAAAGTTCGATCTATAAAACTAAATTATTGTGAAATTGAAAATTTACATTGTGCAAAAAATTTAAATAATACTAATAATAATTTAAAATTACATGTTGCCTGTAATCATAGTTTAAATAGTGTAAGATAAAAGTTTTTCAATTAATAACAAAAAAAAAAAAAAAAATTGAGTGGAAATATTTTTTGAGTTAAATTGAGTTGAGTGGAAAAAATGTTTTGAGTCAAAATTGTAACAAAAAAAAAAAAAAAATGTGGAAAAATTGCCTCATCATATACGATATGATAGATAACGATAATTATAGAGTTATGATATCAAATTATACATATTTTATTTATCTTATTTCTACGACATAATAATTTTCAACAAGATTTTTTTAGTTTTTTTTATTAAGAGAAATTGGATTTACTGATTTTAGCACATTTTTCTGCACATAGAATCTGTCTGTTCTGGTTAAGTGCGTTTGCCTTATCGCCGTTAAATATGCAAACTTGAAAGATTAAATATTAAATTAAAACACATAAAAATACTTGGAAATACTCGGGTCAATATTAAAATCACTCACATTTTGATAGAGATAACAATGCAATTTTATGTGGTAGCAGTGTAGACACTGGACTATATTGATTATTGTGCGAGTAATAACCTTTAGATATTTTTAAATTTAATTTTTTTATTTTTATTTATTTCATTGATACATGATTTAATAATTGCTGTGTAGTGCAGTGTGATTTTGCAGATGAATAATTTCAGTTTTGAATGTTTCCTGTAAAAATTTTATTTCGGCAAATGGTTTATGTATAATAATATTTCGACGTTGAATTCAAAAAATTGACTCATTATATTTAATTAAATCTAGTTTATCGGAATTTTAATAATTATAACCTGAACTCGTAATTTCTCTGAAGCAAAATTTTACATTATAGTCTACTCTCTTATAAACTTTGTTATAGGCTCTGCAGTTCATCGAAAAGTGATTCGTTGTGAGCTATCACAGCAATAGGCGTACGTAAAATAAAAAAATAAATTGATGAAGGGAAAATTGGTATGCCAGAACGTTGGCGCTACATAAGCTGAGGAACAATTAAAGCTCTGATCAAGATTATTGGCCCCTAAAAACTATTTTTTCCAATTTAGTGAGCGAATTATTAAATTTGTTTTATATATTCTGGCAAATTGAAATTTCGATTTACTAATATTGTAGGAAACGAAAATGCCGGTTTTTTTTTTAAATTGGAATTTTGAAATCAATTTTGAATTTGACTCGATTCTGGTATAACAATCTAAATCTATAAATTCTCTGGTAATCGTCGGACTTCGTTTTACAGTTTCCAGAAAGTCAAACTATATCTCATCTAAACGTCAAATAATAAAGTACAGAACGACAGTGCGAGTTCGGCAATTAGTAACATTTTCAACCAATATGAACCGTTACTAGAAATGTCTAATAGTTGATAAGAGAAAAAATCTGACGGATAATTTGATAAAGTATGATAAAGGGTCGCCTTTCTTATTCGGCGAATAGAATATAAATAGAATGCTTATTATTTTAAGTATAAGTCCGATATTAATACACCCAGATTTTGCCACATTATTTAACAGAAGAGTTATGCTTGCACCACATCAACATCAAAATGAATTAAATTAAGATACGAAATATATCTCGCTTTGTGATCTTAAACTCAAATCTTATAAAATGAGAGTAAATTTACTGTTTAAATCATTCTCTAGATACAATGCGCAAATAATTAACCCAACTGTTATATTTCTAAAATAATCTTTTAGTTATATCTAGACTTGTGATGCCTAAACTATAAGGAGTTCAAGTTTTAGTGGGTCTTGAAAAAATATTTCTGTATTGGAATTTCGTTAGAATGAATTTTTTATGAGCAGATTCCGGTGTATTTCCACTTTAAAAAATAGTAACCTATAAAATAGCAGCCGAAGCTAAGTGAAAACGACGTTTTTTACCGACATTTTACCCATTCTTGGAACGATGTTGATTGTGGTTGGGATTTTATTCTTCCGCTCAAGTCTAGAGTTCACATTTTTATTTTATTTTATGTATTGTCCGATACATTTTATCTAAATTTATTAACATTTTAGTGTTTTTTTTTTGTTTTCAGTAAGCCCTGCATTTGTTGTTGTTTGCGGCAATTCCGGCCGTTTGGGTTCATATGAATTCGCGCGCCAAGCTTTCTCATTCTTGGAACATTGGGGTTGATAACCATTACCGCTTCCGCTTTATTAACCTTCACTCTGTGTATAGCTTACTATCACGTTGTCTGTGTATAGGGGTCAATTTGACCCCATAGATATCTTCATGTATTTGATAGGGAAAGTAAATAAAAATTCTTTATTTTCTATAAATATAATTACATTCAAGATTCAAAACATATAAAAAAAAAATTAACAGTTGCATTCGCTGAAAATCACATTTTAATTAGTCAAATTTATGTTTTAATCAGATGCGTAATCTGATACCACTTCCTCTTCATCCGAAACCATTTCCCGTTTTTTTATCCATTCTATCCATATGATTTTGGTGTGGTTGGGACAAAATGGCTCATTACAAAATTGACATCTTGTTCTGGTTTTCATATCAGATGATTTATGATTCTAGTAACATCGTCGTCGTTTGCTAACTGTCTTAACCTGTCTTCACTTCTTCTCCTGTTGATTCCCGCCTTATTGGTAATGCTTTATAACCTATTAAGTCGATTCCAGTCCTTATTTTTATTTAATTTTCGAGTGTTATAGAGCCGCTCCAACACGTTGGCCTGCACTAGTTGCATAGCCAATTCTTTTAGAAATGATTTTCTTTTTGATGAAACGTAAAGGCTGCAACATCAGCGCGGTCAGTAAGGTTAAAAAAAATAACACCATCGGCCATTGTTGAGTTTTCCTTTTGCATGTACAGGTTCTCACTAATTTATAGAAGGTGTCCCTCTTTTGTTGCGTTACAATCCAAAATTTAATTAGTTATATTAGACTCACGCTCTACTCCGTTATTGATGTGTAAAGTTGATAATAGCAAAACGTTTTTTTTTGGTTTAGGAAAAAAAATGCCAGAATTTTGAAGGTTTTAGTTCTCATTTTTTTTAATTCCACCTTACTACTAAACTCTTTGGGAAGATCGGTTTTATTTCATCAAATTGTACCAATTAAGTATGTTTTTTCTGCAAAAGTTAATCGTAATTATTATTTCTTATGCTCCTTAAAGGTAAGAACTGTTTGCGTCACATAGACAGAATATTTTAATTCTAATATTTTAATTCTAAACTTCTCTGGCTTCGAATGTACCAATATACTGTCGGAAAGAATATCTCCCTCGACCTAGAGCCAATTGTTTGATCAATGATTAAATTTCACGATGGTTTATGAGGTCCTCGAATGTTTGCCAAGGACATATTCCATATATATATATAGGAATGCTGCCAATCTATCGATTTTTAGCCGCTACTGTCTTAGACAGCTATAGTAACTGAGTGCTTTGATTTATTTCTGTTTGAACCGTCAAGCCTTCTCTTTCTCGCAGTAGGAGGAAGTTGCGTGTTTTGGTTATAATCGGAGGTTTCAAGCTCCACTTTCCGATAGTTTTTTTATTTTGGGCATAGTACCACATACCAATGTTCGTTTCTTTATCCGCAACAGTCTCATTTTCAACGTTTTGTTATTCATTTCCTCGATCGTCAGCGACAAGTTGAAAATGTTAATCGTTATCAAAATTTATCGGTTCAACATGCTCATCCTCATCGTAGTTACAAATGTTTATCGGCGCAGCTTATTCACGCTCATCACCATTGGAAACTCCACATCGACAGTGTCGTTTGCTATTTCTGCTTCATCTGATACTTTAGGAGTAGAAACTCTATCGAGAAGTCCAAGGGGCTCTTGGCTGCTCTGTCTTTTTCGCACCAAAATAACATTATCTATAACCAGGATAAGCTATTTTTACTACTAAGCACCTTGAATTACAAACAAAAATTAAACCAGAAATATCGTTCAACGATCATTCCAAATATCGGCAACTTTAAAATAATACAAAAGTAAAATGAGGAAAAATATCAAGAATAGGTATGTACAAATATATATATGTATGTATGCCAGAGACGGGTAGTGTCGAAAACTAGTATTTGGAACACAGTTTATGTTACGTTTTGACACGAGTTCTGGACAGTCTTTTAAAACCTTTGTTTTCGACATTTTTTGACAGGACTTTTAGACAGCGTTAAAAATTGAAAAATGTACAATTTTAGCTTCATTAACGTTCAGAACTGTTTCAACCAGTTAGAAAATTTTCTAAATTAACCGGTATATTTCAATAAGGTATTCACGAAACAATAAGAATATTCTATTTCCTCTCTTTTTGCAATATCACACGCACAGTTTTTGACACTTCCCGGCAGTTTTTGACAGTTGTTGACATTTTTCGAGAGTTTTTGGTCATAATTTATTGTTCTTCACCCATTTTTGACAAAATTTTCGAAAACTCAGATTTTTTAGCGTTTTTATGTATAATACCAGAGCACCCTGTATTTTATAGAGCCATAATCAAAAAATCTGAGCTTTTATAAGGGAATTAGAAACGAGGAAAAAACGAAACTTTTCATAGTAAAACACACAAAACATACGGGAAATCACATTTTTTCCTAAAGGTGACTGCACGAGTATGGATATAAATCCGTACAAACTGAATCCGAACGAAGTTAGTAACTTATTTGACGTTTTGCTCAATAAATTCCCCTAAATTCGTCTATTTTACTTGTCAATTCACTTTTGTTTTTTTTAAATTTCAATTTGTGCTTGGCTGTTTATACACAAAATTTATTTTTTGTGGTTTTCGAAGTTTATGATTAAAATAAATAGTTTAATCCCTTTGTATCATTTATTAATCAATTAAATTTATGCCAACGTTCGTATTTTCTCTTTCTTTGTGTTAAATTAAACTAAATTTGTTAAACTAAACCGTGTAGTAAACTAAATTAAATTTCTTTGTAACTATAATAATAACTAGTACAGATTATATCTGTGTAAACGCAACTTACTCTATTATTATTTGGTCTTTCAAAAAGTTTAACGACCTCACCAACGACGCGTCTCTTGGCTTGAAAATGCCCGCACTTTCACTTTTGGGTGGCTTTAATAACTTTACGTACTTTGCGCGTATAATTTTCCACCGCTTCTTGCATAATTCTGATGAAACTGACGGCAAATGACGGCTTTTAGAGCAGTGTTTTTATAATTTAAATTCTCCAAGTGATATACAAATTCTCTACCCTCCTTTCGGACTTCCTCGATGATTCTGTCATCTAAATCAGCCATTCCTAAAACAATAAAATTAATTGTAATTTAAATCTAACTAAAATCAATTTTACATTAATTCAAATAAAATTCGCCTTGCATAAAAAATTCAAAAATACTTGAAACTACCTATTCTGAATTGTTTGTGCAAGATAAATTTTTATTGAATCGTAAGATCAACACAACTTACTATTTTCGTTAAATTTTGTAATTTAAAAACAAATAATTTTTATTGTTGAATAACGTCTATTATTACCGAACCAAAAATCAAATTTGTTTCATAAATCGAAGCGTCATAAATAAGCAAAAAAGGGGAAAAAATAACTCATAATATATATTTTTTGGTATGGTTATGTTAGTTTTCTGCGGATATTTTGCTTAATGTTGAAATAATTTTAACTCGAGAGGAGAAATAGGGGAATATATTTTCGATCACATGACAATATTTGGGTAATTTCATTGGATGAATGACCGGATTCAGATTGTACGGATTTATATCCATACTCGTGCAGTCACCTTTAGACAAATTTTTAAATGAAAACGTTACAAATTCTTAATTATGATTTCTGAACTACTTTCATAAATGTTTAAATTTCAACATGCATGAATATCGTCTAAGTAAATCGTTTTCATTTTCTTATAATAATTGATTTATTTAAAACAAAATATTAAAATAAATTCATAACAACAGCATTCTGGTCAAATTGAAATAAAAGCTTACTTCGATTCGTTTGGTCATTAAGTCAATATACATTACATAGATGGCAGTGATAAATTACCACCTGGGGAAATTTCAAGTTCAAAAATTGTAGGAAAAGCAAAACAAATTCACAAAATATAGGAACATGTGATAATTTTGCGATTAAATATTTTTTTTCCTATTTTTCTTTGAACATGTTAGAGATCTTACGAACACTAGTAAAACTAAAGATAAATTTAGCAAGTAATATTTTAATTTGTCAGAGCCAACTTTGATGTATTTTTCAAAATGAATGTTCGAAAAAATATATTCTAGAAATAATTTAATTTTAATATTTCTGCAATTAATATTTACTTAATACCAATATGGCCTTCTTGTATATTGTTCTTAAAGATATGTAGAAAACTTTTATATAAATATTTTATGACATTTTTGCATTTTTCATTGAAAAACTTGAAGCTAAAAAACACCATTTTTACTATGGATTTCTATGGAAATCAGTGAAAAGTTATACCACTAAAAAAGCTTCTAAAAAATACTGCATTAAGATTATGGCTCTATACTCTAGAAGGCTCTGATAATACACAAACAAAAAGTGAATAACAAAGCAGTTTCTCTCTCAGTCTCATTTACTAATTAGCAGAAAAATTGCACAACACATCACAGACAGATACAATACATTCATAGATAAAAAGTAAATAATTTTTTGATTTATATAGAAAATAGTGCATCGAAGTAAATTGGGGTCATTTTGACCCCAAGTACACAGAAATGCGCTTGGTTTATTTCAGACTACTGTAATCACAAAATTTACAAGTAATTTGGACCTGATTTTCATTGTATTGCGTGTATGAGATAGTAGTTGCGGCTATCATACAGGGCATGGGCCATTTAAATAATAAGAAACGTATTTTTTTTAATCTTAAAATCGACTGGGGTCAATTTGACCCCAATACACAGAGAGAAGGTTAGTAGACTTCGGTTTATGTTTCGATTAATTGTTTTTTCCCCCTTTTTTATTTAGCAGGACAGTTCGGGACGCTGATACAAAGACCTACTTGTGCTTCCGAGATTTCGCGGCGACTACAGTCGTAGTTCTGTTGTTAATTTTCTTGAGTAAGCTTTAGAGTTCAATTTATTTTTGAATCTAATAAAGTTAAATCAGTTTTCTGTTGTTTCCCTATTCTTGAGATGTTCTTGCTGGGAACCACCACTGCTTCCATTTTGATAGTGGTGACTTCTGTGCGGGGGTTCCAAAGCGATTATTTTGAGGAGTTTAGTGATACCATTGTTATCCCGTTGTAAGCGTATTCGAGACATTTTTTTTCCTTCTTTTTTCTTCACCACACGCTTACTGTCCGACACAGCTTTTGGATCTATTTTCTTTTATTTTGTGTTTGTGCTTCGAATTTCGCCCTGTCTCCAGCATCTACATCTTTTACTTTCTTTTACTCTAGTAAAATAAAGTATAGTAATCATGAAAATTTTGGACCTTGATATTTTTAGTGATTTATCTGTTTTGAGGTCCCCTGAGTCCGAAAAAGTGGGTTTCGAAATGGTGTCTGTCTGTCAGTCTGTCAGTCTGTCAGTCTGTCAGTCTGTCAGTCTGTCAGTCTGTCAGTCTGTCAGTCTGTCAGTCTGTCTGTGTCCTCTCTACAGCCCAGATGGTTTAACCAATCGAACTGAAACTTCAGATTTAAGCTTTTTTGATAAATTGGGAGGTCCCAGTGAATTTTACTCCAAATCGGCTAACCGGAAGTGGCCACTCCCTTGGTCCAGAAAATTTATTTTGCAAATATCTTAAAAAGTATAAGGTTTACAAAAAACTACTAGAAACAAAATGTTTCCAAAAATTAAAAACAAATAAAATTAAAAAAAAAAAATTAAAAAAAAAAATTAAAAAATTTAAAAATTAAAAAAAAAAAATTTAAAAATTTAAAAATTAAAAAAAAAAAAATTTAAAAAATTATAAAAAAAATTAAAATTTCTCAAAATTCTCTGTTCGTAAAAGAAAGTCGTGTGTTGGCCACACCTCCATTTTTTTTTATAGTTTTGAAATTTAATTTTTAAATTATTGTTGGTGTCAGTTTATTGGAGGCTTTAGTGCAAGCTTGGTTGCATATTGTAATATTTTCCATGTGTGCTTAATTTTAATAATTTAATGGCCACAAATCTAAAGAACTGTGTAATACGGCTCAAACATTACTTTTGAAAACTCAATTAGTTATGCAAGATGAGACTAATTTAGATCAAACTTTAAATGAATTAAAAGAATTGCAATTGGAACAGTTCGAGCAACTTTCAGAAATTGATCTCGATGTTGATCCACCCATATTGTTTATGCGTATCCCCACAAATTTAGAAAGTAGGCCCTTTTAATAAAAATATCTGGATTAGTTTCGCTACTGAACTCCACGCATTAGATAAAGAAACTGTCATAGTCGATGCCTAACACAATCGTTAATTCGCAAAAAGCAGAACTTATAGAAATTCAGAATTTATTTTCTGATTCAACACTATATATCGCCCGAATAGAATGTTGTAATGAAATGTGGAAATTCGTTAAAAAAAAATAAAAAAGCGCGAAATTTCATTTTCAGAAATTTATTAATAAAATTTTTCACTGTATAAATTTAATCTGTTGCTGGTTTGAAAAACATTTCCAGCATATTATCACTGGCTTCAATTAAGTTCACTGTTTTACCATAGGATCATTGATTATCACATTTGTAATTTTTTGTCGGCATTGAATGTAAATATTTCCATTCGTCTCCAAATATTTAATCATGATCGTGTATTTATAATTTGGTTTCAGTCGTAATGACTCTTCTAGACCGATTATTATATAGTCAAATGCGTTTGGAGCAGTTTGTACAAATGAAATTTTTTCGGTGATTTTGGTTTTATTGTCGGTTTCTGAAATTTCTATTTCTATTGGTTTTTCTTGATCTTCAATGCCGATTCGTAATCCATGCAAAATCGTGTCCTTGGAAACAGAAAATATGGTTTTGTGTTCTGTATCGTATTCAAATTTCCTATTTTCGTGTGGATAGATATATTCTTCTCTGGCCTTAGATATCCATAAACTTTTTTCATTGTTACTAAAACCGAATATAGCTTGGCTTCCAATTGACATACGATCACTGTCACTAAGTAATCCAGGATATTTTGTATAACATTCACGACGTTCATCGATCGACATCGTAGGAAAACGAATCTTCCTAATTAGTTTATCCCAACGTTGACGGGCTTCTGATAATGATATTTGATGTATTTTGCATTGCGATATAATCCATTTGGCTAAGCCTGTAAATATTTCTAATTCAGTCACACCTATCGTAACACGTTCGAATTTCAGAAGTTCATCTACGACGTCTGGATGAAGTGATATAAATTCTTCTTGTTCTAAATAATAAGAAAGAAACTCGGCCAAATTTTCGTTTAAGATGTTTCGTGGTATTTCATATTTATGTAGAATACAATGCTCAAAACACTTCAATCTCCATATTACGGTGTGTACTCCTGATCTAATCACTTGATTTTCTAATTTAATAAATTTATATTTCTTAGCCAGTTTCAAAATGTCGATGAAATTGTCCTCGTTGATTATGCACTCATCGGTATAGATGTATCGGATAAATTCGTAAAAGCTCTCGTATTTGCAATCATTAATGGGGATCAATTTTGATTCGCCCATCGTTTGATCAGCTCAAGCGAATGAGCGTAAATTGTTTGGTTTCCAACACTGAACTGTACGTCCGCATGAAAGTTGCGGTTAAACAGTTGCTTTGTAATTTGTGACATTTTAAGATGGGGCGACGAATTGATTTTAAATTCAAATTTTTGATTATTCGATATTTTACACGCTCACTTGACACGTAACGCACTACTCGAGTTTCAACACTTAAATGAATTTAATCGATTGTGTTACGTTAATTTTTATCTCTCTTGGAATTGGTTTAGATATCTATGTTTTCGTATTCTCATCAATTATTGTATTGTTGAAAAATCTCGTTCCTATTTTGGATGTATTGCTTGTTTCTATAATTACTGTTATCCATAGAGAGAATTTTTGATTTACTGTGCAATGGCATCGAGCACGAATGTTTGTTCATGGGTATAAAACAATTTTTATTTCAAAGGAATGCGTTAATAAAATTTAGATATTTTAACCGCCCGAAATGCCGAAATTTTCAGGGTTCAAATATTTTATTCGTAAGCTTTTTCATTGGGGCAAAAAAGGCAGTACAGTGTGATAACCGGTTCTATGTTTAATTTAAATTTTAGAGGTGTCTTCTGGAAACTGGCTAACTTTGTTGTAGAGGTAGAAATGAAAATTTTATACGGTTTCAGAATTTTTTTTTAGAATTAAACATTCAAAACATTCCCCACCAATTTATTACTAGTACATGTAAGGCAATCTGGAAAATTAGCCCTGACGAGTTCCATTCAAAACCTGAACTAGTGAACTAACATGAGAGCCTATTTTAGCAGAGATACGCATAACGACTTCGGACAACAATTGCTCAAACTTGGGGAAGGAGTTTTTCCTTCTCCAAATTTGAGCACTAACTGTGCTGATATCGTTCTAAAGGAGACATTTGGTTGGATAGTCCACAGTCTGCAGCATCTTATAGATGCAGTATATCCTGGCCTCGGAAATTTACCAAAAGGAGACTTTCATTGGAATGACAATGTCAATCAAATCAACAATCTAATTATGCAAGAGTCCCTGGTCATATCAAAAACTATAAGTCATTGACACAGTCACCAATATCGAGGATGTAGTCCACTATCTACAAGAATTTTTAAATTCGCTAAATCCTTCTGGCTTACCATCTCACGAACTACCATTAAAAGTCGGTACGTCTATCATGCTTTTAAGAAATTGATGCCCTCCTAACATGAGCAATGGCACGAGGCTACTAATTATAGACTTAAACGACAACTTAATTGTGGCAACCATCCTCTCTACCGATTGACTTACTCATATTCCAATTAGAAACATTAGCTGACCGAAATACGTTTTGTTTTAAAGGATAATGCATTACTTCATTACTGGACGTATAGACGATCCAGTCCAATTGCAGCGTGGTCTCAGTTCCCAAGCGATTTGATTGAAAGGTTTAAACTTTAAAGACAGAAGGATTTAATTTGAACTTAGTCGATTAGATGAATTCCGGAAACAACATAAAAAACCGTTTCTTAATTTGTTTAATGATGTCTGGAGCCTTACATTAAAATGTAAGAAGCCCTATTCATGCATCGCTTAGGAAGCAATATGGGCACGGTTAGGTGTTAAATCTTATATATGTACAATATATTGCGACTAACAGGTCAATTCATGAACTTTACTTCAGTGAAAATCCTAACAATTCGTTTCAAACTAACGACCAGTCACTACCTTGTACTAATCAGTGTCCAATAGATTCGTTTCATCAAGATGTAGTATAGTTTAATTTGTCTAAATGTAATTCAATCCGATCAACGTCGAGAGGCTTAAACCAAAATCAATTATTTAGGCCACACGTTCCACCAATGACCTGTACCGCGTAAAGGTTTTTGTTACATATATTTTGGTAGTTGCGTAGGAAACGCTCCAGAAAACCGGTAGTGCCTGCAACACAGATTGTGAAATCAGCCAACCGAAATCCAACAATAAGAAGTCGAGTCAATTTCCACTCATGTCTAATAGTATTTCGAATTCTACTTACCAATTTTTCACTAGCAATCAGTCGAAACTCAAACATCTAAGATTCTTGATACCTAAAGTGTAATATTGTTAAATTATAATCTAGGCAAAAGATTTATTTGGCAGAAATGAAAGGAACGCATAAGCCAATATTGGAATTAAATTAGGAGTCTTCGCATAAACATTATCTCTTCTGCTATTACAAAAGATCCAACCGATTATGCTGATGGACAGCGGTGATAATGTTAATATTTTAGGGGAGGGTTCAGGAAAATGTTCCATCTATTACGATACAGTATCTGCCTAAAATTATCTCAACAGTTAGCGGAGAATCTCAGCGAGTCAACAATCAATGAAACTTAATTCGTTTATTTCTCGTTCCTAGATCACAACAACCTTTGTATCTTGGAATTGGTTTTGTGGAACAAATTTGGTGTCCAGATCACATCACTTCAAATTTACAATCATTTGAATAGGTGATGCAATTCTGATATCTTATCTGTTACAAGACATTACTAGTACGGCTAAACGTCATACCTCCAGTCGATCAAGAAAGATTAAAACCAATTAATGATCAATTTCTATCTTTTTGAAACTGGGAAGTAAATTATTCCAGTGGTCCTATTCTATTTTCCAGGGGAATTCGGAATTAACAATTTTTTTTTGCCGAAGTTTACTGTGACGATTTGCATTTTTTTCATTGGGAAAAATAGTTCCATTTTAAAGCTATTGTTTTCCAAAATCTTGTTTTTTATTTATACTTTATAAACGAGAATAGATTCTACTATATATAATCCGCTCCTACGTGCGGCACGAAGTGCAAAATGTTTGCTGATCCCGGCTCCTACGTCCCCCGAAGTAAATTCCCTACTTTCCAGAATTTATAGATAATAATAATTTAAGATTTCGTACCCAACCCGAAAAAAATAACAATCGTCACGATATACTTTGGAAAAAATAATGCCAACTACTAAAAAAAGTCACAATAAACCAATTCCCAATTCCAAACTTCTCGGGAAGGGGAATAAGGTTTCAGTTAGTTACCTACAATTATCTAAAATGTTGATGTTTGGATATTCCATTATATTTCTGCATATTTATGATATTTTCGAAGTCAACCTCACCGAATGTTTAAATTGTAAAAAAATTTAAGAAAATTGTTGTAGATATTTGTAAATCTCCTAATTTTAAATTTCTTATTTGACTTTGTCGCACGAAGTTGTATTGAATTAGAGAGAGAAGAAGTTGTATTCAATTAGATTGAGTTGTATTTTTATCGTCACTACGGTCAACCAAACAAGTTGGAAAGCTTCGGACCGTACTAATATACGCTGAGGTTCCATAAATAGGATGAAAAAGATCTTCTTATGCGAATGTTTGTATGTTAACTTAAAACTAAAGAACGATTGTGCCGATTTTAATGAAACTTCCACTAAGATAGCAATTCATCAAATTTTTATAAAGGTTCATTTCCCCCATGATTTGCATTTTCAAAAAGGTTTTTTATTTATGAGTTGGTAGAGGTGGAGTAAGCTAACGCCCGGGGAATTATGGCCCACGGGTGTGGAAGATCCGTTGTGTACCAGTCTGCATTGGACCTTCAATGAGAGTTTAGCAAACATAGCTGTTAAAATATTGATGGTTTGCGAAAATCTAGGCAGGAAACAAGGCCCTCGGTCGTTATTATTTTTTCGGACTGGCATAAGGCCCATAATTCTTAGAAATGAAGGTTTATTTTTATAATATTCTGGAAAAAGGAAATTTCCATTTTAATCACAATATTTTAATATTAAATCTTTGTTTTACAGAAATTCTGCTAAAGTATGATTTAATTTTGAAATATTCTGGGAATTGGAGATATAATTTTAAAATTAGAATTGAAATATTTAGTAAGTTACCAGTATAAAATTATTTGTAACGACTATTACTTCCTTGGGCTTTATTGTTTTTTATCCAATTGGCACTAAAACTCACAGTAAAGATCTTGGACTTTAAGCCCAGAATGTAATTTCTAGAAAAATGGAAATAAGGCCCTTACACGGTCATTTATTCCAAGGGCGTCAATTCATACCGCCGTTTGTAGAATAAAACATTTTCTTGTAGAGCAAATGCCTTAGGAGAAAGGAGATAGTTTAGCGGACACGACTTTCCAATTCACAAACATTATTCGACAGTTATTGATCCCAGTGTCCACCTTGAAAATAGTCAAACTGTCTACCAGCAGGCTTTTCAAGGGCCACCGAAGACAAGAAATATTGCCGAATCTATTTGTAACGTTCTATAAAACTACACTTGGAATGCATCCGGATAAGTTACCCTATAGTAAAATCAACAGATATCAGTAGTCTAGTTTACACAGTTAATCAAACGTATGCCGTTTGCCGTCAGCTTTTAACTGAGCCACAGACGAGACTGATCTAACTCCCAAATCGATTTTACATTGTTTTGGTCTAATATATTGTAGGAAACAATATTCAAAACAAACCTGAATAATGAGTGGGGTTTTATACCTTTAGGTTTTTTAAACGAATTAGAAATTTGTCATCGAACCGGAATTCGCAATCTAGAACAAGTTTTTTTCGCGATAACAATATTTACCCAATATAACTTCGTTATAGTGAAAATAGTAAAAATGTAAGAATTGTAAAATGTTATAAAAGATCCAAATCTTGGCCATAATTTTTAATTTATTTTTTGATATTATAATTAGACTGAAATTATAAATTTAGAAAGGAAATGTCAAATTAATTGATATCTTTCAAAATGACAGAACTCGTTAACCCGGATAAAATAATGTTATTTACAAAATTTAATAGTTTAGTAAATTGTACATGTAGGGGGATCTAGTTAAAAAATGTGAAGACCAAAAAATAAGTCGTAAAAGCTAGGGATTGCATGAATTTGGAAAAAATAGTAATTCAAATATTTTCCAATTTTATGTTCAAATGAGCTTTCAAAATTAATAACAATTATCATTGGTATCATTGATTTTAAAAACTTGCAAATCGCATCGAGTTTTAAAGTTTATAACTTTAATTGTTTTTTTTCACGAAACACTCGAAGCAAACATATGTATGTATAACCGACTTAGGGGTTGAACGTATCTCGGGTCAAGTCTCATTTAAATCTGATGGTTTGGTAACTGAGAAATTATCAGCCAAATATTATTTGCATCATTATTTTAAAGTCCTTCATCTGGGCTCAGCATCATCCACATAAACTTGGTGTAACTTTTCCTGCTTTTTTAATTATTTATTTTTTTACAAATTTTTCAACATAGTTTGCCTTTTAGTTCGATATACTTATCACAATGATTTTTAAATTTTTTTACGCCATTCGCAAAATATGAACGTGTCGTTCGGCAGAACCATTTTTTTATGTTTGGAAACAGGAAGGTGTCACTCACAGGGCACCAAATCCGGTGGATACGGCGGTTGAGGTAGTAATCCTTAAGGTAATTCGACCAATTTGGTTGTGGCGACTGTGAACGCGTGAGCCGGTGTATTGTCGTGTAGAAAAGCACATTTTTCTTCGGCAAATGTGGATGTCATTTCTTAACGGTCGGTCGCGCTTATCTAACAAGTTAGCGTAGTCTCTCCTGCACTTAATCCTGTCCCAACACTCATTCGAAGTTGTCATGCGATTAAGTTTTTGATTTTCCACGCGTTCGTCCGAAATGCTTACCGTTTAATTAATCCCTCTATAAACGTCACTCGGCGATCGTAATAAAATATTTATAAATAAAAACCAGAATTCCGCAATTATTGAAAACCGAGGTTTTACTGTAAAATACGATATTCCGGTATTAAGTGTAAACTAAAAGATTACTGGCTTAAATCAAAATATTTCTGTTTTATCCGAAATTAATCATATGGGCCAAGATATCTTGAAAATTCTCTAATTTCATCATTTACCATAACTTAAGTTTTTAAACCATTTTAAAGACTTTAAATTACTAAAATATTAAGATTTTGTTGAGTTGTATACCAAACCATAACTACCCAGATCAGAAGCGAACTTGCTTGATACATCCAATTTCATAATATCCCATTTAATAAAGATTTTAAAGCAATCGAATTGGTTTGATTTGAACCACCTTTAAGGTTACTTGTTTATTTCAAAAAGGTCGAGATACAAAGTGACATTTTTTTCAGCCTTCAGTTGAAAATTACTACAAACTAAAATCCCGTTTAAGGATTATAAATTGGTAGCATTTTAATTTCTTACCTTTCGAGTTGAGTCCGGTGGTTTTTGTTAGGTTGGCTCTAATTGTTTTATACTACATAAATCGTAATCGTAATTATTTCGGGACTGGTTGGGCTCAGAATTTCGGTGATATTGTAGATTTGTAGTAGACAAATCATGGTAGACAGTCTTTTGTATTTGCACATTGCATGTGGCAACATCTTCGGCTACAAATAAACCGTTATCTTGGTTTGGTATCATGCCGAATTGAGCGTGACACAAGCACCATCAGCACAAGTAACCACACAAAATAGTCTCTTTTGGGATGGTATTGTGGGTGTTTCACAAAGCCTTTTGGATTTGTTTATTTACAAAATGATTCAATTGAAAATGGGACTACTAATGGGACATTACTAAAGATGGTGTTGTTAACAAAATCAGGATTTATGATCGGCTGGCTTGATTTCTTGAGTTAGCAACATTTTATACGCATTATTTCTAATAGTATCCAGTACAGTAATGATATATGAACGATCGCATTGGTTTTAGCCTATTATCAACAATATTACCAAACTGTCCAAATTTGCGTTTAGACTACGAAAGGCGGGCTCCGAAGCCACTTAATTACAGGGAAATTAGGGGCGCATTTTACAAATTTTAATTGTGAATTCTTCCCCATATTTATGATGTGTTTTTACAGTTAAAATACATTGTTCAATCGAATATCTTTTCCATGATTAAAAATTTCTAATCTTTACCTAAACAAAATTGATTGATTGATTGATTGTGAGTGTACGGCCAAGCATTATGCAAGTCTCCCGGACTCCCGGGCACACACCGTACACCCGTTTACACATAACAAAACCGAAGGATAGGATAGGATTATTAGTTGGGACAGACTCGACCCGGTTACAGACACCAATGCGATCGATAGTTAGTAAATAGACGGCACAAAAGACAACACAATCTAACTACATTTTTAGATGATCATTTCTCTGGAATCCAGGGCCGGATACTCAGGACTCCCTAAACCTAAATTAAAAATTATTAATGTTGTAATTTCCCCCTGTTCGCCTTTCATTAATTTACCTGATAAAATAATTAAGAAAATCTAAAATTACTAAGCTAAAATTATAATTATAATTACAATTACAGTAGAACTCGCTTACAGCGAACACTCAAGGGACACAATTTTATTCACTACAGCCGGGTGTTCATTTTAATGAAATATTCGTTTACGTTTATAAACGTAGTTCTTTGTTTGTAGTGTATAAGAAAAAATAAGTGTTCGTGCAAATTCAACGCACACAACTATATGACAAAACTATATGATCATTATAAGCTTTTGTTCGTTATATACATGGTTTGGTATAAACGGATTCTACTGTATTATAAAAAACATCATTATAACAAAATAAAGTTGAAATTAAACTTTCATGATTTATTATGAGTGTACGACCAAGCATCATAGCATGATCTCACAAACTCCCGGGCCCATACCGTATATCCGTACACATATAACAAAACCGAAGGATTGGATAGGATTATTAGTTGGGACAGACTCGACCCGGTTACAGACACCAATGCGATAGATAGTTAGTAAATTATTAGTACAATATATAATAAATAGGTTAGCACAAGACAGCACAATCTAACTACATTATTAGATAATTATTTCTCTGGAATCCAGGGCCGGATACTCAGGACTCCCTAAATCCTAAATCTAAAACAGGGCTTAAAAAGTATTAATTATTAATGTTGTAATTTCATCCTTGTCCGTCTTTCATTAATTTACCTGATAAAATATTTAATAAAACTTTAAAATAACAGCGCTTATTTCCTTATTAATGGTCCTTTTATATCCAATTAAAAATTATTACTTACTGCAACAAGAATTAACATAAACATTAAACCGTTTAAACATAAAATTTTACTTAAAACTAATCAGAAATTTCCTACCGATCAAGAAAAGGAGAATGAATAATTAAAAATTCAATTATTTTATAAAATTTATAATAAATAATTTAAAAATGATAATGTTACAGCACCACAACAACCTAAAATCATCAATTATTCAGTTAGTACTATAAGTAGTATATCAAGAATGAACAAATAAAATCAATACATAATTTGCCAGGCAATTCTGAAAACTAATTTTAATTAATAAATCACCATAATATTAAAGCTAATTCTGAATTTCAGGATTATATAATCTCCATATGAAAGATTGATTCTGGAACTATGTTATATTCTGAAAATTGAATTATTTATTAGCAAATTAAGGAAGAGAAACCTTTAAATATTTTTAATCTAAATTAATTATTATATATTAATGAGCAAAACACAATATATTACATAAAAGAATTACAAAAATTAACATTTTATGAAATTGCCTATGTAAACTCTCCCACTTCTAAGCTAAAATTCCAAAAGAATGTTTAAAAATTTTAAATTGTTAAGTTATAATTTAAATTCACAGCACTTGTTCCATTAGTTACCATTCTCCTGTAAATAGTTAATTAATTGTTTACCTACTGCAACTAGATTTAAAAATAAAAGTTGAAAATTTATATTTAACCAAACTATTAAATTTAAATTAATCGGCAATTTCCTACAAATCTAGAAAAAGGAAATTAATAATGTAGAAATTAATTATTTATTTATAAAAGTATATAATATAATTTAAACATTGATCATAATTAGGCTTCGGATTCTTATTTAAATACATCTTTTTTTTTGGGTTAAGGTAAAGAAAATTGGAAACGAATGTTTTATGAATCAGAAATTTTCGAGCAAAATGAGCCATATTTGTTATAACATATATTTACATTTTTCAGAATAAATACATATTTTTACATATTTTCGTATGTTAGCACAAAATTTATCCACAAATACATATTTTACTAAACATTTTAGTAATTAACGAATATTCTATTACAGAAAATAACGATTATGGAATTCTTCTTATAAAACACTTTAAATCACCTGCATGTAGGGTATTCAATTTAACAACTTGAACAGTTCCTAATTCAATATACCACTGTAGATAATATTAACTACTAGTTGTCGCTACTCGCTACCAAAAATAAATTTATTTTTAATTTAATTGATGCATCTATAATTACTTCACGTGTGTTTTTAGAACAAGCAGGAATTCAATTATTTTTAAGATGCCGAAAGTAAAACAAAGCTTTAATAGTAAAGCAAAATTCAGTGTTTAAGAATAACGTAATGTTTTCAAGAAAGACGGGGCAATTTTGTGCTGCAAAGTATGTAAAAAATCGGTGACGATGTAACAAAAATCTCTTGTGGACCAGCATGTCAAGAGTAAGAAACACAAAAAATTTTTTTTAAGAATGTGACTAGCTCGAGTTAATCGAGATTCGACGAGCATTTGTTTATGGACATGCTAGCTGCTGATATTTCGTTGGCGAAATTAAATAACAAAGTGTCTTCGTCGTTTCTAAAACAATATGCAAAACAGATTATACCGCACGAATCAACGGTAAGAAAACGATATATTAAAGCACTATACGACAAAGAAATTAGCGAAGTACAGCTACTAATGTAAAATAAATATTTGTGGATTTCATTCGATAAACTACGGATAATGCTGGGGGCTATTCCTGAACACGATACGAATACGTAAGTATACCATTCCTACTTGAATCAAATCAGATTCACTCGATTCTTTTTTAAATGAAATATGAATCCTACACATCCGAATCCGCATCGCATTAAGGAATAGCCCCCGGGATGTTATTGGATCTCGATGAACCGGCAGCCAAACAAAAATTTTTATTGAACGTTGCGTTCTTCGACAAAACCAACCATTCAATAAACGCCCGGTTGTTCGACGACTCCGTCAAACTATTAAGAGAAAAATTCGAGATGGACAAAGATGTTGCTTTTTATATCTGATGCGGCGCAATACATGGTGAAAGCCAAAATTTTACATGTGATTTGTGTAGTTCATGGATTACACAGAGTTTGCGTTAAAAGTTTGCATTCTTTGAAAGAAAATTTCGAAAATATCGAAAACATTAAAGAAATTTTTTGGAACTAAACGACGAAGATTCTACTTATATTTAAACTGCTAAGACAATATTAGGTTAATCAACTTTGAAAATGATTTGGCTTACATAACTGGCAATTATAGCCATTTAACCAAGACAATAGAAAGAGTCCTCAAGTAAAAGATTAGTGGACCAATTAAACTTGTTTCTGGAAGCTAATAGGGAAGTTGAAGCAATTAGTGGAGCTGTCGATGAACTAATTAAAAATAAGATGGAACGACTCCCGGTATCTAAAATTTTTCCCTTTAAACATAAATTAAAATCAAATACGATTCTTAAAATCGAAGAATCTAATACGTTCGAATCGAATTCACAAATAGTCCCTGATTTTACTATTTAAAAATAATTTATTTGTAAAATATTGATTATATGTACATTTAGGTATAAAGTACCTACATGTATTTACTGATAAAAATATGTTACTAAAGTGTGCTTTTTGTTTTTTCGAAATATTTTTATATATTTAATCACATATTTTGATATTTTACTTGCATATTTCTTCTTTTTAAGCACATACCTATTTTATGTACATATTTTTCATTTTTTGGCGCATAAAAATCCTAAGCCTAATCATAATACTACGCAAAAAAGTCTAGAATATCAATAATTTAGTTAAGTACTACATGTACCTATATATGATATTTACTAATAAAACACAATTAGAGTTTCCCAGGTATCCCTGAAAATTAAATTGCTTTACTACATAATTAATAGACATTAACTTATATAAATTAGTTAGTGATAAATAAAATAAAATAGATAACACAAGAACAATACATTTTCTACGCTACATAACTGCTGCTTGAAGTTTCTGGATGTTGAGCGAGAATTCACCAATATTTCTGTAGCTTGGAGACGATCTAACAATTATATATAATTATATATACTTAATATCAACTGGACCATCAGACAAAAATACCCGAACAAACTATGACACTTTGATATAATTAAATTAAATTAAACTGACAAAAAGTATTGAAATATTTTCATCAATACCTCAAATAATTTTGCAATGCAATGTAGTTTACAATATCATATAAAAGGGAACTTCCCTTATCCTAGATAACGTATGATGCTATTCATTTAATTAGTATAATATTTCAATCTATATACATAAATATTTAACGAAATAGCAACATTAATATAAATTACAATTAAATACCAATAAAGTGATTGATTTTAGCAGAAGATAATTTTTGATAATTGCAACGACAAGAAACTTATCAAAATAAATCCCTACAATATGTAATATCAAACGGTAGCATCAGTTTCACAAAAAGAAATTTATTGAAACCAAATCAACACAAATAAGCAACGTTGTAAACGCCCACGACTTTAACTAAGTCGACTGAGCGGTAATTTGCACGAGTAGCAAAATCAGCTACCCCAAAATCAGCTCCAATGATTAGTCCCGGATGTCATCCAAATATTTATGTCTGATAGTGTGCATATTCAAATGATTTGCTTCAACTTAGTCATTTTCGCAACCCAAAAATAAAACTTATAAAATATTAGATTACCTAAATAAAAATCCGAGATCACCGCCACCATAAACCTGAACCTAATCAATAATTCAGAAATTTATCTCTTTATTAATAAATAAATACAAATATATCCAAAATTTTAACTCAGTTCACGGACCTCATTCCCTGCCAAATCAAGCATGCAAAGTAAATAAAACAATAAATAAATGCAATGAAAATTAACCCTTACTTTCTTAAAAATGTATCGATGTGTCATATACGTAATTATGACGATTATGTGTACATCCCACCATCTAAATTTCAATAAATCCATTAAGACAACCATTAAACTCAAAAATCAAATCTTAACTTAATTTAAACCAACATTTCTAAATTCGCATTTTATTTATCTATTTATTTATTTATTTAGACAATTTATAATTTATAATATTAATTAAATTAATTAGAAAACAATTTGATTCAGTATGTAATACCCCGTAAAAAAATTTATTAATCCTATCTAAATAAACCGTTCAAATGAATTGTATAAGACAGCTCCCAATTCCAATTCGACTCAAACCAATTCGATTATACAAAGTATAAAAATCCTATTTGAGTCGAATATACAAATTCCACTGCGCTTACACAATACATGATTTCAATAATAGCTGTATTTTGTTGTGAAAAAATTAATTCGAATTATTTTGGAGTTATTTTTTTCTCAACAGAACAAGCCACGAAATATTTTTTCGATTTAATTTTTATATTCTATGTTGGTATTTTTTCGGTTTTTCATTCAAGCAGTTACGTATTTTATTTGTTCGAGCTCGAATTAAATAATTCAAATTTTTTGTTCGAATTATTTAATTCCTGTCACGTGCAATTGTTGTTGTAAATTTCTCAACAAAATACAGCTAATATCATAGTTGTTTCGTGAATACACAAAAACACAAAGAGATTAACAACATCTGCATTCAAGTAACAAAATCCTATATACCAAAACCAAAACCATACTAAAACCACCAACACACATTGACGGTAAATATTTTCTACCATCTTTCATGTACGTATTAGTAGGCCTTATAGTACATATAAACACACTTAAACTATGTAACGCAAAATATTCTCTTTTTGTTGTTGTTTGTGCGTTATAATACATAAACCAACAAAATATATTACATTTCCTTAACAGAATCCGTGTAAAGAGCGAACAAGCAGCTGTACAACCATATTGTTGATCCTACCATATATGAATCAAGTTGTATGGATGTATTAGTGCCCATTTCACACAACAGTAAATTACTTGTGACTGCTGTATCAAAACCAACGTAAAGATTCTCTTTCTCGTTGTTGTTTGTACTTTATAATACAAAAACCAACAAAACCACGCACACTTCCTTCACAGAAATTGTGCAAAGAGAAAACGACACAGCTACATAGTACAAAACATATTTATGGCCCTTTTATATACTAAATTATAAGTATGTATTAGTGTCTTAAAAATAAAATCTAATACCAAATTTATTGCGACTTATTTTATATACCATAATTTAAAATTTATTTCAATACTATCTAAATATTAAACTTTAATAATTAAAAATTGAAATTTGATTGTATTTACAATCCACAAAATATCAAATCATGCACTTTTAATTTTCTATCTACAAAAATAAAAAAACATTGCCTCACAAATGCATCCCGGTGGATTGCATTTTCCAAAATTACACTTTAGTTTAATTATTTTCACTACACATTACACTAAACTTGAATTTAATTAGAATTAAATTTAAAATTAAAATGTATATACATATGTATATAAAATTATAAAGTATATACATATCAGTACATAAGAAACAAAAAATAAAAAGAAAAGAAAATTAATTTAAATTAAATTTTTGAAGAGGATAGAAAAAACACGTCTATCCTCTTTGAATGTTCGCACTCCACCCTCTAATCTTTACCTAAACAAAATGTCAAAAAATTAAAGCTCAACATTTACATTTGACGTTACATTACATTTTTGCTTAAAATTTCGATTTTATAAACCTACCCCTCTTCAAATATGTTGACAAACGTATATAATTGTTTTTAGTCACTAACAATATTATCAAACTTATTTTGATCGCTACAGATTTTATCTATTTACCCGAATCATTGAAATTTTTCGAAAATACTTGACGCAGTTTTTAAACACCGACAAAATATCAGGGGAGAATTAAATACGACTCTTGCCGACTTTTGATTTGTTTTGCAAAAAACACAAAATAGTTGCGAGTAAGTTTTTGAGTCCGCATTGACGGCATTTTTTTGGACCGACAAACAAATGGAAATTTCTGCTGAATTCGATGTGGGAGCTATTTCAACTTATTCAAAACTTGAACATGCAACTTGAATTTTGTTGGTGGTCAAAAAATAAAAATCAAAAAAACTGTTATTAAGTTTAAAGTATATGGACACTTAAAAATAATAAGTATGGAGACCGTCACCGGTGTTTATCACAACCCTTGAGAGAATGTACGTTCTGGTCAGCATAGCGAGGCGATAGTCCAGCTCGACACAGCTGCTCATAATATCAACATACATATGTACTTTTACCCATATCATTGTATATATCAACGAATGTACTCATTGATTTAATTATACCTTGTAACTTTATAATGAGACGATATTATATAAAATCATTGACATTGATTCCTGTTTTTCCGCATCACAATAATAATAATGAGATAAATAATTTTTTTTTTTTGTTAAATATTATTAATGATCACTATCACTCTGGTTGGTTGCTTGATTGGCTCGAGAGAATGCATTAATTGGTGGCCTTTCGCTGAATTTTACTTATTTTTATGTATTCATCTTATGTTCGTACTTAGATCGATATAACATGTAATATGATAAATTTTTTCATAACGATTTTATCTTAAAATATATTTTAATTATTATAATTTTAATATATTGGTAATGTCAATATTGTATATGGTAGTAAATTATAATCAAAGAATAAATTTAAATGTAGTTTGTGAAATATTTTTTTATTTTTTTTTATTATTGGTGCAAAGTTTATAGGACGAGCATGTATACGTAGCTAATTCTCGTATCTAGGTTATCTAGAAAACAAAACTGTTGTATTTTATTTTATTGAAATTGATGAAATTAACAGCGGTAATTATATATAGCGTTTAATATAGTTTTGGACATTGTATGAAGCGACGAGTAAGTTATTTAGTAGTAAAGTATTTAATTTGCAATTTTAAGTTCAAAATGATTACACAACCTAATAAAAATAATAGCAAAACACAAACACTTGTTTGCTTATAAAAATTGATCGTCATCTCAAATTATCTCATAAATCTACATAAATCAAGTGAGTATTTCCTTTTTGAGCAAAAGATGATTTTAATTTAAATCTGATGCAACGGCATCATCTGACGTAAACATCCGTAAAACTTCAGCAACACATTTAATTATTTTTTGGTACATAAATAAAATTGTTTGTGAGCCAATCTCTGAAGTTCGTATTATTTACTGTAGGGTAGGATCCTGTTCCTAATATATTAATTTTTTTTGCACTGCTAAATAAATGGACATTTGCATTTTCTTAAGGTTCTGTTATAAATTTGCTCTGTATTTTAGAGATTAAAAAAATAAAATAAATTTCTTTTTATTTACTGACAGTCATCACGCGTTTTATCTTTCTTTGTAAATTATATTGCATTTAGTTCAATTTAGAATATTTTAGTATAGTGTACTTACTAATATATTAGGGGTTTATATTTACTGGAGTGCATTCACGAACTCTATATTGTAACAACATTGTAAAACCAAAAAGCGTTCATAAACTAACATTGTAATTTTCTACCCTGCTAAATACTGCCTTTCTGGCTATCATTGTTACAATATCGTAACAATGTAGGGAGTTCAAATGTTGATTTCAATAAACTTGTTTTATAACAAAAGTTCCGATCGTTTCTTCTTCAAAAGAAGAAAATAAATATTTTCTCACAAATTATATTTATATCGCACATGACATAGAAAAGTGACACAACCCAAAAAATTGCAATTTTGCATTATTACGTCAGAAAGATGCGCGCCATAATCCATTTCATAACCTGGAAAAGTAACATTTTCATATTTACTTTACAACGAGAGTGCCTGATGTGGTTCTTATTTTTTTTGGACCCCTATAGAGATTAGTTTAATAAAATCGAAATTAACAATTTGTTCGGCTGAATAGTTTGGTTTTTTATATATACTATATATTTACGTATATACATATACATATATGGTGAAAAATACGTCAAATCACAAATTTTTGGAAGTCATGTTTTAATTTTATGATTTTTATGTTTTGAATTTGTAGTCTTGATTAAAAAAAAAATTTGTAGAACGTGATTTTGTTGTTGTTGTTTAAAATACAGGGTGTCAAATTTTGAGAAAAATGATGAACATGATGTTGTGTTTATGGCTATAAAAGGAAAAATAAATATCCGATATTTATGATATAGGGCTCGTTTTAAAGGTAAGTTAATACGGATTAATAAAAAAATATAAAAATGGTAAGTTCTTCAATTTCTTCATTTTCAAATTTCCCGCCAACATTTTATTTTTGAATTTTCGCAATGATCGTCCCATTTTTTTTTTTTATATTTTACGTCCTTTAATTCAATTGAACATACTAAAAACTTGCGCTAGTAAAATTTTTCGTTTTCGTGCAAAATACGTTTAAGTATGACTCTACCTATTATGGAAATTTCAAAAATCGGATGGTAGATTTTTGGTCCTCTTACAAAAACTCGATTTTATATAATTTTTCCACAATTTTAGTTAATTTTTTCACTCGTGTTTGTGATTCAAAATTAAATTTAAAACAAAAAATATTGACAGTAAAAAAATTTATTACAAAATAAGGATAGAAATTTAAAGATATTTATACGGTTAAAATTTACATGTTATATAATCTTCACTATTTGAATATTTTTTATATTTTAAGTAGCTTTCTGTTGAAGGTATAACTGCATGAAAATCGCGAGTCCCTTTTATTGTTTTCAAGTTCTCTAATCTACTGCCCAGTTCGATTTGCTTCAATTTTTATTCAGAATCTGAACAAAATTCAAAAAACATATCAGTTTTCAACGTTTTAGTCCATTTGAAAAGCTCCTTCGCATTGGTTATGTCACCATCATATTCTTTGGTGAGACTGGCTCTGGATGCCATTCTTTTAACAGTACCTCCTACTCCATCGCATGGTCCCTTTCCATGAGCATTTGCGTGAAAATGCCGCTCACAAATGCCGAATCAAATTTTTCAGCTTAATTATGAAGTAATCCAGAAATTCGTCTAATGGTTTTGAATGTTTTTGCAAGTTGCATCGGTCAGTTGAAACCCACTGACTAAACGATAATTCAGCATCCAGACAATCATTGTCCAAAAATGCGTTTTTCAAATATTCGCGAAAATTATCCACTCCTGGGCAGTTCTCGCATTGCAGAAGATAACATGTTGATCTTGGATCTTTACATAGTATTAATGAAATGCAGTCCTGGTATCGCGAAATTTTTCCATTGGTGACAGTTTCCATCCTAGTTCCATGAATAATTAATTTGACATTTTGATGTATTATACAAACGCAAACTGTATGCGTTCCGCTGCTTCCTGGATGAACACAGTTTTTAGGACGTAGCAGAGAAAATTTAGAAAAACCAATTTTTTTTGATTCATCATCCTTAAATTTCAACTTGTAGCCCTCATAGCACTCCTTAATGTGCACATCATTAGACGTTTCTGAACTTTATCTTTATCAATTGTTAAACAATCGTTTTTCCCAGGCATTATACGACTAACATCATCATCGTTATAATATTCTAGCACTGAATGCCTGAGTTCATCACTGATCCGTTTTCCAACTTTGGGTGCTGGAAGGCTCAGTGACCCATTCTTGTTTTGAATATTTTTAGCTTTCCGTACCATATATTGGGTTGTGTTGAATTCTTCCTGGATTTGTTGAATAGTTAGAGATTTCGGCAGGGTAGACAGCACCAGTATTTTATCACAATTTTTCTCCAAATGTCGGAATTTAATTTTTAGTTGATCCATAAATTTATCATAAAGACGTGCCTTATAATGATTTTTCTCTGAGTGAGTCAAATGAGGTTCTATTCCAGAAACCAAAGATGTTGATGATGTCATAGTGTGGTAGTTAAATTTAATAATTTTTTCTGCTCATGATATTGCCTGGATTTCAACGTACTTGGATATATAGGGGACATGCCAATGTCTCGTAAAAATCTTATTAAGTTTTTTACGAATGAGAGCACTTTTTATTTGGTATTCCTCACTTTCACTCATACTCGAAATATTCTCGTCATTGACTGTTGATGATATCTCCGGAGTAACATGTGATACCTCGTTTTCATCTTTTTGACGTTTATTAGTCGGCCGGTAATAACATGATGTACAAATCGATGAATTTTCAGTTACATTAATCGAGCGCGGCAAACGAATTTTAATATAATCATTAACATTTCTTAAACTTTTAGATCATTTCAACTCAGCAAACGGCTTACAACAATTTTTGTACCCAACCATTATTACACTTATTATTTGAAATACTTTTGATGTTATTTAAATAATCAAATGATTTAAATAGAACTTCACAAGTTAAACTAACTGAAATATTAATTTAAACACTAATTTATACCAAAAAATGTTAACAAAAACCACTGGTTATATTTTATATTGTTTTACAGGCCTACCTATCCCTTCTTTTATAATTAAATTTTTAAATATGCGTCATTTTGTTCCAAAAGATTATGTTACGGTTTATGTACCTGAACGTAATATTTTGGGACGCATTTTTAGGGTTGGAACTAACACAATAAATGACTCATAGCAAAATTTATTTTTTTACTAATAGCTTTATAGGCTATCCCTAAACTACGTTACGCCTTTGTTTGGTTAAGGAGTAATTATTGTCGTCACGTTTAGGCTGGGGCAGGGAGAATTTCATAAAAGATGACGTCATGTAATTATAAGAAGTTACTGTTGTGGGATATTACATATGACATAATACAATAATTTGCAGGTATATCATTAGAGGCGAATTTCTTTAATCATTAGAGGCGTATTACATCATTGCTCACGTATTCAGTTTTGTGACAACTTGTGATGAAGGAGTGAGAGAGACGGAGTTAAGAATGACCCAAAAGAAATTGACGTAGTTTATGAACGGACTGTTACATATTGTTTCCTCTTTGTTTCTTAATTTTCTATTAGAAGTAAGAATATACTAAAGATCGACGAAATAATTTTAAACAATTACATTATCAGGTCGAGCGTAAATTAGTTAAATTTGAAAATAACATACATATAAAAATTTGATTTTGTATTCCAAAAACGTAAATCGTCTTACTTAAACGTATTTTGCACGAAAAGGAAAAATTTTACTAGCGCAAATTTTTAGTATGTTCAATAGAATTAAAGGACGTAAAGTTTAAAAAAAAAAAAAAAAAATTGGACGATCATTGAGAAAATTCAAAAATAAAATTTTGGCGGGAAATTTGAAAATGAAGAAATTAAAGAACTAACCATTTTTATATTTTTTTATTAATCCGTATTAACTTACCTTTAAAACGAGCCCTATATCATAAATATCGGTTATTTATTTTTTCTTTTATAAACACAACATCATGTTTATCATTTTTCTCAAAATTTGACACCCAGTATTTTAAACAACAACAACAACAACAACAAAAAAAATCACATTCTACAAAATGTTTTTTTAAACTAGTACTACCAATTGAAAACATAAAAAATAAAAAATTTAAACACGACTTCCGGTCCCATATACCAAATTTGTGATTTGACGTATTTTTCACCATATACCATATACATATATACATATATTTACGGCGCTGGGAAAAAAAATTTGGCCAAACATATTTTATTACAAATTGGAGTCTTTTTTTGCTAAAATTACAAAACTTTTGAAAGCAATTGGCTTATTGTTTAAACGTTCTTTACCACCAGTATTGTGAACTCAGGCTTCTGGACTGGTTTAAATGCTTTCAAACCAGCTTTAACAAGTCTTTTCTCACTATGCTGACTAAAATTTGTTTTCCCGTTGCTTGCTCAAGATCCCCTCTTATGTCCGATGAAGTTTTAAAACGGTTCCGACGACATTGTAATATTAAAAATTGTAAAATCTCTAAAAATTTATCAAATTCAATGAATCAGAGGTGTATCGCTGTAATAAAAGCAAATGGCGGTCCAACAAAATATTAATATTAAAGATAGAATTTCTATAAATCAGTGAAAACAAAAAAAAAAAAATTAAAAAATAATTGTTTAATTTATTCCATTACTTTAACTCCAATCAACGTATCTTGAATATTTTGGCATTTTTCGGGTTTTCCCCCTAAATTGCAGGTATATATTTTTTTTTCAAAAAATTAGGTCAAACATGTATTTAAACTGAAACAATAAGCCAATTGCTTTCAAAAGTTTTGTAATTTTAGCAAAAAAAGACTCTAATTTGTAATAATATATGTTTGCCCAATTTTTTTCCCAGCACTGTATATATATATATATATATATATATACATTTTATTTTTTATTTTTTTCTTAGTGGGTAGTGAAGTGCTTCACTCTATAATAGTAGTGTTGCTCATTAACCCAATAGCTAGAATCTCTAACTAATGTATAAAAGACATTCAACAACGGAATTATTATCAAATATCTTCAAGGTTTGCTACTAATACAAAAAACAACGATAAAATTCATTCCCGTAAATACCTAAATTTCAAAGTGAAAATCTTTTGAAATTAGCCTGATTATGAATGAGCTCAAAATTTTAAAATATAAAATGAAACTAATGTCAAGAAGTTTAAAAGTTTTGGTATATGATCCAAACCATTACACCCTACTGAAGGATAAGTTAAAGGAGAAGACAGCTGAATTCTTCCATTTACTTTTGATGAGAATAAAACCGCCATCATTCTCTTTGTTCTGCCATCCCTTCCAGTTAATAAAGTACAACAGTACATTAAAGATGCGGGGCTTTTTTCGATGAAATTGTCCAAGGTCGCATTAAAATACAGATCAGGGGTGCGATTATGTAAGCATTACTGAGTTCGAAAAAGTGGGTTTCGAAATGGTGTCTGTCTGTCAGTCTGTCAGTCTGTCAGTCTGTCAGTCTGTCAGTCTGTATGTCTGTCCGTCTGTCCGTCTGTCCGTCTGTCCGTCTGTCAGTCTGTCAGTCTGTCAGTCTGTCAGTCTGTCAGTCTGTCAGTCTGTCAGTCTGTCAGTCTGTCAGTCTGTCAGTCTGTCAGTCTGTCAGTCTGTCAGTCTGTCAGTCTGTCAGTCTGTCAGTCTGTCAGTCTGTCAGTCTGTCAGTCTGTCAGTCTGTCAGTCTGTCAGTCTGTCAGTCTGTCAGTCTGTCAGTCTGTCAGTCTGTCAGTCTGTCAGTCTGTCCGTCTGTCAGTCTGTCAGTCTGTCAGTCTGTCAGTCTGTCTCCTCTCTACAGCTCAGATGGTTTAACCAATCGAACTGAAACTTCAGATTTATGCTTTTTTGATAAATTGGGAGGTCCCAGTGAATTTTACTCCAAATCGGCTAACCGGAAGTGGCCACTCCCTTGGTCCAGTAAATTTATTTTGTAAATATCTTAAAAAGTATAAGGTTTACAAAAAACTACTTAATACAAAATGTTTTCGAAAATTAAAAAAAAAATTTAAAAATTAAGAAAAGAAAAATTATAAAAAAAAAAAAATTCTCAAAATTCTTTGTTCGTTTTGGTTCCCACAACCAATTTAACAATAAAAATTAGTAGCTTACCAATTCTAACTCTCCTTATATACTTGGTGTAGTTTTTAACTGTCGTCATTCCTATTGGAATTGTAGTAGACCTAACAAGGCTGAACGTATTCTCTACGATTTCCTAATGTTCAGATCAAATTGCGTCTTACATTTTTCACATACCATAGTTCTAACAAACCGAACAGTACACTAGATTTTTATCTGGTTAGTCCCTTGTGCACCGTTGGCTTCGATGTAACACAAAATGAGATGAATTCTGAACATCTGCCTATTCTGTGTTTTATCAATACAGAAATTTTATACTCCATCACGATTACAAAGCGACATATAACAACAAAGTCGCAGATTGGTCTTCTTTTAGAAACTTCATTGACACAAATTCTAAAGAAATTGATTTTAAAGACATTGAATTAGATTATAATCAACAAGCGACAGACATATCTGTACCTACCAGTGTTTAAATTCATTTTTCGTTCCCTTCTTTTATCTCTGTTTGCGGAAGGAAACAAAAAATATCTTTTTTTGTTTCTCTCCCCTGGAACGAGATCCAAAAAATAAAATACCTTTCCTCTTACGAAACTATTTGATTTTACATATATGAGGAGATATATTTTACTTTTATGGATTTCATTCCCGGGGAAAGAAAAGAAAAATATTTTTTGTTTCCTTCCGGAAAGAGAGAAACTAAAGATTAAAGAAGGGAACGAAAAATGAATTTAAAAGTATCAACTAATACTCTCGGATGAAGTGCTGTCTTTGATTAAGTTGCGTAATGTTAGGCGGATACATTGTTCAACATATTGTAAAACTATTGAATCATGTTATGAGGCAAAAAATCTATGAAATTGTTAATGTAAAATGGAAAAATAAGCTTGAATGTCTCGTTAAAGGATCTAAACCTTACTGGTAAGCAATTAAACATTAAAAAAAAAATATGCTGTGATTCCACCATTAACCAATCCCCAAGGAAATAGGAAAATAATTGCCTCTTCATATATAAATGTGAAGTTCTTGCGAATTTTTTCCAAACAGCATATGAAATCTCATCTGGTGTTATATAAACCTATGATATCTGCGAAAATACTGAATATTTTAGAATTTTTTTATTAGCGATCCCATTGAACCCGATGTTTCTAAGTTTAATGTATCAACTCAAGAGGTTAAACCTATCATAAATTCCAGCCGTCCATTAAAAGCTAAAAGACCAAATAAAATTCCAAACATTCTCATAAAACATCTTCCGGAATCTGGGTTTGTCTATCTGACCGAGTTATTTTCCAGCTGTTTTAAGCTTCCCTATATTCCCAAATCGTGGAAAACGGCCAAGGTGTTGGCGGTTCTGAAACCTGAAAAATCCTTTTCAGACGTCAATAGGTACCGAGCTATCAATGTACGGGACTGTTTAAGTAAAATCTTTGAATGTGTTATCAAAAATAGGCTCAATGGCCACATCGAAACTAATGAAGTACTAATTCCTCAACAATTGGGTTTTCGTCACCAACATTCCTCAATACATCATGTTGGTCGCGATGTAGATTACCTTCTAAACTTTCCCAGGCAAATATAATATAATCAATTATGGTCACTCGTAAAACTCGGACAACCAGGTTAAATACTATAGCTGAGTATCCTCCTGTATCAAAAAGTCACTTTTAAAAATCATTTAAATTTTTTAGTCAGTAAAGCCTCGAGATTATTTGTGTCCCAAAATAAATTTTTGAATTTGCAGCCATTATTACAGTAAATTGTGGGCAACCCTGGAAATAAAACCATTTGACAGCTGAGAGATTACGGTTAGTAAAAAGGGAGCGTTATATGATACAACAACGTATTTTAATTATTGAACAATATCTCAAAAATAATGAAAGTTTGGCGGCCAGACTTCGAAAATTTCATACAAAATATGATCGGAATAGTGTTTTAACTTCATCAACTGTGAAGAGGTTAATTGTAAAATTCAGGGAGACTGGATCAGTTGGAGACGCTTAAAAGACTGGTCATCCAAAAACAAGCCGTTCAAATCGAGTCAATATCGAAGCAGTGCATGAGAGTGTTGGAGTGTGGACAAGAATTGCAAATTTCAAGAAGCTCTCTACAGCGTATACTCACAAAAGATCGGTGTCTCCATCCTTGCAAAATTCAAATAACATAACAACTGAAGCCTAATGACCATTCACAGCGAAGAGAGTTCGTTGAATGGATTATTGAACATCAACAAGTGGATGCTGATTTTTCAAGCAAAATCATCCTAAGCCGTAAAGCACATTTTCACCTTGATGGCTTGGTTAATCACCAAAATTGCCGGGTTTGGGGTTCGGAGAACCCACTCTGTTTGGTGCAGATTTTGGGCTGGAGGCATCATTGGACCAAGATGTGACCAATATGTGGTTTCAACAAAACGGTGCCATATGCCATACAGCCCGTGAAACAATTCGATTACTGCATGAGACATTTCCTGGTCGTGTACTCTCTCGTTTCGGTGGTCAGAATTGGCCCCTGGATCGTGTGATTTAACACCATTAGATTTCTTTTTATGGGGTTATTTGAAGCCAAAGGTCTATGTCAACAAGCCCACAACCACCGGTGAATTACAAAAGGAAATTAAGCCACATTTATGCAGAATGGTCATGGAAAATTTCGATAAAAGAGTGCATTGCCGTGGAGGCCATTTGCCCATTGTGTTATTCCATAAATAACCCTATCCTATGTACTTTATGATTAAATAAAAAAAATAACAAACTAAAGACTAAAAACTGTGTTTTATATTTAATTCAAATCTTGCGTTGTTATGACGGTATTTATTCTAGAATGATGGTGTGATGGTATTAGGGTATGATGGTGTGGTTGTATGATGTTATGATTGCATGTTGATATGATTATATGATTGTATAATGGTACGATGGTACGATGTTATGGAAGATGGAAGTCAAAAATTCGTCTAGTACATTTTTATTTTTTGAGATATTGGTAAAACGGTGAAGTAAGCAATTCGTTATATTGTAATTGCGCCATTATTTATAACTTGTTAAAGTGAAAAAATTTAATTTCATTATTTTATAAATACATGGAAAAATCAAAATCAAAATTAAATTACTTCTGACATGGTCCTATCCATGCTTGGACCAAGGCTAGGACCCGCGAAGGCTTCTCATCTATCCTGGCATCCTGGCAACTTCGGTTTATAAATTTACGAAGCTTTTCACTTCATCACTCAAACTCTTACATAAATAGCATCAAAATGACTTAATTACATAGAATTTCAAGATTCAAGTATTTCAAATTTATGTTAGGTCAGAAACACGATGACATTATTTATTGATTTATTGCCCAACTTTATCCCGCTGTTTCTATTAATTTATGTGAATTTCTTTTGGCTTTATAAAAAAAAATATAATTTTGACCTGTCGGTTCGAAAGAACGAAACAGCAAATTAATCTTTTGCATCAATGTGTTGGTAGCAAACTAGCTTTTTTTTTTAAATTTGAGTTTAGTCATCAACTAAATTTTTTGTATCTTTTAAAAGCAAAAAAAAATGTCTATGATAAATCAAAAAAAATTTAAACAACTTTGGTTTTTTTTTTTTTTTTGTAAAATGAATTAATGACCGAATATTAAGCAGCAGTCATCTTAAAAACAATTGGAAGAATAACTCCGAAGCCTGTACTCCCAAGAAGTAATCCCAAGAATTACAAGATTTGGAATGATTAGGTTGATGGGAAGAGAAAGTGGCAAAAATCTAAAAAATGCTTCGATTACGATGGTTGATACCTCTATCAATAGGTTTCGGGACCTGTTATTGCTGTGACAATTTTCATTTTGATTGCTCGATTATTTCTAAACATTTCTTAGAAAATTTAATTTTATTGAAAATTAACTGTGTTGTAACAATTTTCATTTTGATTGCTCGATTATTTCTAAACATTTCTAAGAAAATTCAATTTTATTGAAAATTAACTGTGCTGCCCACAAGTTTTTGGGCGGCAAAAATCTAAAATGGTCCGATTACGATGGTTGATACCTCTATCAATAGGTTTCGGGAGCTGTAATTGCTGTGACAATTTTCATTTTGATTGCTCGATTATTTCTAAACATTTCTTAGAAAATTCAATTTTATTGAAAATTAACTGTGCTGCCCACAAGTTTTTGGGCGGCAAAAATCTAAAATGGTCCGATTACGATGGTTGATACCTCTTTCAATAGGTTTCGGGACCTGTAATTGCTGTAACAATTTTCATTTTGATTGCTCGATTATTTCTAAACATTTCTTAGAAAATTCAATTTTATTGAAAATTAACTGTGCTATAGCCCACAAGTTTTTGGGCGGCAAAAATCTAAAATGGTCCGATTACGATGGTTGATACCTCTATCAATAGGTTTCGGGACCAGTACTTGCTGTGACAATTTTGATTTTGATTGCTCGATTATTTCTAAACATTTCTTAGAAAATTCAATTTTATTGAAAATTAACTGTGCTATAGCCCACAAGTTTTTGGGCGGCAAAAATCTAAAATGGTCCGATTACGATGGTTGATACCTCTATCAATAGGTTTCGGGACCTGTTATTGCTGTGACAATTTTCATTTTGATTGCTCGATTATTTCTAAACATTTCTTAGAAAATTCAATTTTATTGAAAATTAACTGTGCTGCCCACAAGTTTTTGGGCGGCAAAAATCTAAAATGGTCCGATTACGATGGTTGATGCCTCTATTAATAGGTTTCGGGACCTGTATTTGCTGTGAGAAATTTTCATTTTGATTGCTCGATTATTTCTAAACATTTCTTAGAAAATTCAATTTTATTGAAAATTAACTGTGATATAGCCCACAAGTTTTTGGGCGGCAAAAATCTAAAATGGTCCGATTACGATGGTTGATACCTCTATCAATAGGTTTCGGGACCTGTATTTGCTGTGACAATTTTCATTTTGATTGCTCGATTATTTCTAAACATTTCTTAGAAAATTCAATTTTATTGAAAATTAACTGTGCAATAGCCCACAAGTTTTTGGGCGGCAAAAATCTAAAATGGTCCGATTACGATGGTTGATTCTCCAAAAAAAAAATCTGCAAACAAATCACACGAGTCTTTACGTTATTTACTTGACTGAGATTGTTGAAACATTTTGGAGGGGTAACTACAAGAATTCCTTTTTAAATCAGGATTATATTTAATAGGGTTGGTGACATATTTCCGAGGGACAAAATTCCTCGGGACATAAACCCGAGGGACATAAACCCGAGGGACAAAACCCAGGAAATCAAAATCCCGAAAGTACAAAATCCAGAGCATACATATTCCCGCCGGTATAAAATCCCGAGGGGACAAAATCCCGAGGGTACAAAATCCCGTAACCAAAAGGAATCCCGAGGAGTGACATGTTTTAAACGGGACGAATCTCTCGCCTTCAAAATCCCAGTTTCCAAAATCCCGGTTTTCAAAATCTTGGTTTTCAAATTCTGGTTTTGAAAATCTTGATTTTGAAAGACATATTTTTTTTTATTCGGACCGTCCCTTCTTGTTCTGAGGAGAATTTTAATTTCAAGTAAAATAAAAATCAAAACCGGGATTTTAAAAGTAGAATTATGAAAAATGGAATTTAAAAAGCGGATTTTTTTTTTGGGCGCGATTTAAAATACGGGATATCGTCGTTACGATCCCATTATAACCATCACTATTTTCGATGTTCGATTTTTCGTGTGCATACATCTTAATATCAAGGGAAAATTGCACCAATTGTGCAACAACTAGATTTTGGAATTTTCATAGGCTTGTATCTTTCGGATTTTATATCTTCGAGAGTTAGTATCCTCGGGATTTTGTATCCTCGGGATTTTCTACTCTCGGGATTTTTTGAAATCCTCGGGATTTTGTATCCTCGGGATTTTGCTTCTCGGGATTTTGTCTCTTTCATGATTTAATATTAGATTCTAATTTCAAAATATTACTTAAGATACTTATACTTATTGCGAAGAAGGTCGAGCAACCAATAATTCACATAATTCGGAAACAATTTGTAATGTCTGTGCGCTTTTTCCTTCCTATTTTTAAGGTAAACCAATTGCTTATTCTAACGTCAAAAGACGGTTTCATAAAGAACTGTGGTAATATAAATACAATACAGACAAAAAGAATATATTTTGGTTTACTAACTTTGTCGACAAACTCGACTAAAACGTAGTGCATACCACACTTCGATTGAATGGCGATGATTACTTCTACAGAATTTTGTTGAATACTTAGCCGCACCAAGTAAGTCTGGCACTTGTTATTACAAACACTCGAAAAATTTCTGAACCAATTTAATACCCATTTATCACTCCGCAAATAAGCCACAAATACATAACGTAGTTCGTAAGTTCAAAACTATTTATAATAAAATCGTTGTAAAATATTTGTTTCTATAATTAGTGTGACATGTGTTTCCATTTTCAAAATCGTTTTAACCATTTAACCTTCCATGTGTCATTCCACTTAAATCATCACCAATATATTTAACATCATTTAAATGACATATTTATGATATAAATATGCGCGAAATATTAAATAAACATAATTTGTTTGTGTGTTAATAGGCCGAAATATTTTTAAAATAATATTTATTGTGTTATGTGCACAAAATACCAAACATAACACGACGAGTCGGATTGTCTACAAGATTCGCAGAATTGAAAACCAAAAAAAAAAAATTTGAATGGAGAGTTAATTTCTCACGCAGCCTATTACATATTAAAATTCACAATTTTTTGCTCTAACTCAATTCCTTCCCTTAAAACATAAATAAACAAATATTAAATTAGATGAACTTAGTATACGACGACATCAATCAACAAATAATATTCCAAATCTCTCATATTTCCAACTTTTAAAATAACAAGATAACATTTAATTTAAATTCTTGTAACATAAAACTGTGAAAAACTAACCGCATGTCATGTCAGACAACAATAACAAAACAAAACAAAAAACGTTAAATTAAATTTGACACATACAATAAATACCACTACAGATATGTACATGCGCATATTATACGTGACGCGAAGAGATTGACAACAATAAAACATCGTTATGAGATCGCGCGAGATAAATAATTTTTTTTCGTTATGATATGTTTCACCTGTTTTGATATTTAATGTTATCATTTCAAAATGTTGTATTTATAAAAAAAACATTTGGTATGATTTAAATAAATAAACTTGTTAGATAAAAAAAAAACAAAACTATGTATTTTGTGTTTATATTATAAATAATATTATTATTTAATTTATGCTCGTTTTATAGTCTAGTGTAATATACAATTAGGTGTAAATACTGTGCGCGGGCAGAGTCAGGCGTCTATTATTAAAGTCTTCACTATATACAATTGTAAAAGATAACAAAACACAATGGAATGTGGTGAGATGTAAAGTGTTTAAATATTCGCAACATTCTTGCTCTTATTTACCTGCCAAAGTATTTCCTGTTCTGATTTGGCCTTTTTTTCTACAGTAATTTTTTGGGTTTTGTATTTATCGCCAGTGGCGTAACTGCAAATTTCGAGCGCCCCCACAAGTAAAGCTTTAATTAAAAGTATCTTAATTCGAGAGTATCTTGCAACTCAATGTTCTGATGATTTCTAAATACTATATATCGATAAAGCATCACAAATTTCGAATATAATTTGAAAAATATCATGAATTTCGAATTTTCAAAGTATCTTGAATCTTCTTGAAAGTTCTAAAATATCGAATTATCCGTAAGTTTTGTTAAAAGATTGTATAATCATGAAATATGTATGTATTTCCAAAAATTGTCATTTAGTTTTAAGTTTGATAAAATGGAATGTGGAAAGCTTTCGATTATCAAAGCTTTTTTAACCAAACCATTTTACTCAGAAATATGATTTCACAAAGGGTGACGGAATTTTGATTAAAATTTAGAATATTTGTTCTCAAACCATTTAACTATAAAATTTTATATTACAAAGGAAGGTGGTATTTTTGGATAAATTTAGAATATTTGTGTTCAATGAGCTTGATAATTAGTTTATACTATATACTATATTTGGGTTTAAACATAACATTTCTGAGTCTTTTAATAATTTTAGGCTTTTGTTACAAATTAGTTTGTTTTATGTGCAAAAAATAAGTATTTGCAAAAAGTTTCAAGAGATTCTAGTTTTAAGAGCTTTCAGTAATCCAAACTTCTTAAACAATTTATCCAAAAATTTTGTTACCCTTTGTAACGGAATTTTGGGATAAATTTAGAATAATTGTTTTCAATAAGCTTTAAGCTTGACCATTAATCCATACTTTTTGTATTTGAACCTTAACATTTAATAATAGGACAACGGAATTTTGGGTAGGATTTAGAATATTTGTTGTAAAAGCTTTGTTTTTAAAAGCTTTTAGTTTTAAAAGCTTTTCAAACCAAACCATTTGACTTTAAAATTTGGGATTATAAAGGAAGGTGGTATTTTGGGATTAATTTAGAGTATTTGTTCTCAATGAGCTTTAAGTTTCTCGGTAATTTTTGTGCCTTTCCATAAATTCTGTCTTTCGTTTCATGAGTATAAATCATGTATTTGCAACAAATGTCAAGAACTTTTGATTTTATGAGCTTTCACTTATCGAAGCTTTGCAACTCAAATAATTTTACTCAGCAATTTGATATTACAAAGGGTATTTTTTGGAAAAAGTGCAGAATATTTGTTCTCAATTTAAATAACCTTCATCCAAAATGAGTTTCCATTTTCGAGCGCTCCATTTGTAAGTAAACCAATTGGTTTACTAAGATCTAATTTTTGGGGCATATTCGGCTCATCGTTCAAAAGTAGATTAAACAGAACGTGACTCATTTGAATGACCTCAAATAAAACGAAACATTTTGCAACTCTATGTTATAACGAGTTCTAAATATATTGATAAAGCATCACAAATTTCGAAATAATCTCAAAAATGTCGAATTTTCAAAGTATCTTGAATATTCTTGAAGGTTCTCAAATATCAAATTATCCGTAATTATGTAAAACTAAAGGGAATCCTATACGTGCTAATCATCGGCATGTAAAACGTAAATAACCTTGAAATTATTGAATAATTTCGAATAACCTACAGGAAATCAGAGAAATATCGAAATTTTGGCATAACTCTGGAAGTTCTTACAACTCACAATTAAGCGCCGAACATTGCCTTACAAAATTCGAATAAATCGAATAAATTCGAAAATCTTTAAAAATCTCGAATCCTGATCCTAGGAATGTGTAAAACTTAAGAAATCTAGAATAAATCGCGGAATAATCTCGATTAGCCCAGAACAATTAGAAAAATCTCTATACTATGTGAATATCGATTGATCTCGAATAATTTCAGTAATATCAAAACATCTGGATATTAATGAATAATATGGGAAAGACTGTAAAAATATAGAAAACCCAGGAACTGTAAATATGGAATTATTTGTCAAGTAACGTAATGTTACTAATTCTACTAAGCAAGTTAAGGCTAAGCTCAACAAAACGATATGCAATATCGAACCCTCGAATCTTATCGGGTAATTTTTTAAATATCGAACAATATTCTTTGAATAGGCTCTAAAATTCACGAATAACGTTGAACTATCAAATATACCCTACTACAATCTCAAACATACTCGAATAATCTCGAAAATCTCGAATAACCTGACTATTTCATAACACCGAGTCACCTCACCAATTAAGTCTCAAACATGACGCATTTCATTTCCATGATAAGCTCCAAAAATCTCGAGAAATTTTAAAACGTGATCAAAAGATGAAACCTGAGACACGAGAATATGAAATCTGGAGGTGAGAATTTCCAAGATCAGGAAAACCCCACCAAAAACAACCCAAAAAAAAAACACTATCACTATCTAGTTGCAAAATTAAGTTGGCATTTGCATTTTCCTTGTATTTAAAATAGTTTTCAAAATAAACCTGTAAATTTCATTTTTATTTACCGTTTACTGGTTGGTAATCAAAAGATTCGCTAAATGAGAAACTATTAATCGAACGAACGCGAATTGATTATAGAGACTGATTATGGTTTGTTTGGCTTGAGTGAGGAAAACAAGAATTTATTTTCAGTCGCCGTTATGTATTTTTCTAGTTTCTTCTTGATTTTTATGAACATCACAATGATTGTACATCGCACGCTGCTAATACCGGCAGATTACCATAAGCTCTCTCTTTTAAATCAAATTGAACCTTTTGCAAAATAAATTTTATTCGTTGGCAAATCAAATTCTACCTTTTCTAATCAAAACTTGATTTGTGAAAGGTTTAATTGGTTTGGCTAAAAATTAAATTTATTTGTAAAAGGTTGATTTTTAAATGCAAAAGAGGTGAACTTGGAGATACGCAAAACGTATACGAGTAATAGCTGATTTAAATTCAACGATATTTGGCGTCCGCAAAAAAGTTGAAACACAACATAGACAAATGTATAAAGACAAAAAGAGAAAAATTAATCATCTGCTTAAAAAAATCGTGTGAAACCCGAGAACTAAACCCAAAAATCGTCGTCTCCTTTTTTTGCAGATGTCGAGTTTCATCTTTTTTCTGTTAAATCGTCGATGCATGCAATTAAAAGCTTACGTATACAAAGCCACCAAACATTTATCATGTTTTATGATATTTTTTGTTTAAATTTCGCATTTGGGTAAACAGAAAATAAAATTTTGGTTTAACATCTGCATCGGCGAAAATCTTTGAATGTAAATCAGTCTAATACAAATAAATCAACCCAGCAAACATTGAAATCATTGTCGTTTGATGTCGAAAGCTTTGATTTCAAACGAGTATAGCTAATTTTCTTCTAAATCTAAATATTGGGCGAACCTAAAGCATTTTTATTTCTCTGGAGTCAGAACGGAGAGGAAATGGTTGAGAATGTCTTCAAAAAATGTTTAATAGCAACAGGAATGTTTTCTTCTTTTTCTAAAACTTAGACCAACGCCTTTCTTTAAAATGTTTGTATAGAAATGTATCGTTCCGCAAATTTGCACTTTAAGCTTAATCTGAGCTATCTAATCTTAAATTTGAACTAACAAAGGAAAGGCCCCAAAAACCGTGCCCCCCCGGCACTGTTTATGGCATCTACCGCAACAAAAAAAAATATTAATCTACTAAGTGGGTGAAAAACAGAAACCGTGAAACAAATATAAAAATAAATTGGATTTTCGTGCGATGCGTACACAATCAATTGTGTATTCATATGCGCGATTTTTAAAACAATATGTTTAATCGCGGTATTCTTAATGATTTTAATTACATCATTTATTTGAATGAAAATGATTCACAATCATCGCTCATTATGATGCGAACTAATTATCATCTTGGTGACACAATAACGTGTATTATTCGTATTATTCCGCTGGGTATAATTAAAACAAATTTATGAATTTTGCGTTCAAATCATTATTTTTAGAATTGTGATTTTACAATATATCAGCATCATTATGTATTTCTTAACGTCTATAAGAAACCTCAGAATGATGCACTTTTACCAGTATTGCTATGACTAAGTGTTTGTTGATGAAGTCATGATTGTGGTTATTTTCAGCTGCTGTAAAACAATCAGTTAATATACAATTTATTAATGAAACATATTTCAATGTGTTTTTTTCAATTTTACATGCTACGTTCTAAGGGAAATTATTGCCCAGTTTGGCTAAGTGATTTGCGCTTATTTTAGATAGTAACCTGCCTTGGAGCCATCACCTTCAAAGTATGCTCCAGAAATGACATATTTTATATTCTTGACGTGATAGTCTTTTGTTTGAAATCTTCATGTAAAAAGTGGCGCCAAAGTTCGGCCCACGGCGAAAATGAAACCGTTTATTATGCCGTAGGCAATTTAGACAAAAACTACTTACGGCACCCGATTTTGGAGGGCACCTTTTTTTAATATATATTTATTGATTTCGATTTTAACAAGAAATTTGTACAGATATAATTATCTTTGTGTTCAACAGTAACCTAAGGGGTTTTATGATTGAAATTACATTATATTATTAGTGGTTATTATAGTAAAATTAAGCTTAGCGCTAGTGACAGATTCTGCCCATTAAGAAGCATTACAAATGTTTCTGAAAATTATTATTATTATTATTTTTTTTTTTTTTTTTTTTTTTTTTCTATTTACAACTTAAAACTATAAAATAATAGACTTATAACTAAATGAATACAAAACAAAGCATGAATCTTCTTGCTAGGTTAAGCTAAACGTGAGCCCAAAAACCCAAACAGATAAACGTTTCCAGCTAATCAATACCCGTGGGCAATACTGAGCATTAGCTCGTTTGATGAGGACAGAAGTTTGTTAAGTACATTGGACAGCAGCTTTTCGTTAAACTCACCCAGTGTCAGAGTGTCAGCTTTTTTGTGTAGGACAGAACAGGGCTCATGCCTAAAATCAGGTGGACGGGGCCAAGAATCAAATGCGAATCTGAGTGCCTTATTTTGGATTCTTTGAATAGCCATTTTTTGACCTTTGTTGCTCAAATCATACCAAGCCGGTGCGGCGTACATAATTATGGGTCTTATAAATAGCTTATAAATTAATAGTTTATTGGAGTGGTCGAGAACACTACTGCTGCAGAGAAGCGGGTACAGCTTCTGGAAGGCCATCGCTGCCCGTCTGCGTACTTCATTTATGTGTGTGCCAAAACTCAGGTTTTTATCGAAAGTGACACCAAGGTATCTAGCCTTGTCCACAATTTCGACTACCTGGTCGTTTACCCTTAACGGAATTACATCCTTGAACTTGTTACGATGCTTATAAGTAGGTCTAATAACCAATAGCTGAGTTTTGGAAGCATTTATGGCAATGTTCCATTCGCAAAAATACTCTGTTAAGGAGTCGAGATACTTTTGTATTCTTATCGAACATTGGTAAGCGCTGTAGTTTGAACAGAAAACGGTGGTATCGTCGGCGTACACTTGGACCCACGTGTCCTTAGTAGTAGGAGTTGGAATGTCGTTTGTAAATATTACGTAGAGCAGTGGACCCAGTACAGAGCCCTGAGGGACACCAGCAGATATTTTTTTTGTCTCAGAAATGAAAGTATTGTCAGTACTAACGTAAAATTTGCGATTTTGTAAGTAAGCTCTAATCAGAGCGATCAATACCGGGCAAACTCCTCCTCGAATTAATTTTGATAATAAACCAATGTGCCACACTGAGTCAAAGGCCTTCCTAATGTCCAGCAAGGCGATTGAAGTTGTTTTACGACGAATTTTAGCCTTCTTTACTTGATTTGTCAGTCTCATAATAGCCTCCGTGGATGATCTATGTGGAACAAACCCAAACTGAAATTCAGGAATCAGGTGGCGACAGGAGTCCCATAGCCTGCAGTAAATGATCCTCTCCGCAATCTTACTGAGTCCGCTGAGCAGACTGATCGGCGTAGTATGTTCTGGTCTACAAGGCTTCCCGGGTTTGGGTATAAAAATTATTTTAGACAGCTTCCAACAGTCGGGGAAGTGTGCACACCTGAACATAGCATTGATTATAGTTGCTAATTGAAAAAAACCAGACTTTGGTAGATTTTTAATGGCCCGATTAGAAATACTGTCTACACCCGGTGTTTTTTTGTTTTTTAACCTGCTAACGTAGCTGGCTATCTCGTCAGAGTTGGTTTCGATCTCTGCTAAGCTTTCTTTGCTAAATGGGGTAGGGTATGAGGAGACGAAATTCGCAACCTCTTCCACAATTTCAGGTCTGGCCACGTGATCAGATCCGCTGAATACTGATTCATAATAGTCAGCCATTTTGTTCGCCACAACTGTGGGGTCAATGACGGGACCATCTTGGTCCTCAAGTATTAGGGTTCTATTTCCTGCAGGCATGATACCTCTTATGCTCTTGTATAAGTTTGACTTATCAGGCTTTATAGTGGATAGTTTTTTGCTAATATCGTCCCGCCAAGACTGTCGAATCGCGTCATGAATATTCCTCGTGATGCGGTTGACCAAGGTGGAGGTAAAAATGAGGGGTGCCTTCCTGTGCCTGTTTCTAACGTAATTCCTAAGTTTAATTAGACTTACAATATTGTCTGGCAGAGCATATTCACTTGTGTCACAGTTAGGAACGAATTTGTTAAATGCTTTTGTGATAATACTAGAGAAGCTTGACACCCTCTGGTCGATGTCCTCGGTTGATACTATCTCGCACTTATTTGACGGAGCGATTTTTTGGTGTATAAAGTGCCTAAAGCCATCCCAATCCGCATTTTTTATATCCGGGACCTTAATCCTATCCGTTTGATGGAAAATATTTAGTTTGTCGGGAATGTCAAACACAATCGGCAAATGGTCTGAACAGAATTATTGTAATGCCTCCATGTTGTCCTCCACATGAATATTTTTGGATATAGCGATATCCAGTACTGCGTCACCTCGAGTGCACTCGGAGGGAAAAAGAATACGGATCTCGTTTGCTTCGCAGTACTCAAAGAGCCTTTTGCCGTTTGTGTTTGATTTGTAGCAATTCCAAAGAGGGTGTTTGGCGTTGAAGTCCCCGCAGAGCACTACTTTGTCTGCATGTCTGAGAAGCCTAGCAATGTCAGCCGACACTATTTTTCGAAAGTATACGGCCGCCAGCAGAAATGAGTTTTCTCCAGTCCCAATATGTACCATGGTCGCCGTATAGTTTTCGTTGATAAAAGCTTTTGGTTTTGAATGTAGAATGTCCTTCCGGACCAAAACTGCCGTGCCTCCGGAACCCCGTGGCTTTGAGTCGGTTCTATATATCGAATAATTTGATACTTTTAGACTGTGGCAGGCCGACAGTCTAGTTTCGTTAAGACAGACAAAATGAGGATTATGAGCTTTTAAGAGAAACCTCAGCTCCTGACGACGCGTGACGTTAACTAAACTGTTGCAGTTTAAGCCTAAGACTTTCACTTTAGAAATTGACAAACAAAGCTCAGATACATAGCCTTACGGTCGGCAATGTCCTGAATTAATTTTAACTTGGACAGAAAGCCAGATACCTGGCCAGTTAGTGAAAAAAAGCTAACTCCGAAAAGCTGCTGAGAAAGACCTATAAACTCGCCGAGTCCGCCCGTGACGTTACCCGAGCTCTCGTTCGGCTGAGAGAATCCAGGTGAATTATTAGAATTAAAATCGGACTCAGTGTTGTTTTTGAAATGATCAGAGAATGAAACCCCTGGTTTTACAAAATTTGATTTGAATGAATTGCCTTCAGGCCGTTTGTCTGATTTTATGTTTGTTTTTAGGTTTTTGGCCTTATTTAGCTTACCCAGGTACTGCGTCCTCTCCTGACATCCGGAAAAACTTGCGACGTGCACTCCAGCGCAGTTCGCACATTTAACTGGTGTTGTTTCTGCTGAAGGTGTACCATTATTTGCTTCGGCTTCTTGGTTGATAGGGCAGTTGCCAGGGGCATGAGTACCGGCACACTTCACACATCGGAACCCCATATTATAGGCTGATGCAACGTGTCCAAACGCCTGACACTTTCGACATTGTGTTACCGGCTGCTTTCGCTTTGTTTCCCAAATGATTTTATATCCGCAGCATCCTCCAAATACTACGATATCCGAATTTTTTGTATCATGTTCGAACGATACCGTGAAGCATGGGAGTTTCACCTGCTTCTCCGTGCCGTTGTTGTCCCTTGTTTTTTTTAATGTGGGGTAGACATTGATTACTTTAAGGCCTTTGCTTAAGAGGTCATTTTTTATGTCTTCAGTGGCCGTCTCCTGGTGAATACCCTTTAGTATCATAACTTTAGGCCGATTGCTTTTGTAGTTGTAAGTGTAAAAACGTTGGTCAGCTTGCTTCAGCTTCTCCACAATATTTTTATGGTCCTCGGTTGTTGTGGTGTAAACCACGGTGCTATCTCGGTAAATTCTAAGCAGAGTTTCCTTGTGCTCGTTTGTGATTCCTTTTAGCTGTTGTATTTTGTTGCTGTCAAAGCCTTTTAGGATGATCGGTGGTGGTTTGCTTTGCCTAGAGGCCTTTTGCACTGGCAAATTTATTTCCGCAGGTACATCTGTATTCAATTTTTCGAATTTACCACCCATCTCGGTGTTTGGTAGGTTGTATGTGGGATCCACGTCCTCGTCCATGTCTGAGTCAGAGCCAGATGAGTAATCGTCGCTATTGATTAGCTTTTTGACGGTCTGCCGTACGTCTTCAGACACCTGATTTTCGTTGTTGCTGCGCTGGCGCTTCGTGTCGACGGCCTTAATCGAATCGATCGAGCTGCCTCCAGCCCGTTTCATGTTGCCACCCTCGGTGTTAGTGGGAGCAGTTGTTTTGGGGAGACCCGCCGCTTGCGAGTTGCTTGAAGAAGGAGCTAGTTCTAGCTTGCTCATTATGTTGTTGGTGATTGTCTGGATAGACTTATTTAATAATTTACTGACGTGCTTGTTTATGTAGCTAAGCATTCTTTCATCGATTGGTGGCGAGCCACCACTTTTTTTTTTTGGCATTCTTGCCTTGTGTAGTGGTCTACACGAATTGTTTTTGATTTGTTTTAAGCCACTGACAATTATTTGTGTCTTTGGTGCACTTTTTTGACACTAATATTGTTCTCTTTCGTTTTAAGGATTGTGGTTATTTAATTTTTCCTTTTTCCTTGTCTTATTTGTTCTTTATTATTATTATTAGTATTTTTAGGCGAAATATTCCGCTCCGCGAGCGTTGTATACCTATTTTTATCGTGTTTTTTTAGTTTTTTTTTAATAGTTTTGATTTTTTTTTTCGGTAAAGAAAAACATCAGCGTGTTGACGTTGAAGTCTAAGGCTACTCTTTTGAAGAAAATGCTTTGGAGGGCACCAAAATTAGCCACAAATATAATGGAAAATTTCCTTAAACATAAATAATACTTCTTATTCGCTACGCTCATCAACCCCCGACGACACCTGCCCGCCATGCTCGCCAATCAGCGATTAATTTGCAATAAAAATAAAATATTACTGTTAAACCGTGGTTTTTATTTCGTGCATTTAAAAAGGGAGCTACCTATTATTTATTTATTTATTTAACCTACAGTAAATATACAATCGGTATGCAAAAAAGATTAACAGTTATTATACAATATTTTAGCACAAAAATAACATTTAACAATTATTTAATGATAGACAAAAATCTAAACAACTCATTTCTAAACGAATTTCTTGTCATGTTAAAATCGAAAACGTCATAAACCGAATTAAAGAGTCGCGACATTCTCAAAACTGGTTCTGAGAGTGCGAAGTTTGTAGAAACCGGATCAATATGTAACAAACGACGACGGCGCAAACAACGTGTAGGAGCGTAAAAGTTGAAACGAGCCAGTAAATCGACACAGTCTATTCGGGAAGTCAGAACATCTTGAACAAAGATAGCGGATGCAACATCTCGTCGGTGATCTAATCGTTGTAATTTTAATAATTTACAACGATCATTATAAGGAGGTAGTACATATTGATGCACTCGCTCCGTAGGTAAGCCGCGAAGCGCATACAAAAGAAACTGTTTTTGAACGCTCTCAATTCTGTATGAATGGCAATGATAAAATGGTGACCAAATCTGAGAAGCATATTCTAGAATGGAACGAACAAAGGACACATAGAGAGTTTTCAGTGTGAGTGGGTCGCAGAAGTCTTTACAATTGCGCTTAATGAAACCCAGCATAATATAAGCTTTTGAAATAACATAATCAATGTGTTTGGTAAAAGTAAGATCATAAGAAAAGGTTACACCTAAGTCGGTTATGACCTCAACTCTATCAATAGCGGTATTGTATAGAAAATATTGCCGAAGAACAGGTGAGTGTGTACGAGAAAATGATAAAATCCTACATTTACCCACATTCAACAATAATTTGTTTTTAAATGACCAACTGCAAAAGTTACTCAAGTCACCTTGTAATTTAACACAGTCAGAAACTCCAGTAATAGGAGCAAATATCTTCATATCATCTGCGTAAAGCAAACATTTTGCGAATTTAAAACAATCAACAACATCATTGACAAATAATGAGAATAAAAGTGGACCAATGTGGCTACCTTGAGGAACTCCAGAGGTAACTCGAAATAAGCGAGAACTAAAATCATTTATCTTAACAAATTGGTAGCGATCAGACAGGTACGAATGCAACCACCTGATGGGGATAAACTGACAATTTAGTTTATCCAGCTTATCGATAAGGATCGAGTGATCAATTTTATCGAAAGCCTTCGAAAAATCGGTGTAAACAACATCCACTTGTTGCCTATGTTCTAAACTACTAGATAAATGTTGACAAAAACCGACTAGGTTAGTAACCGTGGACCTACCCGTGTAAAATCCGTGTTGAGCAGGAGAAATAAAAATTTTTGCATGAAAAAACAAGAATTTCTGTACCATTGATTCGAAAAGTTTTGGTAAGGCAGCAAGAATAGCGATTCCGCGATAATTGCTGATATCACTTCTTCTGCCAGATTTAAAAATCGGACGAATGAAAGACAGTTTCCAGGGATCCGGAAAAATCCTAGTACGTAGGCTCTTATTAAAGATTAGAGTCAGTGGATGGGCTAAACTCTCTGCACAATTCTTAATAAGGATAGGTGGAAAACCGTCATGGCCTGCCCCCTTATTACTATCAAGTTGAGATAAGCTATCATAAACTTCTGCTTCAGTAAACTGTAAAAAATTAAAATCAGAGCAATCGCGATTATTTATAAGCTTGGTACCAGAATCCCCAGATACTTCATAGACGGACTCAAAAAATTTTGCAAATAGATTAGCGATATCAGAGGGTTGACTTGCGGAAGAGTTCTGAAAGGTCATTGGAGTAGGAAACCCAACAACCTTCTTTTTACCATTTATGAAATTCCAGAAATTTTTTGGGTTGAAAGTCAGATCCTCTTCTATTTGCAAAATGTAGTTGTTGTAAAGGAACCAATTTAAAGTTTTGAACTCTTTACGAGCTAAGTTGAATCTGGAATAAAACTCAGCGCCCTGTAACTTATACAAAGAATGGAACTTATTCCGTTTTTTTTCAAGACGTAGTAGTTCTTTGTTGTACCACGGCTCACGAAACCTAGGTTCATTTTTATTTGATGGAACATACCTTTCAATACCAGTCTTGAGCAGCCCGTTGAACAATAAAATAGAATGGTTCAAATTTTCATCTCGCTCGAGAAAGTCCCAATTAGAACCGACAAGAAATTCGTTTAACGAATCGTAGTCCGCACGCCTAAAATCAAAATGCAAAGAATTACTAGAAGTACACGTAGTGTTCCAATTCTCTAAAAATATATATATGGTAATTAGAGTGTGGTAAACGCTCGAACATCCAGTAAAATCTTCACAAGGTGAAATCTCCGAAAACATAAGATCAGTTGAATAAACCAAATCGAGAAATATGCCACGACTATTGCTTATCCCGTTCAACTGCATCATTGCTAAGCTAGCAAAATAATCAGTAACTGCTAATTCTTTCTGGCCAGAAGAAGAGGATGTGAAAACTCCATCAACATTAAACCAAGTAATATCGGGAAGATTAAAGTCCCCTATAATCATTAGTTGTTCCTTAATACGAACCAATGGCATGAACGCAGACCTGATGAAATTAACAATTCCCATATAATATTCCATAGTAGATCCAGAGGGAACATATACAGCCACCACGAGGATAGATGACTCGGATACATTAATCCGAACAGCAATTACATCATAAATTGGATGACATGCAATGAGGTCGTTTGGGATCGAACTCTTAACAGCAATCAACACACCCCCACCTTTAAGGCTGGTACAAAAATCATGTCTATCTTTTCTGTGGACGACGTAGTTGGGTGGGAAATATTCCTCTGAATTAAACCCTTTAGTAAGCCATGTTTCAGATATGATAATCACATCGTAATCGTTATCAAAAACGCCAAGCAAGAATAATTTAGCTTTCCCCCGAATACTAGAGGCGTTGTGATAGTACATCGAAGTAAAAGTAATTTGTCCAGAACTTTTGGGCCGACGCATCACCTTTGACCCTGCGTTATTTAAATTTCGGCAGAGTTGACTACTGCAGCTGGTATCCGGAATTTCACATATGAGGCTCCTGTCCGAAAATTTTGCTTATGGAAGGGCCTAATAAATACACCGGTTGGCCATGCATCCGAATTTAGAGCCTTATCATGAAGCTCCACGTTGATCTTCAATTTAAAGCATACATATTCTAACTCGTGGATATCTTTATCCTTAGGAATTAGTTTAACTGCCTTGTAAACACTCGGACCTAAGCATTTGCTAGCCAGAGCCACAATATCATCCTCAGTTGTAAGAGTATCGAATCTTGATAAATGAAGCCAACATTTCGGCGCAATGGTTTTAATATAAATATCTGGTAAGGTATTAGTGCCACGAATATTAAAATTTCGTATGTTCTTTTGGATAGTTCGTGATGATGGCAACGATTTTATATTACATTACCAGTTGGACCGCACGATATATCAATATTGTTCGCATTTGCAGACGTACTCACAGCACTCAACATAGCAGCAACAGGCAAAACAGATGCAATTGAGTAATATTCCAACAATATTACTATTCGCCTTTATCGTAAAGTATTTGATATCTGGTTTACGGTTTTACAACGTAGCCAGAGGTAGGCAACCGATAATAAATACTTAATTAGATACGTTTCTCTGTGAATTTGTTACAGAATAATCGTTTTTTGCAAGTTAAAAATTAAATTTATCTGCAAGATTAAAATTAACCCTAACCAGCATGGTGGTAGACTCATTTTAATTTTATTAGCTAAAAAATAATCGATAAATAAATTTTTATGAAAAAAATAATCTATTATTTAAGATCACCTACTAACAATTTTTGCTTGTGCCAAATAAAGGTCTAGCCGGCCCATTTTCAAAAATCAAACATAAAAGCCGTCCCATAAAAGTCTTTTAAACTCAATAAGAAATTCCAATATAAATGAAGTAAATAAGATTGAATATGATCTTTTTGAACTTGGTATGGAAAAACTCCAGCAATTTATTCCTTTTCCTGATTACTGGTAGAATGGAAATTCAATGAAAAGGTGTATCTTTCATCTTTATATAATATTCCAACAATGCAAATGACAATTGAGATCTGTGAATTTATAAAATATTTGGTTTATAATTCTCACGGGGCGGTGCAGTGTACAATTTGTTGTACTTAGTTGTGTTGTTTGTACTTAGATGTAACAATTTCCAGAAAGATTTCTTTCCAGCACTATATTCCATCTAAACTTGACAAATATGGAATGTTAGTTAGTAATTTGGAAATAATTTTTTGGAAATAAACGACCTCAAAGAAACGGCGAAGAAAAGTTGTGCAATCCATACTACAACAGTCATTGCAACGTCACATTCGGGTAGTTTTACAGATGCACAGGGCACAAATAGTGCTGAATACAGGATTTCACATGTTATAGTAGATCTCGGCAAATTCAAAGGCCTAAAGGATTTACTCGTACAGCGTAAGAATGAAAGCCAAATGAATGAAATATTTTCGGTTTTCAAAATTTGAACCTTGCTCAAGAACAAAATCGAGCCTTAATTTTATATGCACCATGACCCCAATATAAGTTTTGAAAACCACAATAAATTAAACATTATTTTATGATATAATAAGGAAAGGGTGGTTGATATTCTGCATCATTCCTAATACGTATTTTCTTCAAAAAAAGAAACATGACCAATGATCCCTGGTGCTAGTTTATAAAATATGGGTAGCAGCAGTTCGGCTATGCTCTCACAGATTTGCTAAATATAAATTGAATATTTCAATTTTGGCCATTACACAAGATTTTTCCAAATTTTCCAGAATATATTAAATAAAAAGGTAATTTTTGAAAGGGTGGCAAACCTGCGAAAGATTTTTCTTTAGGACAGGAATTAGTTGTACTAAACAGAAATATACGCTTAGGTAAGTGCTACATATCTACACCACTAATATATATCTATACTACCCACCTATTGGGTCTGCTGACCAATGCTGATTAGGGTTAAAATCATTTCCAAGTATCCGTCTATTTTTAAGGAAAACCAAATCAAAAGTCTGCTTTTATACGGTTCTTTTTCATGATTGAATTTAAAGTTCAAAAATCTAGTTAACATACGTTGAACCCTTTCTAAGGTTTCATTGTGGATGGAATGATTTGGATTCCAAGTTGAAGTTAAATACTCAAGCTTATTCTTTACATTTGATACGTAGATGGTAATAAACGGCCTGTAAGTATTAAAATTAGTCAGAACTCTAGTTGCACATCCTAACATCTTGTATGCCTTTTTCACAGTTTTCTGAATGTGTAACTTAAAGCCCAAGTTGTGATCAATAGTGATACTAAGTCCAACAACACTCGGTTTTGGTCAAAGTTTGTCGAAATCATGCTGAAATATAAAACAGTCATTTATTGATGAAATAGAGCTAATCAATTTGAGATCATCTGCAAATAATAAGGTTGTATTTTGCAATGCACTACTAACCTCGTTAATAAATAAGAGAAATAGCACAGGGCCCAGCGTTGAACCCTGTGGAACTCCAGAGGAAGGTAAGATCTTATAGGAATGAATTCTATTAATTTCTACATAAGTATTGAACTCGTTCTCTATTGACGAATTATTGACGACTATTGACGAATAATATCAGTGATCCCATAATTGGTCATCTTATCTAAGAAAATAAAAAGATTGACTTTTTCGAATGCTTTGGAAAATCCAAATAAATAACATCTACTCCAAAACCAGAATTTAAAGCATCAATTTCCTATACAAATAGTTTCCTAAATAAAATCTTCTCAACAACTTTTGAACAAGAATTTAATGTTGATTTAGGCCTGTAGTTTGAGACATCAGTATTATCGCTCTTTTTAAAAATTGGGACGACATTCGCCATCTTCCAGCGATCAGTAAATCTACCTTCACGAAGTGACTTATTAAATATTATGGTTAATGTGACATAATTGGATCTTGCTAATACTATAAAGTTCTGCATATATGTTTCCCCTTCGTCAATAAACAAATGACACAGTATTTCACAACGATTATAGATGGTACATAATTGTTGTTACTAGAAGTTTGTAATCCCTGATTACTATTATAAACTGGCTTTTTCCACTGATTTTTAATATAGTTAACAAATCCTTTTTCACAATTGATCTTACTGTTGAGAAGATTTTGTAGTAAACATTGTCTTGATATTTCTTATATCTGGCTGTAAAGTACTCTTTTGTGCAAAGCAGTCGAATTAGTTTAGGTGAATACCACGCAAAAGTAGGATTTAGAAAAATTAAGAATATCGTTCGAAGCTCCTACAGACATAAAATTGGAATTTATATTGCTCAAGGCAAAATATAATAAGTGGTGCTTAGGATCAAAGATACTGTTAAAAAAATTGACAAAGCCCTGAGAGATGCACAAAATCCGATAAAGTTTCACCAATTTTAACAAGATAACCCAAAGGTGTTAAGAAGTTGCTGCCACAATCTGCATGCCAAGTAATATCTGGTATGTTAAAATCACCAACAATAAAAAAAAACAATTAGGATTTAGCAGTAATAATAAATTTATTAAGATTGTCAAAATACTGTTTGTAATCAGTGTAAGCAGCATTTGGGTAGAAATACGAAACGTTAAGAAAAGGTTTCTTCAAATACATATCCAAATTTCCTCGACATAGATTTTTCAAATCGGTAAACAAGGCAATCACCGCCATAATTTTTATGAGAAAATAGAGCCAGATTTCTGTCACAATTACATAAAAAATTTTAAGACAGAATCTAAGAGCTAGTTCGAAGTTTATTTAATGTATCTTCTAAATTAATTTTGATAATTTTTGAATTTGAAGTTTTCCTGACCAAAACGTTGCTATTTTGAAGCCAAACGTATCCCTTTTAATTTCTTAGCCTTGATGAGCAAATTTTGTTTGGAACTGGTTATAAGGTCTGTGGTAAAAAATCAATATTGCCACTGTGTGAATTAGAGTCAAGTCAATTACATATATTGTCCATTTCGATTAAACTTGAGCTTTTGTGATTTAACGGCATCGAATATTTCCTGTTTTGTTGATAGTTCCTCGCATTCTATTATTATGGGATTTATTGCGTCGCCAGCCTTCTTGGAATATCCTCGATCTTTCATCTTTGAATCTTTGATCTTTTTTAAAACAGAAAGAAATTTCGAGTGCATTATGTTTTACTTTTTCTATGTTCGTATTATGTTCGTTCTGCGGATATTGTCTTCAAAAAATTCAAGCTTGTAGTTAATGCTATATATATTGGTTTTTTCAGCGAAATATTCTCCTCTTCTAGGTGTTTGATCTGCTGACCTTCTTAAAAACACATTTAGTAAATCATACCATTTGAAAATGACATTTTTTAAAAAGCGGAATTAAGGTGAACTACATTTTGGATTGAGTCTTGGCTAAAAAAATACTTTATTATTTGACAGCAAATACCTTACTATAATTCGAGTCTTGGGTTAAAACACTTATTTTGGTTCGTGTATTTACTAAAATAAATTTTGAAATCTAATGTCGTTTTCGATTGATTTTTACCCCTCTTTGAAAGTGTAACCTCAATTTCTTCGTCAATCGAACACAAACACCGAAATGTGTTCTGTCATCTGTCAAACCATATTAAAACGACAAGTCAAATCGAAAATGACAGTACAATGACAGTACTGTTTATAGTGCATTTGTAAAAAAGAGGGGTAAAACTACCAAAAAAACTGGAGTAGTCGAAATTGCACTGGTGTAGCTGTCAGTGCAATTTTTTTTAGTCAATCGAATATTTCCAGGGTAAAAAAATTACACTTCTTGCACTGAGTGCAATTCAATTTGGTCAATCGAAATCCACATTAGTATGCGTCTTATTTCTTAGATGGATATGAACCATCAGGAGTGTGTTCATAAACTTTACATTGTAACGATATTGTAACAATGACAGCCAGAAAGTCAGTATTTAGCAGGGTAGAAAATTACAATGTAAGTTTATGAACGCTTTGTGGTTACCATATGGTTACAATGTAGAGTTTATGAACACACTCCAGGTTTTATAAAAATAAGCCACATTTTGACATTTGCCTGTAAATATTGATATATAATCAAATGCCTACCTTAAAAATTTATATGTATATTGTGGATAAAATATAGTTTGTTTATAAATAATGAAAGTGCATATTTATGAGGCAAACGAATCGATTTTTTCGTTTAATGCGACTGCCACCCAAATTTGTATGTTTACCATAACGGCATCGTAAGTAGGATTGTCATTAAGAATCAATTTCAAACAACGCATGTAAATCATAACGCAATGCTATATAATGCCCGAGAGGAATTATTGAAAATGAATGTGAATGTAAGTCTACAATTAAACATGCAAGCGTTAATGTATATCACCGGTACAATTTAATATCTGTGCTGGGATGTTCTATCATCACTATTTTCGATACTCGATACGCTTTATGTCTCTTTTTTCATGAACAAAGTTGCCCATTACTTCGCTTCCTCAATTACGCTCATTTATTGCGATCTCAGCCTATTAGAATAAATTTCTTTACTATCCTTTTTCAACATAATTGACAAAGTATCACAAACAATTTTTGTAGTGATAAAGTGATGAAGAAATAGTAGGCTGAATCGAAAATACTTAGACAATAATAGGAAAAACGTCATTAAGTAAGTGAAATATAATGCGATTTTGTTCTTGAAAAAAGAGACATAAAGCGTATCGAATATCGAAAATAGTGATGTTAGAACATCCCAGCACTGGACTTGTTCCTATCAATTAAACAAACCTCGCCAAAATCAACATTTTACAACAATGATATGAAAATTGCCTATGCCCCAAATATATGTGGTACTATATGCATATGGTGATGATGATGTTGATTATTAATAAGTAACAATGCTAATGTCGCATGCAGGTAATGATACATATGAACACAAAATATTCCGTGTTGAAATATTCTGGAAAATGGACATTTCCTTTCTAATTTTAATATTAAATCTCTGTTAAATAAAAACGAAAATTTAACTTTTGGAAAATGAAGATTTAACGTCCTTATCCAGAATTTTGTGTTGAAATATTTTGGAAAATGGGAAATTTACTGCTCTTTCTAGTGTATTCTGGAAAAGAGCCGGGTCATATTCCGGAAAAACGGAAGAAAATTATATAAAAATATTTTAAAAAAGAGACAATTTGCTGCTTCTTTGTAGATACATATTTAGGAAAAGGAGAAATTTACAGCTATTTTATTTTCCGAGAAAGTAAATAACCAAGTTAACTCCCGATTTTCTATATTCTAGAACTTTACCTTAAAATCATTTTAGTAACTGTCAAATTTCACCATTATCGGTTAACAAATAGCCAAGTTAACCATGACCATCATCATTATCATCATGATAACCACCACCACCAGGACCATGATCGTCATCAATATCAAGCCATAAATATCATCATCATCTCAATCCCCATATTAACCAACCTGACTATAACCATCATTGATCACCATCATAATGGGTCATATTCTAGAACTCCTTCTTTAAATCATTTGAGAATCCAACTTCCACCATACACTTCCACCATTATAAATTAAAATAATTCAAATATTGACGATTGAACTGTCATGATTTTGACTTGTGAAAATTTGGTTAATTTTTACTATTGCTTTGACCAGCTTTAACCAAGAAAAATACTTAACTCATTTTGGTTGAAAGCAACACACTTATTATAGAAGTTCTGCATTTCGATCGCACTGCCATCTGTGGTTGAACCTTCTTTACTAAACAACTTTCAACCTATTCAGCATTTCTAAATTTCGAAATAATGGTGGATTCGGGTTTTTATATTTGGCGCACTTTAGTTTGTTAAAGTAAAAATTATTATTACATTAGCTCGTTCACTTCGTATTATATAACGTATTAGAAAACCGTTCTGTTTTATTTAAATATTTGGAGAACACATCCATACAAATAGCATTTTCAAGTTAAATTCAGGCCTATTAGAAAGGAACTATTTCTTAACCGATGAGTTTTAGATAAGTTCTGGAATATGGCTACTGTAGCAGGAACTTGGTTATTTATTAACCGATTAGGAAGGAACTTGATGGAAATTCAGCATGCACGGAAATGCCATTCTAAAATGATTTTTACATGAAATTTTGGAATAAGGCCAATTAGGAACTCTTTCTGTCGTATTCATCGAATTTTATCAAAATCGGTTTAGAAATAACCGAGTTTCTTCCTAATTGGCCATATTCCAGAAATTTTTCTAAATATCATTTAAGAATTCCACTCCACCGTGTAAACCGAATTTTATCATAATCGTTTAAGAACCAGCCAAGTTCCTTCCTTCCAGCCATCTTAAAACCATTTTTTACCCACATACATAAAAAATCACACACAATGTTTTTGTTTATCGAATTGGTTGGTATTGGTATACTAAACCTAATGGCTTAGTTGAAACAGTTCAGTAAGCTGCAAATCCGGCCACGTTATTATAAAAAGAACCATTGACCATTCTGATGATGTCTTTAATGGAATCCAATCATATCATTCCAAATTTCTAAAGCCAATTATTTTCTTCTTTACATTATAATGAAATAATTGTTACTATTTCCTCACTGAATTTGAAATAATATTTTATAAATTAATTACATTTTATAACTAGACTCATCTTAATTATCTAACGAAATTTTTTAAAACTAAAAACCTTGCGGCTTTTTAAAGCAATTATTGTGATCTTCCTTTACACCTTTGATGCATGCCATAATTAGTTGATAGAGGTGATTATTTATAATATTGACTGATAATGTTTCCGTTCAATACAATCCTGGGGCATTAACCATTCATTTCGTATTTCATTAAAATTTTAAATTATGCGATACGCCTACTGTTAATCCGCTATACACAGTACCAACACGAAAGCAACACAAAAAAATTGTCAAAGCTCAAGATAATTCCTTCTATTCAAACTCATTTGTATCACGTTTAGTATACATTTGCAGATTTTGACATGTAACAAACTAAAAAAAAAGCAAACATTTCTTGTCGAATGATACATTTGCATCTTTTAAATTTTTTATATAAAATGTGGACTAAAAAAATTTAAATAAATTTCAGTCATGTTTGAGTCATAAAACTTCGCAAATTTGCCTTAAGTAAAGTAATGAATATCTGAATTAAGTCAAAATGATTTTAATTTAGCTTGGATTATGTATGCACAAGTACCTACATACAAGGACATGATAAATGTTAATTTAAGCCATAAGCAAAATCGTGACTTATGTTAGATATAACATATAATAAAATGTTGCTAATTTTAAAAGATTAATTGATAGAAATTGCAATACACGAATCTGTTGAATAAACGGAAACTGTACACTAATAGATGCCAAATCAGTGAAAAATCGGTAGTGGATATAACCATAAATATCCCAGCGAAAGTCCATATAGATTATTTTGGTACTCGAACCATTTGCCAATAAAATTGAATATGTTGCTGAAGCACTCCACGTCCTCCTCGCAAGATTCTTTTTGGTAATAGTCAAACAGAATTGGTAATTTCCTCTTGTTTATGAGACAAACTTTTGAACAATATCTGTCACTGTGTAAATTGAAATCATTTATAGAAATAGTTATATTATGCAAATAATAAATGCAATCCTTATATACCACGGATTTGTGCTTTGTGTAAACTTTCATCAAATTGTAGAAACGTAGAAAATAAGTTTAAACTCAAATGCACACATATATCAAAATTCTTATACATACTTTCTTTAAAATGTGTATAATTAAAATAAAAATTTAAGTATAAACTTAATTAGGTGTACGATATTAAGTGGCATATGGCAATTATACCCCACCCCAATACATACATTTCAAAAAAAAAAAAATTTTAATGATGCCCAAGAAAGTTGGGGTGTTTTTGCATTGTGAAATTGTACCCCAAACAGTTGCCTCTGAAAAAAATAAATAAAGCTCCAATTATTTGGGGTATTTAGTGTAACATTTTAAATTCACTTTCAAATGAAATAACTGTTGATTACTCCCCAACCAATAAGGGGCGTGTCTCTTATGTCTAATTGTCCCTCAGATCCGAAAGTAAAAAATTTGAATATCTACCGCAATTTCCGCCAAACATGCCGAATTTTATGATAATCGGTTAAGAAATGACCAAGCTCCTTCCTAATTGGACTTATTCCAGAGCGAATCCCATTCCATTCCGAGATATTCAAATATTCTACATTCTACCAGAGAAATCCTCCAGTTAGCCTCTTAAAGCGATAATTTATTGTAACTTATTATTGCTAACCGGTTATTGAGTTAAAATAGTATAAAAAATAAAACAATCGAAAACAAGGGATGAGGTATTTCCCGTGTCTTCCATTTACTTATTTATCGGAAGCAGCTACTACCGATTAAATGTGGTAGGCCCAGGTGTATTATAATGGAATTGATCTCTCGATTATCACATGTCCCTTCGTTACTCCCTTTTTAAATAAATCGTCAAACTGGAGCAATTGGTGATCAGGAATTGTTATGGTGTCTGGTATGTGTTCTGTGGTGGCTGATATCTTCAAAATACTATAAAATATTCTTCAACACATTGAACATCAAATTAACACAACAGAATACAAAATACGTTTACAAAAAAAATGTTCACTGCTCATGTCAAATTTAATTAATATTCTGGACTTTAACAAATATTTGAAATATCAGTTTTTTTTTTTGCTTAAATGATAATGATCATGACAGTATGTAATAAACGAGGGTATTATAAAGGGTGGTCCAAATTAACGCGAAAAATTGACATTGATCGAGGTAGATGGCAAATAATTTGTTCACGCACAAAATACAAAATAAATAAATTTTATATGTAGAGTAAAGGCTCACACATAAAAAAATTGGTTCTATAAAACATAATTTTGCTGAACGTTAATTTGGAACAGTTTGCTTATAGTGGGTTTAATCTCTTAATTTATTATATTAGTTTCTATTTTAGAAAAATGCTTATTATTGTATTAATTAGTAGATTTATTTTTTGTATTTTAAACTCATCTTAAAGAAATTGGAGGAGAGGACCATGTGAAGCAGAAAACCAGTTTATTTTTGTACTGTAATCCATCTATTCTAGAAACTTAATGCAGTTTTATGAATTTTTAATTAACTGACGTAATTCGTGATTCGATATTATTACGACTTATATGAGCAAATCCTACCTCTAAAGTATTTTGACAAATTACTGTTGTCAATAGCTTCTAATTTATATTTATGTGTAGATTTGGAAATATTTTTTCTAGAGATAATTTCTAAATTGAAAAAAATTCTTAAGTTTATATTTTTTCGCTGGTTGAGTGTCTATTAGAATAAGTAACAGTCGAGCCACATAGGATTCGTATTGTACTAGTTACATAATACAATAAAAAAACCGACTGTCGCATATTACATCGCAAAAAAAAAGCAAAGGAGCGCCGAAATTCTCTCCTTGCTGATTTTCCTTCCGCATATTGTGTCTTTGAGTCTTAATGCTTGCGTCTTTTAAAGAATAGAACGCCAGTAAAAACCGGTTTCATCGCCTTCGTAAGTTTGTGGCTGTAACAATATTTCGTTTTTAATAAGCTCTTTTAATTTTTTGTCCAAATGGCTCCATTTCTTCTGTTGGAGCACTTAAAGCATCGCCGTAAACTCTTTTACTAATTATTCCGTGACTTTAGCGAAAGCACCAAAGCCATCCATCACCCGCTTTGAATGAAATGTCCATATAAGATATTTTGACGTTATGGCTTTCTAAAATCAAGATTGCTTTGCTAATATAAGCAGAAACATTACTAAAATCAGTAAATAGGCTCCTCCAAATCAACAAAGATTTGTAGAAGTTAATCTTTTTGGTTTCCACTAAAATGTGAAATGAGTTATCATGTAATTTTTTAATCTTTCTATTTAAAAAATGTGTTAAATTTATTTGAAAATCTCGTCCATTAGCACGGTATAGCGAATTTTATTTAAAAAACGATCAATTGATTTGATAAATTAAAAATTTGTATCCAATTCTAATTGCAAAATGCAGGGAATTTTATTTACAGAAAGTCTAAAATGTTTCGTAAAAAGCTCAACGTGGATTTAAATTTTTCATACAACAAAACGATCTGTTTTGGAATCAAGAAAGGTTTCAGAACAGGAACGGTTGCCGAATTGCAATTATAAGATAAATGAGAATCACAAATTAGTTTTCTTTTTATTTCACCTAGTCTGAATAAAAGATCAAGCTATTTCTCATTTTCTTATTCAAACCGGGATCCTATTACCGGCTTATTTCACGAAATTTGGCTGAAATAGCTATGTGAAATTTTATTTGTTTTACTTGTTAGATGTTCAAAGATTTTTAATTGTGGAGGTGAACCTTAAAATAAGTTTTTTCTTTTCAATATTGTTTCTTAAAATATTCTGGAAAAGGCAGATTTCTAGGAAAATAAGATTTAATTTTAAAATATTCTGAAATGGCAAATTTTTAATTTTAAAATATTCTGAAAATGAAAAATTTTATTTTAAAATATTCTAGAAAAGGCAGATTTAATTTAAAAAATAAAATAAAATTTCTGGACAAATAAGACTTAATTTTAGACTATTCCGCAAAACCGCGGAAAATTAAAATTAAAATTTGAAACTAAATTGCTTTAATTTTAAAATATTCTGGAAAGGTAGATTTAATTTGAAGATATTCTGAAGAAGGGACATTTAATTCTAAAATATTCTGGAAAAACCAGACTTAATTAAAACAATTAAATTATTTTCTGGCAAAATCAAGATTTAATTTTAAATTATTCTGGAAAAGCGTGGACAATTTAGGTTGAAATTTGAAATTAAATTGCTTTAATTGTAAAATATTCTGGAAAAAGCAGATTAAATTTTAAAATTGTAATGGAAATATTTTTAATTTTAAAATTAGAATGAAAATATTTTACCTTTAAAATATTCTGAAAAAGGGAGGTTTAATTTTAAACTATTATGCAACAGGCAGATTGGTTTTAAAATTAGAATGAAAATAGTTTTAATTTTAAAATATTCTGAAAAACGAAGAATAATTTTAAAATATTCTGGAGAAGGCAGACTTCTAGGAAAATAAGATTTAATTCTAAAATATTTAAAAACTAAGATTTAATTTTAAATTCTGAAAAGGCAAATTTAATTTTATAATTAGAATGAAAATATTTTTAATTTTAAAATATTCTGAAAATGAAAAATTTTATTTTAAAATATTCTAGAAAAGGCAAATTTAATTTATAAAATAAAATGAAATTTCTGGACAAATAAGATTTAATTTTAGAGTATTCTGGAAAAGCGCGGAAAATTAAAATTAAAATTTGAAATTTGAACATTTAATTTTAAAATATTCTGGAAAAAGCAGATTTAATTTTAAAATTAAAATTAAAATATTTTTAATTTTAAAATATTTTGAAAAACGAAGATTTAATTTTAAAATATTCTAAAAAAGGCATATTTCTATGAAAATAAGATTTAATTTTAAAATATTTTGGAAAATTATAATTTCATTTTAAAATATTCCAGAAAAGGCAGTTTTAATTTTAAAATTAGAATGGAAATGTTTTAGACTGGAATTTCTGGAAAAGGCAGATTTAAATTAAAAATGGAAAAAGCAAGATTTAACTTTAAAGTATTCTGGAAAAGCGCGGAAAATTTAAGTTGAAATTTGAAATTAAATTACTTTAATTCTAAAATATTCTTAGAAAGGAATAATAATCTTAAAATATTCTGGAAAAGACAGATTCAATTTTAATATAAGAAAGGGAATACTTTTAATTTTAAAATTATGTAGGTTTAATTATAAAATATTCTGTAACAGGGAGATTTAGTTTTGAAATTAGAATGAAAGTTTTTTTTAATTTTAAACTATTCTGAAAAGAAAGATTTAATTTTAAAATATTCTAGAAAAGCGAAGGTAATTTAAATAACACTTAACCCGCCGGGCCCGCCTTAAAGCGTAATATTGGGCCAACGGTAAACTGCCGGGCCCGCAAGATAATACACTGCATAAAATATTCCGGAAACAGGAGATTTAATTTTAAAATTAGGAACAAAATATTTTTAATTTTAAAATATTTTGAAAAGGAAGATTTAATTTTAAAAATAAAGTGAAATTTTTAGAAAAATGAGACTTAATTTTAAAATATTCTGGGAAAGCGCAGGAGATTTAAATTAAAATTAGAAATTAAAGTGTGTAAATTCTAAATTATTCTATAAAAGAAAGCTTTGTTTAATTTTAAAATTAAAAATAAATTTCTGGAAAATTGAGTTTTAATTTAAAAATTAAGATAATAAAACAACTATTTGGCTTTTAGGTTAATGTTTTGCAAAGTTTCTATTAATTTTTTAATCACAAATCCGACGTTTTGACAGTATATACCGTCATTTCCAAGGGTATAATTTAGACGGGTACGTATAAATTGTACCTTTGAAAATTACTCAATATAACGTCGAAACGTGCAGTTTGTTATTAAAAAATTTATAAAAACTTTGCAAAATACTAATACTAAATAAAATTGTTTTAATTCTAAAATATTCAGGATAATGGAGGTTTAATTTTAAAATTAGAATGAAAATATTTTTAATCCGGAAAAGAGAGGTTTTAATTTTAAAAAAATTCTGAAAAAGGCATATTTAATTTTAAAATTAAAATGGAAATATTTTTATTTGGACAGTATTCCGGGAAAGGCAGATTTAACTTTTAAATTAGAATGTAATAGTATTTAATTTTAAAATATTCAGAAAAACGAAGATTAAATTTTGAAATATTAAAATATTCGTTTAAAGTGCGGTTGATTTCAATTAAAATTAGAAATTAAATTATTTTAATTATAAAATATGATAGAAAAGGGAGGTTTATAATAAACTCTGGATAAAAGCAGATTTAATTTCAATATTAGAATGAAAATATTTTTAATTTTAAAATATTCTGGAAAAGCACAGGAGATTTAACTTAAAATTAGAAATTAAATTGTTTTAATTCTAAAATATTCTGGAAAAAGTACGTTAATTTTAAAATTAGAATGGAAGTTTTGGAAAAGAAAGATTTAATTTTAAAATACTCAGAAAACGGAAGATTTAATTTTAAAATATTCTGGGAAAAGCCGATTTAATTTTAAAACTAGAATGAAAATATTTTCTTTCAATTTTTCAGATATTTCAAAAAATGATGATTTAATCTGAAAATTAGAATGAAAATATTTTTAATTATAAAATATCCTTAAAGGAAATATTTAACTTTAGAAATAAAATGAAATTTATGGAGAAATGAGATTTAATTTTAAAATATCCTAGGAAAGCGCAAGTGATTTAAATTAAAATTTGAGATTAAATTGTTTTAATTCTAAAATATTCTGAAAAAGGAAGATTTAATTTTACAATACCATATTCTGGGAAGGCAGATTCAATTTTAATATAAGAAGGAAATATTTTTAATTTTTAAATTAGAGTGAAAATATTAAAACTTTAAAATATTCTGATAAAGGAAGGATTAATTATAAAATATTCTGGAACAGACAGATTTAGTTTTAAAATTAGTTATCAATGACATTTTTGGTCAATTTTAACACACTTATATTACACCTTTTTACAAATTTTATTTAAAGAAATAAAAGTCAAAACATTTTTTTTTGAGTTTTAATAATCTTTCTATATTTGTGATATAATTTAATTTTTTTTAAAGGTATACTAGTTTTGATCAGTTACTGGTCATCTTCAAGTACTTGTTTAAAAACTCTCAGGCAGAAGTACTTTCTTTTTTCAAGTACTTGTTTAAGAACTCTCGGAGTTTTTAAACAAGTACTTGAAGATGATCAGTAACTGATCGAAACTAGTATACGGGAGGAAGGTTTAAGCAGATTCAATTTTAAAATTATAATGCGAGCATTTTTAATTTTAAAATTTTCAGAATAGTTTTACCATATTCTGGAAAATTAGAAATTAAATTAATTTATACCAATTTTTAATTTTGTCGCTGATTTGTATTGTAATTTTTATTTTGTTTTATTTTTCACATTATCAGCATGTTATAACATGCTGATAATGCATAACATGCTGATAATGTGAAAAATAAAGCAATATAAAAAGTAAATTAATTTAATTATAAAATGTTCTGAAAAATGGAGGTTTAATTTTAAAATTATAATGGAATTTCTGGTGAAGGAAGATTTAATTTTACAATATTCTGGAAAAGGGAGGTTTAATTGGAAGTGAAAGTGAATGATAGAACATTAAGTACTGATTAAGAAATATTTCATTAATAATGTGTTTGATCTATTTAAGAATATAAAATTTCCTGAAAAATTCAAAATTCGATTATATTCAGCATAATATTTCTCAACCATTTAGTACGTACATGTATAAGAGGTGAGGAAATTACCATTATAATTAATTATTTAAAACAAAGATCAGCTACTGGATTCGATCGGATATCAAATCGCTCAATTAAAAGATATTCTGATTAGTTAATTAAGACAATAGCCCGAATTATTAATCGTGGTGTGAATACCAATAGTTTTCCCGATGCCCTAAAACGTGTCAAAGTCTGTCCAATTCATAAAAGAGGCTCGGCTATTGAAATACATAATTAAAGAACAATTTCCATCCCTAACTCCTTAACAAAAATCTTTGAAAATTTGATTAACTCAAGATTGGAGGTCTTCTCTAAATCGAACAAAGTCATTCATTAAATCAATTCGGTTTCACCAAAAACTCTAGTATAACTGTGGCGTGTTTAAACCTCATTTTTCTGGATACATATTAGCAAACGTTTCGTGCCATAAACCATAAAATCCTGTTGATAAAAATTAGAAAACTATAAATGGATGACAAGGGGATCACAGTTTTTGAGAATTATTTGCAAACCAGAAAACAATTCATCGAACTAAGCGGAACTGAAAGTGATTTAGAAGTAGTCAGCCTTGGATTACCACAAGGCTCCGTGTTGGGCCAACGCTCTTTAAAATATTTGTCAATGATTTGACTGGGACTTAATAAAATAAAGCCAAGTGGCTTTCCACTTCACAAGCTTAATGTTAAGGTCAGGTCCGTTGTAATTCTATTATAAATTTGTTATTATCGAACGATCAGTGTAATAATAGCAAACATAATATCTGGATTCGAAAAAGGAGAAATGGCTTTTTTTCCAAGGATAACATTAGTTACCTGACATGTAATGGTATGTATTGAAATACGGGACACAAAATTTGAGACTTGAGGTATAATTCGGTGACCTGACTGAATAGGATACAGGATTTGCTAAAATGTCTAAAACTAGAATAACTACTATAGCGAACTGCCGTCATTCAACAATCTACAGCTCGGTAATTTTTCCTTCTGTCTTACACCTCACACCTTACCCTTTCTAAACCCCATTTCTTCGAATTTGGCTCATTTCAAATCTAGAATGTTATTTTATTGTTCCCCATTTTTTCACTATAAAGATGAAGAGAGCTTTGGTTTTTAAATTTTTACTCTTAATTTGTCCAACTATCTTCCAGATTACCTCGTACTGCTAGATGATTCCAATTTTAGTTTTTTATTACAGAATACACTGTTTCTCTTCACAATTCTTAAAACTGTCCTCTTTATGTCAGAAAGGTCACATAATGAAAGGGACATTCACAAGTGTAACAAAGTGTTATTCAGCACCATTTAACGACGGATCTTAGGTGTTGGTCCAGCAAACTGCAGATTTGCCAAAAATATATTACCAATTTCATTGATCAAATGGCTTGAAATAGCATTCCCAGAAAACAACTGGTACTCGAACCGAGTGAAATACTCCTAGGTGTGCAACAGTCCCAAAAACGTTGGTTCATAGAAAAAAAAATCTGTCACATCACAATACCAAAAAAATAAACAAAACAAGTCGGCACGTCTAACTTAACTAACAAAATAACAACAATGAACATTCCGCGACCTTGCTCCCTCTAACACCGTACATACGTACCAAGCCTGATTCAATTACAACTTCATTATCCAAAAATACTTTTCTTATGTCCACACTTTTCCCTGCCCCAGATGCTTACAGTCACCACGACACATAGGACAAAACATGTTCCTATCTACTTGTTCTCCTCAATTACATTCGCACACTGACCAAAACCATTCATGCTACCGTAGCCATACATAAATGCTCGCCTATACCTATCACACAGATGTGAAATTTTTGGACACCTTTTTGACACAAAAAATGTATGCGTGTGTACATTGTAAAATTTTTGGACAAAATTGAGATTTTAGGCAAAATCAAGTTTTTGCACATATATTTATGAGCGTGTTCATCTTTTAACAGTGTATTTAACAAAAACAAAGTTATTTAAATAAAATAAGCCTCAAATGCAATAGCTTCTAACATTCATTTCCAATTTTGTTGCTACAATAACTTATTTCTCTTAATAGAGAACAACATCATTGTTCCATGCGAAAGTCGTCGATTTGTTAGTTTTCAAAAAAACTTTGAAAGAGCCCTACGGCCCCTTTCAAAATAGCACGGATCAATTTACAAAAAATGTTTACAAGAGCCCTAAGGCTTATATCAAATTGGCACTGAGTGATATGAATTCCTCAATATAGGTATACCCTTGAAAACCTTTACGTATTTAAAGTGTGTCTTCATTACAATCTCATCTCTAACTATTTTGGCGCTAAACTCAGAGTTTCGAGTTGAATTCGTACGGAGGCTTTTTTCCTAATTTTGCGATTCAAACATTGGGAATGTTTAAGTGTATGTTGATGATATCGCCAACATGATAATTTGCAACATAGAATATTAGATAATGACATTCTCTTTAATAGTAAGTTATCCTAAAATGACGAAACCTTGATTAGAGTTACTTCATTTACTTATTTAGGACTGGTTACAGATTTCAAGTTGAAGTGGAAAAATCATGTCGAAACGATTAAAAAAAAATCTTACGCGAGTGGAGCCCCAAAAACATTGTAAAACAACTTTTTATCTTACAGAAACGAGCTACATATAAAATTTATGTTAAATGTCCCAAAAAGAACTCCAACTCGTATAATATTTGCCCATTTTCAAGAATTGCTTATTTTATGTTACAAAGTCATAAAAAACTTGTTTATACACAATTTTGTATTAATCCATACAACTTCTGCATCTAATAATATTGAATTGTTTTGTAGTTTACTATCTTACAATGAAATACCAATTTCTGAAATTAATCTGAAATGTTTTAAACAATTAGATTATAATTTGGAAATTTTCAACAGCAAAGGCTTCTGATTATAAATTGTATTAATAATTTAACAATAATCTTAAAACCAAAATATTTTCAAATACTAATGTTCATTGTATTGTATAATTCTTCTTAAAGCACTAAAATAGAAAATTTATATTATATCTCTGCACAGTGATTTCAAAGGAATTGACGCAGACATTGTTTTATATTCAGTTTATGTGAGTGCTAATTAATATTAAAATTGTATTTTAAATAACAGAATTAAATAAAAAATAAAGAAAAAAAATATTTTCAATCTATTTTTAAAATATTCTGCAAAATGATATCAAATTTTAAAATTAGAATGAAATTTCTGGAAAAATGAGATGTAATTTAAAAATATTCTGGGAAAGCACAGGAGATTTAAATTAAAATTAGAAATTGAATTGTTTTAATTCTAAAATATTCTGAAAATGGAAGGTTTTATTTTAAAATTAGATTGAAAATATTTTTAACTCTAATTTATCCTGAAAAAGAAAGAATTAATTTTAAAATATTCTGGAAAAAGGAGTATTAATTTTAAAATTTAATAGGAATTCCTGGAGATTTAATTCTAAAATATTCTAGAAAACGCAGATTTAATTTTAATATTAGGATAATGAAATCCTATAAATTGTACCCTATAAATTACGGAAGTTACCGTCAAAACGTCGGGTTTGTGATTAAAAAATTAATAAAAACTTTGCAAAACATTGAGCTAAAAGCCAAATAGTTGTTTTATTATCAAAAGACGCTTAAAAAATTAGTTAAATTAAAATTAGGATGGAGATATTTTTTATTTTAAAATATTCTGAAGCGCAGAGGACTAAAATTAAAATTATGAATTAAATTGTTTTTATTCTAAAATATTCCGGAAAAGTGAGGTTTAATTTTAAAATATTCTGAAAGAAGATTTAATTTTAAAATATTCCGGAAAATGAAGATTTAATCTAAAAAGTAGGATATAAATATTTTTAATTTAAAATATCCTGAAAAAGGAAGATTTAGTTTTAGAATTTAAATTTTATTTTAAAATATTCTGGAAAAGCGCAGGAGATTTAAATTAAAATTAGAAATTAAATTGTTTTAGTTCTAAAATATTCTGGAAAAAGGGGAGGTTTAATTTTAAAATATTCTGGAAAATGGAAATTTTTTTTAAAAAATTAGAATGGAAATGATTAATAATATTTTGAGATATGATTGATTGATTGATTTCAATGTACGATCAAGCATTAAGCAAGTCTCCCGTATTATACATGCGAATACCACACCACTATACCCTAGATTAAATAATAAAAGGGCTTATAACTGGTTGTATATATTCAAATTAATCAGTAATGGGCTATAGGGGCTTATAAATGGTGTTTCTTGTTAAATTATGTTTTCTTTGTATAAGCCCCTAATTAAAACTGAACTTAAATATATTTTTTATGGATAAATTTGATGTTATTATAATGAAAGAATTTTTTTATAATTTATGCAAGTGGCATTATTTATTTCCTAAGATGTCTGTTTCCAGAAAAATGCCCAAAGTTAGTAAATATAACCGCAAAGATATAGAAACTGCACTGACCGAAATAACTGATGGATTATCGATTCACGCCGCTTCTCGGAAATATAATATTCCGAGATCTACAATACAAAACAGACTCCACAACAAGGCAAAAAAAAGTTTGTATGGGCCACCACCAGTGCTAACTATAGAGGAAGAAACAGTTATTGGCGACCGGCAGTTAGCGCAAATCTCGCGAAAGGATTCCCACGTCGAAAGCAGGATGTCCAGAACGCTGTTAAAATATTTTTAGATGCGTCACCCAGGGTTAATCCATTTAAGAATATTTGTCCGGGAAATTCATGTACGAGAGTTTCCTTAAACGGTATCTAAATCTTACAGTTCGGACTCCAGAACCGGTAACCGATGCCAGTTCGAAAGTAGCCGAGACAAATATTCGTGGTTGGTTCAACCAAATCAAAAATTACCTAACGGACAAAAGCTTTTTAAATATTCTTGAAGATCCATCAAGAATATTCAATGGAGATGAAACCAATTTTTTAATGTGTCCTAAAACTGGGAAGGTAATTGCACCTATTGGTTACCTATTCTGTAACAGGCTCAAAGAACCAGTATGAAATCGATCGAGGCCAAGCCAAGGAAAATTTGTCGGTCATGTTCAGTTTCTCCGCATCTGGTTTTGGAGTGCCTCCATTAATCATATATCCTTACAAGCGCGTACCGGCAGACGTAATCAACTCAATTCCAGATGGTCTTAAATGGCTAATGGCTTAAATGGACCAGTATATTGAAGACATATTTTATCCCAGCGTTGTGACACAAAATGTAGAGTTCCCTATTATTTTGTATGTTGATGGCCAAAGAACGCATCTGACATATCAGTTGTCCAAGTTATGCGAGAAATTAAAAATTATTTTAATTTGCTTATACCCAAATTCGACCAGAATTCTGCAACCAGCAGATATATCAATTTTTAAGCCACTTAAAACAGGTTGGCAAAAAGCTGTTTTAAATTGGAGGAAAGAAAATATCGATCGAAAGCTAACAAAAACTTGTTTTGCGCCAATTTTAAAAACAGTGATCGATATAAATACATCAAAAAATGCTCAATTGTGAATGGTTTTCGCACATGTGGTTTATTTCGATTCAACCCCCAGATGCGATTGACTTTTCAAAGTGTTTGGGAAGAAATTCTTCAAATGTTGAACAGGAAAATGGTGACTTTAATGGTGACAATCTGGGTATTAATATAAATAATATTGAAAGTTCAAATAATTTTGAAAATTTCAAAAATATTGTTGGTCCAGACAATTTTTTAATATTTCTGCGAATTTATCGGACGTTCCTTCCAAACGCAAACACAGTGGACGTAAGCTACATAAAACAAAAACATTAAAATTTTTATATTTTTACATTTATTTTCGACAACGATGTTGCGATTGGAGACTACGGCGAAAATGGTGACGCTTTTGATCATGAAATAATAGCTGCATTTCTTGACGCAACGCATAGTGATCCGGATCAGATCAAAATTTACATTTGAAGCAACAACAACATTTGATCCAACATTCATTTTGGATCAGAAATGGTGATCTAAAAATAGTTGAACAATATTTTGTAGTTGAACAATATTTTGTAAAGCGAAAGAATATGATGAATAGTGCGAATATGAAGAGGCAGATTCAAAACGAAACGAGACAGAAAATTAAATTTTGGTGTTTGTTTGTTGTACGCATTTTTGTGTCGTTTCATGAGACATGATCTGATATGGATCAGATCAAACGTCAAGAAATGCTATTAAGTAATCCCACAGATGTGCGTGAGGCAATATCGCAAGAAATACATTCTATTGAATGTTTAATCTACGTTTTCAAATAATTACCAATTTTTTTGCGACGAAATTTTATAGTTCAATGGTCCAGAAAATTTCAATTTATCCGGTATACCAGTGCTGCATATCCTAGATGATACAAATGTTCAAATACGAAGCTTTATCGCGGTCCCTGAAACACTCGTGCGCAAGGGAATTAAAAATTCAGGATATCGCAGCTTTATTATTTCGTCAACACCTTACCAGAAAGAAGTGGAAAATAAACTTAATAAAAAAATAGTTGCAGAAACCGAGAAGGAAAATCGAATGAAGAAGAGAAAAATTAAAAAAGAAAAAAGGTATCAAAAAGCCTTACTAAGGCAAAAACGGAAAGAATGGATTGTAAGTTACGTAAAAAGCATAAACCATTAAAGAAAAGTGCGATATCGAAGAATTCATCTGCAAAGTTGAGGGAAGTATTTTAACACATAACCAAAAATGATCAGTCAACTGAAGTTCAACGAATCAGTAATGAGGCTAATGACGTCACCAATGAATGCCACGTTCGAAAATTGTTTTTGGACGAGTATGAAATGTGCTGGACACATTACTAGTAGCAAACTCGGAGTTTCTTGCAATTTATGCAAATATCGAAGGTACCATACCATCGAAGCTTATACGCCGAACTAATTGTTTAAAACTGAAACTATGTAGCTTAAGATGCAAAGTGCAACTGTCTTTTTGCATGATTGAAATGTGATTTTATTTTTAGTTCTTTATTAAATCTTAATTAATCATTTTAGATTTAAGTTAAGTGTACCTAACTTTATTTTTTGTTGTATTATGTAATTATTATTATAGGTATGAATAAATTGAATATTAAATTATATTTTTTTACAGAAGTAACATATTAAAAATGATCATAATTACGTTTTCATAAATAAAATACAAAGGGGATCTTTACTAGTAAAACTGTATGGCCCATTACTGGAAAAAGCGACATTTCTCGTTTAATGTGATTTTTTTTATATTTTACATTAACATGTTTATGATATTAAACTCGTTACTGATTCTTAAATGTTTGCTAAACATAAAAAAACACAACTTCAGTAAAATTTGCCAACTGACTAAATCATAATTATTCCGTAAAAAAAATAATTCGCTTACGGGGGCCATTAGGTGTTTTACCCTATCAAATTAATAAGACGTTTTATAGAATGCAAATTAATTTTATAGTTTCTTCAATCATTTAGAATCAAATTTGTTTTAGTTCCAGTCTAATTTGAAAATAGAAAAAAAAAAAAAAAATCACGTCGCGCGAAAAATAGCTGTCGCAATGCCTTAATAAAATTGTTTTCAGTCCATGCCGAAAACAATAAAAAACAATTGCGCTCAATGCCGTTACACAGTAAACGAAAAACTATATACACACAAATAGGACCGCGTTTAAATGGGTTTGTCTATACCAATGCCGTCTAGAATATACAAGCCGTACTGCTAAAAGCAAAAATTATTTTTTTTTAATTCAACGACATAACCTAGATGGCAATTAACATTCGAAAAATGAAAGAGTTGAGAGAAACAGAGAATAAAACATTTCAAAAATAAAAAAATTATTTAGTATTATCTCATGCGTACGAAAGGAAGGTTGTACATATTTTTATCTCTGCTAATTTTCTGCATAATTTAAAACTAATAATATTATTAATAAAATATTGATTTAAATATAAATAAATATTAACTAAAAATATAATATGAGTTGGAAAAATTTATATGAACTATTTTTTATTAATAATTTTAAATTATGAAAAAATACACGACGTACAACCTCCCTTTCTTGCGCTTGGATTAATACTAATTTATTATTTTTATTTTTCACATGTTTTAATCTCTTCGTTTTCAAGTTTTGTTCTCTTTCATTTTTGTAGCATTAAAGCCATCTGCAGAAGATTAATGGAACTGTCGACATAAATTAAGTGACGTAGACAGTAGTATGGCTTGTATATTCTAGACGGCATTGTCTATACGGACAAAACCAACGAAATTTCTTCTGCAATAAAAATAATAAATATTTATACACACACACAGAGATGCATTAAATGTAGTACATACAATTAAATTACCTGGCTAACGATATCAGAGCGGTATCGTTATGTAAATTTTAACACAAGAATCTTGTCTCATGTGTTAAATGTCAAATGTATTTTAATTCACTTGAAGAAAAATTAAACTAACACAATTTAATTAATTGATTATTAATCATTGATTTAATTCAATTAAATCAATTATTAATAATACACACTGCACCACAAAACATAAAAACACTGTAAATGAATTAATTCACAATACACTATTTTATAAAATCACTACTTTATACACAGAAACTAAAAACACTTTTTTGAATAAAAAGCACAAAATACGATCACAAAACTTATCACAATAATTTTCATAATGTTTATCAATAAATAAATAAATGAAATCGATTAAAATTCACGAAGAAAGACAAAACACGTCTATCTTCGTCGACCGTCACTCATTATCGATTAACACTAGGTTTACGAGACGCGTCATTTTGACGCATTTCAAATTTTATAAGGAAAAGTACAAACACCGTTTGCGTTTTTATCTTATTTCTTGTATTGACTTTTATACAGTGGTCGAGATAAATATATATTGAGGTCTACTTTTATCAAAAGTGTTGAAATATTGAAATTCTTTATGTGGTATACCTATCTCTACGGATATGCGTCAATTTGACGTGATCGTAATTTATACAAAGACAAAGCGATAAACAACTTTTGCGCAATAAGAGAAAGAAGGGAACGCAGAATGTCAGTTGATGTTAGAGTGCGAAGAGATTTAGAAGGTTTCAGTTGCTTAGTTCGAGTATTGAAAAATAAAGTACTAGAATATTTTTTGAATTAGTTAGTAATATTATTGTGAACCTCAATTTTATACTATTTTGATAAAAAGCCCTTCTGTATCATCTAAATATGTCTAGAAGAGGAAATAAAATTTTACAAAACATAGTTAGTATTTGTGAAGAGTGTTCTGGCTCTGAAGAGGATGAAAATGAAGTGATTCAAGACGAGGATGAAATCGAGATTTTGGAATCTGATGAAAGTATGCAAGCAGGGGACTCATCAGACATTGAAAAAGAAAATCATCAGAAATTTTGTCTTCGCAGAAAAAGGATGCGTATCCTATCCTCCGATTCTGAATCCGAGAATGAGACAAGTATTAGGAGATCGTCCCAAAATTCGGAGGCAGTCTGTGATACAGAAATAGCGGTCGATGGAACAACTTGGACGAAATTGAAAGTGGGCGGATCTAGTGGTCGCTATCCTTTCCACACAATCTTCAAAGACATCGCTGGGCCTACTGGCTACGCAAAACGCAATGTGATGGAAGGTAACGTAAGCAGTGCTTTCCATTTGATTATAACCGAAAAGATGATAGAACATATAAAAAGTTGTACTGAAGAAGAAGCAGGTCGTGTTTTGAAAGGAGATTGGAAGATTTCAACCACAAAGTTGCTTGCTTTTATTGGGATTTTGTACGCTAGGGGAGCGTATGAAGCAAATTCGCTGAATGCTTTTTATTTGTGGTCCAAAGAATGGGGACCTGCTTTTTTTTCTAATACAATGTCCAGAGATGATTTCATGCAAATTCTTCGATTTGTCCGATTTGATAAAAAAACGGAACGATCTAGACGTTTACGCACCGACAAATTTGCAATGATATCCGAAATATGGAATCAATTTATACACAATAGCCAATGCTGTTATAAACCTCACGAAAATATTTCAATAGACGAGCAATTGTTCCCTACTAAAGCCCGCTGCAAATTCACGCAATACATGCCAAATAAGCCTCACAAATTTGGCATCAAATTTTGGTTGGCAGTAGATGTGCAATCTAAATACGTTATAAATGGGATCCCTTACCTAGGGAAGGATGAAACGCGAAATTCAACACCGTTGGGCGAATTTGTAGTTATGAAGTTAGCGGAACCATATCTTCATCACGGAAGAAATATAACTACGGATAATTTTTTCACCAGTATTCCTCTAGCTGAAAAATTAGTTGCAAAAGGAACCAGTTTAGTTGGAACTATTCGAGCCAACAAGAGAGAACTACCAAAGCCAGCAAAAAGCAAGAAAGATAAAATGAAGTTGTATTCTTCAGAACATTATAAATCAGGAAACTGCATACTTACTATACATAAAAGTAAGCCAAATCTAAAGGTGCTGTTACTAAGTACTAAGCATACTTTTATAAAAATAAAAGACAATAAAAACATACCCCAGAAACAATAGCATATTACAATGGGACAAAGTTTGGAGTCGACGTAGTAGACCAAATGGCTCGCAAATATACCAGCAAATCAGCATCTTTTCGATGGCCTCTCCAGGTGTTCTTCAACATTTTAGATTTAGCGGCAATAAACGCATGGATATTATACACAGAGTGTACTGGATCAAAATTATCCAGAAAGGAGTTTCTATTTCAGTTGGCCAAAGAACTTACAGAAGGAGAAAAGAAAAAATCCAACAACATAGATTATAATCTCCCGTTACCTAGTACTTCGGGAGAACGTAGGACTTGCCAAATTGGCTTTTGTAAAAGAAACAGGAGCAATATCATCTGTAAAATATGTCAAAAGGTTGTTTGCGGAAAATGTACAAACAAAATTGAGTATTTGTGTAAAAAATGTGCAAAATAAATGTCGAATATTGAAATAATCTGTAATAAAACTATTGAATAATAAAACCTTTACATAAATATATATCTCACATTTTCATTTTTTTCTTATAGTATATAATTACATTATTTTCTAAGTGTTGTTATATGTATTCGTCTCTGCGTCAAATTGACGCGTGTTCGTAGAGATAGGTATATCAGAAACGTCAGTAAACCTAGTGTTTAATAATATTTTGAGATATGATGCAAAAATCGGTTTTAATAAATCTTTAAGAGGTGCGTGTGGCAACTCGATTGCGATTTTACGATTTTTCATACGACTTGAAATATTTAACTAAACGCTGTACCACTATAATTTTAATGGAATTTTAGTTGGTCTATACATTCACTAATTTTTTTCATATATTTTTTTGGATAAGCTACTGAAATCTTTGCAATTAGCCGATCAGTTGTGTTTAAAAAATTAAAAATGTATCACGTCTTAAAACAATGTGAATTGAGATATTTCTACCAAAAGATGCCTGTGAAGTTTATACTATATTTTACTAAAATTGTTTTAGTATGATTTTAGTAAATTCTTCACTTGGGCACGGAACGGGATGAATATTTTACTAAAACAGTACTAAAATTAAAAATATCGCTACTCAAATAATGACATTTAGGGGATTAGGTTGGTCAGGTTCCATTCAAAGTTATTGTGTACTAGTAAGACCAAAATATAAAATAAGTTGTTTATTTAAAAATTTGTTACTGGTCCAATAACACATATGGAAAACATTAGGAAGTTCTATTGGACTTTGTCTACCCTTAGTATTAAAAACTAAAAATCTCAATTTACTACTAAGGCCGAAATATAAAATTAAATGTTTAAATAAAAAAGGCCTGAAATATATAGGGTCATAGTTAAATGAATGATTTTTTTGTTGAATTTAATTTTATATTTCGGCCCTTATAATAAATTGAGGTTTCTAGTTTTTAATACTAAGGGTAGCAAAGTTCAATAGAACTTCCTAATTTTTGGCATATATATATATCTGAACCTATGACTTAATCGATAGTTATCGTTTGTTAATTAAACATTTAATTTTATATTTCAGCCCTTATAATAAATTGAAGTTTTTAGTTTTTAATACTAAGGGTAGCAAAGTTCAATGGAACTTCCCAATTTTTGGCTTAGATATAGCTGAACCTATAGTTCAACCGATAGTTATCGTGTGATTTTGGGTCAGTAAAATTTTTTTAATTAAACATTTAATTTTATATTTCGGCCCTTATAATAAATTGAGGTTTTAAGTTTTTAATACTAAGGGTAGCAAAGTTCAATAGAACTTCCCAATTTTTGGCTTAAATATAGCTAAACCTATAGTTCAACCAATAGTTATCGTGTGATTTTGGGCCAGTAAAATTTTTTTAATTAAACATTTAATTTTATATTTCGGCCCTTATAATAAATTGGACTTTTTAGTTTTTAATAATAAGGGTAGCAAAGTTCAATAGAACTTCCCAATTTTTGGCATAGATATAGCTGAACCTATAGTTCAACCGATAGTTATCGTTTGATTTTGGGCCAGTAAAATTTTTTTAATTAAACATTTAATTTTATATTTCGGCCCTTATAGTAAATTGAGGTTTCTAGTTTTTAATACTAAGGGTAGCAAAGTTCAATAGAACTTCCTAATTTCTGGCATATATATAGCAGAATATATAGCTTAACCGATAGTTATCGTGTGATTTTGGGCTAGTACAATTTTTTTGATTAAACATTTAATTTTATATTTCGCCTCTTATAATAAATTGAGGTTTTTAGTTTTTAATAATAAGGGTAGCAAAGTTCAATAGAACTTCCCAATTTTTGGCATAGATATCGCTGAACCTATAGTTCAACCGATAGTTATCGTGTGATTTTGGGTCAGTAAAATTTTTTTAATTAAACATTTAATTTTATATTTCGGCCCTTATAATAAATTGAGGTTTTAAGTTTTTAATACTAAGGGTAGCAAAGTTCAATAGAACTTCCCAATTTTTGGCTTAAATATAGCTAAACCTATAGTTCAACCAATAGTTATCGTGTGATTTTGGGCCAGTAAAATTTTTTTAATTAAACATTTAATTTTATATTTCGGCCCTTATAATAAATTGGACTTTTTAGTTTTTAATAATAAGGGTAGCAAAGTTCAATAGAACTTCCCAATTTTTGGCATAGATATTGCTGAACCTATAGTTCAACCGATAGTTATCGTTTGATTTTGGGCCAGTAAAATTTTTTTAATTAAACATTTAATTTTATATTTCGGCCCTTATAGTAAATTGAGGTTTCTAGTTTTTAATACTAAGGGTAGCAAAGTTCAATAGAACTTCCCAATTTTTGGCATAGATATAGCTAAACCTATAGTTCAACCGATAGTTATCGTGTGATTTTGGGCCAGTAAAATTTTTTTAATCAAACATTTAATTTTATATTTAGGCCCTTATAATAAATTGAGGTTTTTAATTTTTAATACTAAGGTTAGCAAAGTTCAATAGAACTTTCCAATTTTTGGCATATATATAGCTGAACCGATAGTTATCGTGTGATTTTGGGCCAGTAAAATTTTTTTAATTAAACATTTAATTTTATATTTCGGCCCTTATAGTAAATTGAGGTTTTTAGTTTTTAATACTAAGGGTAGCAAAGTTCAATAGAACTTCCTAATTTTTGGCATAGGTATAGCTGAACCTATAGCTTAACCGATAGTTATCGTATGATTTTGGGCCAGTTTTGTACGAAACCAAAAATACAATTAAATTGAATTGAATCGTTTATGTAAAATAATTAAATGCATGTCGAAAACACCAACCTATCGATTTACGGTACATCTTTTTCCGAAACACGGTCATGTTAAAAATAAACTATAAGTGATCCATATTTATGGAAGGCAAATATGGATCACTTGTAGTTTGTTTTTAACATAGCGGTAATTAATTTTCTAAGCAATAGTAGTAAACTACTACTGCTTAGAAAATTAAAATTATTACATGTATTTCATTCATGAATTTCTTACTTGTATTCGTTTTTTACGCAAAATAAAAATAAAAATTAGCTTAACGAAATTTTTATTTTAATGTATTTTTATGAATCGAATAAATTCGTTAAGCAGGGAATTGGTGCAGTTGTTTTTCTAAATTATCAAAATATAATTTGCAAGATTAATTTTAGTAACTCCTTTATTGATGAAATAACCCTGAATGTATGCTTTTGAGTAGCTAATACATTTATTTATATTTAGTAAAAATTAGTAAATACTTCATTCGCGTACCAAAAGCAATAATTTAAGGTTATAAAAGAGAAAAGAGTTAAGTCACGAAATTTTAGATAGAAAGTCACAAAACTATACAAACAAAAAAATTATGATCCCACCAAAAATCTACCTTGTCATCAATAACCAATAAATCAAAGCCAATCTGTCAAAAGTATATGATATCAATTCATTCACCGTCTGCCTGTCTTAAACCCTAATTACTCTGCACCAAATTTTAATGCATTTTTTTGTCTGTTACATTGATAAAACGTGTTTAGCTGTTTAGTAACGAACGATGAAAATCACTCAACTCAATTTAATTCAATTGACAATATATTTTTTTATTAATCTACTTTTATTTTTTAATTTAACATTTTACAATTTTTTTTTTTTTTTCATTCCAGAAAATAAATAATTTAGATAATAAATTTTTTAATGGCCAAATAATTAATTTAAATGACCAATTAAGACATGAGATTATAAAAAATTTAAATAAATTTCGAAATCGTTTGGCCAGTGGTAAAATAAAGATGCACCCAAAACCTGCTTCAAAAATGAATGCATTGGTAAGTTATCAATCATTAAAAATAAAAACATAAAATGTTTTTGGTTAATTATTAATTTTAATTTTTTATTTTTTGCTTCTCACACATTTCTAAAAGGAATGGGATGACGAACTAGAAATGGTATCAAGAATTTCATTAGAAATTACTAAAAACGGTGATCATATCGGATGTACAGCTACAGGTCAGTCAAAAAATGTTTTGTTTCGTTTTTTTTTTTGTCTAAAATTTATGTAAATTATAATGGCTTATAAATAATATCATTATAGTGTTGTGCATTACGTAGAGAAAAAAAAATTTAAACAAAAAATTGGATGTTGCATAATAAAAGAAAAAAGATTCAAAATGATAATGAAAAGGTCAAATTACGACTAATTAATAATACCAAAATTAAAAAAATGACGTTCTTTACATAAATTATTGAACATTCTGGTTATACATATATAGATACATTTACATATTCTTCAGACTTCAGCTATATATAGACGAGATGTGTGATTATTTATAAGCCTTTTGTTGTGTCATTTACGATGTCAATGCACTAAATATATAGATTAGACTTTTAGTTTTTTTTTGTATTGTGTAATCTAGTGGGTTACGCATAGTTAATTATTTCTCACTTTCTTGTGTCGGTTTTTTTGTTTAAGTTCCGATACCATTATCAATATCAGCTGTACCGACAGTTATTGATAAATTAGTGTAATAAATTGTTATTTTGATAATAGTTATTTGATTCATTCATAAATTTGATTAATCGTATTTTTATTAAGGCCGCGGATAATAAATGCATTTTTAATATGTTTGGTAGCTGGTTTATTCAAGGTATCAAATGATGTGTAATCTTATAATTAGTCTGGATGATTTATAGCAAAGTGGCAGAAGTACAGGATCTAGGCGAATCCAAATAAGAAATTCTAAAATAGGAAAGTATTTTTTGTGTATTACACAGCCATGACCTGTTCCTCGATTTACATGGTGCGTGATTTGTTTCGGTTTTGTACGATCAAACAGATTAACATATTAGGAGGCTAAACCCGTTACAAGCATTTGGAGGAAATTTTTATAACTAAACGAATAGGTACCAAGTTTAGCTAAGAATGGTTGAAATTTGATGTTAATGAAACTTGATGCAATCAATCTAATTTGGGTTAGTTTTTATGGAGCATAGTTGTAGTGGTCTATTGTTTAATTTCTTACGAATACGTATTGATGTTATTATCACATATATTATTTGTTCAACAATATATTTTTTTATTTTGACGGCTAAAAATATTGTTGAACTTAACCTATAAAATATAATTTTTGAGTTTTTAAATTACATTTTAAAAATTGACACACAATAACCTGAACACAAAAAAATACACAAAACAAAATTCGGGATGGGCTGTGTCGTCTACACGGCCGTAGGTGTTTTGCATAATAACGTTTATTATATTTTAATTTTAATTAAAAATTTTAATTAATAATAATAATAATAATGCTTTATTCAATGTATAAACCGTGGCTTTTGTACATCACACATATTTACAACAGCAGAAAATAACTTAAAATTAACAATAAATATTTCAATATCAATATAACAATAATTAGCAAATATACAACAATGGACATATATACATAATTAATTACAATATGTACAAGAACTTTGATATTAAGTTACTAATTTAAACATAACCTTTTTAAATCTGTTAATGGAACTTATATTTTTTAATTCTGTAGGCAAACTGTTCCAAGTGATAATCGCATTTATTAATCCAGAGTTATTGTAAACATTAGTTCTACTAACTGGCAAATTAACGTTCCTAGTTCTCAATGACCTAGAAAAATGTAATTTATCATGCAAGTACAATGGTACACCCGATTTAATTATTCGAAAAATAAAGACAGCAGTTCTATAACAGTAAAACTCAAACAAGTCACATCCAAGGATTGCATCTTTAAATTCGGAAACATGATCAAACTTTCTAAGGTCATGAACATATCTTACACAATTATTAAACGTAACCTCAAGTAACCGCTTTGAGGATCTATCACAATTAGAAAATATCACATCACAATAGCTGAAAATAGGTATAATTAAACTTTTCACAAGATATATGCGTAAGTCAACTGGACAAAACTTTTTTATTAGTCTGAGTGAATATAAACCGTAATTAACACGCTGGCACATAGAACTTACATGATCATTCCAAGTAAGTTTTGAATTCAATAGTAATCCTAGGTTATTAACCGTTGGAACAAATGAGATTGTATCATTGTTCAAAAATAGCACAGGTGCAATATTATGCGAATTATTTCTAGTGAGCAATAAAGCCTTACTTTTAGTTGGATAAATGGAAAGTGAATTATTTTTGGCCCATGAGGAGATATTCATAAGATCTGCATTAAGTTGGATAACGATTTCCCCCAATTTTAACAAGTCACCACCAATATACAATTGTAAATCATCAGCATAAAGATGAAATCGACAATTTAAAATATGCCAAGGTAGGTCATTTATATAAATGGAAAAAGTAAAGGGCCTAAAATTGATCCTTGGTACACCCCAGCAATTACATTACTTATACCAGAAAGATCATCACCAAGCTTTACGAATTGTTTACGGCTACTCAAATAAGAAAGAAGCAACAAAATAGCAGAATCTGAAAAATTATAATATAACAGAGTTTAAAATGGGATTTCATTTTGCTCTTCGCTCTTCATTTTTGTTCAAGAGCGCTAATAAAAACTATTAAAAAGCTCTTTATAAAGAGCGATATTGTAAAAAAAAAAATATCGCTCTGAAGAACTGTAGCATTATTTTTATTATAAGGCTCTTGCTCTTCCACTATTGCGTTTGTGTTATCATATTTTCGCTCTTTGTTATTGCGCTATATTGAGAAAATAAATACGCTCTGCTCTGATGAATAAAAACGTCATTATTATATTGCTCTTGCTCTTATTATTACAGCAAACGGTTACATTCAAAAGCTTCTAAATTTCTTTAGAAAGCCAGATTGTTTAATTAGCTAACAGAAGCACGGGCATTGGAAATTGGATTATAAAATGGTTTTTGGGTGAAGTTCTGGAATATGGCCAACTAGGATGGAACTTCGCTATTCATTAACTGATGGTAGTGAAATTTGACACGCGCGATTTAAATGGGATTCTAAATTGAGTTTTACGTGAAGTTCTGGGATATGGCTAATTAGGATGGAACTTGCCTATTCCTCAACCAATTGTGAGATTCTAAAACGAGTTTTAGATAAAGTTCTGGAATGTATGGAATTTGAATGGAACTTGGCTACTTCTTAACTGACTTCATTGAAATTTAGCACGCGCGATGGAAATGGGATTCTAAAATGATTTTTAGGTTAAGTTCTGGAATATGGCCAACTAGGACGGAACTTGGCTATTCCTTAACCGATTTTAGTGAAATTTAAAATGCGCAATGGACATGGCATTCTAAAATGATTTTCGGATGAAGTTCTCGAATATGGCCAATTATGGTGGAACTTGGCTATTTCTTAACCGGTTTGAGTGAAATTTGACATGTCCATTCGAAATGGGATTCTAAAATGATTTATGGATAAAGTTCTGGAATATGGCCAACTAGGATGGAACTTGCCTATTATTAAACCGATTTGAGTATGAAATTTGACACGCGCTGTGGAAATGGGTTTCAACAATGATTTTTAGATGAATATGGCCAACTAGGATGGAACTTGGCTATTTCTTCACCGATTGTGATGCTATTCGGCATGTGCGTTTGAAATGGGATGAATGAAGTTCTGGATTTTAGAGAAATTTGACATGCGCGATCGGAACGGGATTCTACAATGATTTTTAGAGTTCTGGAATATGGTTATCTTCCTTAACCGATTGTGATACAATGTAACATGTGCGTTGGAAATAAGATTCTAAAATGATTTTTATATGAAGTTCTGAAATAAGGCCAACTAGGATTAATCTTGGCTATTCCTTAACCGATTCTGATGAAATTTAACATGTGCGATCAAAATGGAATTCTAAAATGATTTTTAGATGGGTTTCTGAAATATGAATCATTTAGATGGTACTTAGCTATTCCTAAACCGATTGTGATGCAATTCAATATATGCGTTGGAAGTGGGATTCTAAAATAGGTTTTAGATAAAGTTATGGAATATGGCCAACAGCAGATAAACCTCGACAGCTGCATGGATTACGGAAACTGGATATATTTAAATATATCAATATGAGTTACATAAAATAATAATTATTATAGATAACTTATATTGACATGTGTATACATCTGCCGGAAAATTTAGTCGCGATCAAAAGAAAATAAGAAAAAATGGGTGACAGCACGCTAATGTTAGTGTTGGTTAGAAAAATCATTTTAGAATCCCATTTCCAACGAACATGTCAAATTGCATCAGAATAGGCTAAGAAATAGCCAAGTTCCAACACCTAGAATCTTGTTTTCATCACACATGACAAATTGCCACTAAAACCTGTTAAGAAAGAGCCAATTCCAACACAATTGGCCATATTCCAGAACTTTATCCAAAAATCATTTTACAATCCCATTTCCAACACACATGTCAAATTTCACTCAAATCGGTTAAGAAATAGCCAAGTTCCACCATAATTGGCCATATTCCAGAACTACATCCATAAATCATTTTAGAATCCCATTTCCATTGCGCATTTTAAATTTCACTAAAATCGGTTAAAGAATAGTAAAGTTCCATCCCCATTGGCCATATTCCAGAACTTCACCTAAAAATCATTTTAGAATCCCATTTCCAACGCACATGTCAAATTTCACTCAAATCGGTTTAATAATAGCCAAGTTCCATACTAGTTGGTTATATTCCAGAACTTTATCCATAAATCATTTTAGAATCCCATTTCCAACGCACTTATAAAATTTCACCCAAATCAGTTAAGAAATAGCCAAGTTCCTCCATAATTGGCCATATTCCAAAACTTCATCTAAAAATCATTTTAGAATCCCATTTCCAACACACATGTCAAATTTCACCCAAATCGGTTAAGGAATAGCCAAGTTCCACCATAATTGGCCATATTCCAGAACTTCATCCGAAAATCATTTTAGAATCCCATTTCTATTGCGTATTTTAAATTTTACTTAAATTGGTTAAGGAATTGCCAAGTTCCATCCCCATTGGCCATATTCCAGAACTTCATCTAAAAATCATTTTAGAATCCCATTTCCAACGCACATGTCAAATTTCACTCAAATCGGTTAAAGAATAGCCAAGTTCCATCCTAGTTGGCCATATTCCAGAACTTTATCCATAAATCATTTTAGAATCCCATTTCCAACGCAAATGTCAAATTTCACTCAAATCGGTTAAGAAATAGCCAAGCTCCACCTTAATTGGCCATATTCCAGAACTTCATGTAAAAATCATTTTACAATCCCATTTCCAACGCACATGTCAAATTTCACTCAAATTGGTTACAGAATAGTCAAGTTCCATCCCCATTGGCCATATTCCAGAACTTCACCTAAAAATCATTTTACAATCCCAGTTCTATCGCACATGTCAAATTTCACTAAAATCGGTTAAGGAATATCCAAGTTCCATCCCCATTGGCCATATTTCAGAACTTCATCTAATAATCATTGTAGAATCCCGTTTTCATCACACATGTCAAATTTCTCTAAAATCGGTTAAGGAATAGCCAAGTTCCATCACAATTGGTCATATTCCAGAACTTGATTCAAAAATCATTTTAGAATCCCATTTCCAACGCACATGCCAAATTTCTCTAAAATCGGTTAAGGAATAGCCAAGTTCCATCCTAGTTGGGCATATTTCAGAACTTCATCTACAAATCATTGTAGAATCCCATTTCCAACGCGCATGTCAAATTTCTCTAAAATCGGTTAAGGAACAGCCAAGTTCCATCACAATTGGCCATATTCCAGAAATTTATCTAAATATCGTTTTTCAAACTTTCTTTATTTATTGATATTTAAAGAGCAATTCCTGTGTTACAAAAAATTTTGCTCCCTAATGTATTTTCTACAATGGCTCTGTAGAATGGGTTGGGAGCGAGATTTTTAGCTTTTACGCTCTCTGTTTTAAGAGCAAAATTAAAAATAAAAATTTCAATTACTTTGAAAGAGCGAAATAATTTTTTTTTGTGTTTATCATTAGAGGGTAAGAGCGTAAAAGCAAACTGAAAAAAAATTTTATTGGGAGCAAGAGCGAAAATTTTTATAAAGAGCTCTTAAAGAGCGATAAATTTAAACTCTGTAATATAACTTTAACTTTTGAAGCAAAAGGATATGATTAACACAATCAAACGCTTTAGAAAAGTCTAATGGGACTAAAATTGCAAATGAATTACCTTTATCTAAAATAGCAGATAAATCATCAACAATATGCACAAGTGCAGTAGTAGGCCAGATTTGTATCCAGATTGGAATTTGCATAGATAATTAAAGCTATTGAGATGCTGAAGAATTTGAAGTTGTATAATTTTTTACAGGACCTTGGATAGGGCAGGCAAAATACTAATCGGGCGAATGTCACAAATATTCGAAATTACATCCTTTTTAGGTAGAGGAATAATCGATGCCACTTTCCACAAATTAGGAAATTCTGGTTTGGTCAAACTCTGGTTAATGATAAATGTAATTTGGGACAGAAACAAATCAATAAATAATTTTATTACTCTGAAGTTACCATGTCATATGCCATCCAATCAGACTTAACAGTACGAATTGCATTCAATACCATAAGTTCATCGACACAATCAAAAACAAACCCATAACTACCAGAACTAATAAAATCAAAATCGGGTAAAGGCAAAACACCAATAGATTCGTTAAGTTTACTGATCCCTACCAAAATTTCATCAGCAGAAAAGTCAATGACTGCTTCAGTCGACTTACATGAAATACCTAGTTTCTTCAAATTGCTCCAGGTTGTTTTAGGTTTGTGCAAATTCCCAAAATAAAATATATTTTTAGCTTGATTGATGCATTTGTTGGTTTTATTTCTAAAAGATTTAAATGATTCAAAATCGAGCTCTAATCCAAATCTTAGCCAAATCTCTTCTTTGCATTAAATTCAAAATATGTGCATTTAACCACGGAGCAGTGGGACATTTATTTATACTCGTTTTACGAGGCACACAATTAGTATCTAATTTTAAGAATTTTGAATTGAATTCTTCAACTATATCATTCACATCAGGATAAAAATAAAGATTTGACCAGTCTAACGAAAAGAAACAATTTACAAAATACTCATGATTGATTGCTTTATAATCAGGAACAACCGTATATGAAATTTTATCCCTGGTACGACTGAACTTGTAGCAGGCAAAAATCAAGTCATGATCAGAAATGGCAGGAACAGCAAGCTGCCCAAAAGAAATAATATTATGCTTATCAGCCTCATACAAAATTATCAAATCCAATAGGCTTTTATCCAATCTAGTCGGTTGTAAAGGTAAATAAAATAAATTATGTAAACTCAAGCAAGCACTTAGTTTATTGGTAATCAACATATTAAAGTTTAAATCACCACAACAAATAATTTTTTCATACTGAGATAAATATTCAGAAAAAATTGTTTGTAAATTATTAATATCATCAGTACAAGCAGGAGGCGGGTTATAAATAACCAAAATAAGAATTTTACCAAATCGCCCGACAAGTTCAGACGCCAAAACTTCAACCTTACCAAAGGCACCCGAGAACAATTTACTAACCCTCAAAGTAGACCTAAAATAAATACCAACACCACCCCATCGCTTATTATTAATACGATCAAAACGTATCAGTTTATAATTATTGATAAGGAGCGACTTGTTTCTAATTTTGCTATTAAGAAGAGTTTCAGATAAAGCAAGAAAATCAAATTTGTATAACTCTAACAGAATCGTAATTTCATTAAAATGTTTAACCAAACTACGAACATTTAAATGGCCAAATTTTATAGGACAATTTACATTTACCTGCAGATTATCACTTGGAACAATTTTACTACAATACAATTTGTTAGAATTTAACGTGTTGTACTGTTGGCTGCAGTGGTTGTCCGAAACTTTACCAAATTTGTATTACTAAATTCCCGAATGTGTACACCAGTCGGCCAAGTATTTGGATCAAGTACCTTTACCCGTAAATCTGCTTTTATGCCCAATTTGTAGCAAACAAACTCCAGCGATTCAATGTTGCGTTCTTTAGGAATAAGTTTAAATATTTTGCAGTCCTCAACCTCCAAGCATGTTTTAGCCATAATAGATATATCATTTTCATTAGTATGAGGATCAAATTTGGAAACGTGTAACCATACTGTCGGTTCAATGACCGTTACCCCAAAATTTTCGGCAAACTGTCTGGTACCACAAATCGATTTTCTGTCCCGATGTTGAGGATTTTTATTTTCAACGGCGGGCACAGCAACACTCATTGTGGATGATGTCACCTCAGCAAAGGTTCTTGTAGAGGACAAATGATTTTGCATGGACGAATGATTTTGCATGACCGCAGGTACAGTAGATTTAACTAATCTATCCCCAGTTTCCATACATGTTTCTTGGTTCAATTTGGCACAATTTGTTTGTGTTTGATCGGCAACAGGCATAGCAATCGCATCTGAATAATCATCGGTAATGATGCAATCGGAAATGTGAGATTCCGCTGGTTTATTAATATTATCCTGTGCTTTCTCCTCGAATCTTTTCATTGGGATTTCAATTAAATATAAATTATCTACCACAGTTTTTTTGCGCACAAATTGGCACCAGAATTGCTCCGGTCAGATGAAGGATTCTCTCTCTGCCAGTGTTTTCAAACATTGTATGTCGCTATTTTGACAATATTAATTTTAATTAAAATGTATATCAAAATTAATTTAATTTAAAATAAATTATTCGCCACAGTTTCTTTACTAGCAAATTGAGTTTAGAATTGCTCTTGATCAGATGACCCATTCTCTCGCTACAGTGCTTCTCATTCATTTTAAACCGCGATTTTGTAGTTTGTAATTTTAATTAAAATTTATGTGGAGATTAATTATTTTAATTTGAAATAAACTAACCAAAATTTTGCTCGACGGATTTATTTTGTTGGATGAATCGAACAACTTGTCAGCAGAAAACGACACACATACCGTCAAAAAAGTACCCGGAATTGTTAAATAAAACACAAATTTTAAATTCAATCATAGAAGTTTCTTTTGTCGCCCTCAAATTATTTCCCATTCGAGGATAACCAAATACAACAGCGCTTTTCCAGCCATCGAAGCATTTTTTATAGGCACTTTCCTGGAGGGCTTTCAGTGCACGCGCCTCAATAGAGTCAAAACGGATTCCACAGAGTAGCAATTTGACTCTGGGAAACAGGAAAAAGTCACCTGGTGCTAAATCAGGCAAATGTGGTTTTAAATCGATGGTATTTATTGAGTTGCTGGCATTATATTCGTTCACAATTGTACCTCGGTGTGATGGCGCGTTATCGTAATGTATCCACGAGTTTTTTTTCCCACAATTTTGGTCACTTTTTTCGCATCAGCGAAATGTTGGTTCAATAATTTCGTTCATCGTAAAAATCGCCGTGCACTTATGAGGTCGACTGACTTAACGAACTATTGTAAACAAACTGGTTTACAGGTCGCGCTCAAATTTGGCATCATAATGAAAGACTGTCCAACCAATCTAGGAAAAAAAAATGTTTAAATAAATCCCTTCAGCGCGGGCATTTAAAAAGCAATAAAATTCTCCAATCGCTTTGTAAGGCTTCAATTTCTACGGTATTTTTTGGAACCAATCCACCGTACAAATCGACAAAAAGGAGCAATGATAATCCGCTTACCCATCCGAGAAAATGAGAGAAGTAAGTTTTTGTTAAAATCTTTGACAAAATAGTCAAAAGTTTAATGCGAACCGAACGCAATTAAATCCTAAACCGACAAAAGTCGGTCAGCTGAAAAGACGCGTGTTTCAACCAAGTATAACGCGCGCACTCTCAACAACAAGTTCAGTGCCACCTCAACAGACTTGAGGGCCATCTATTCCATATTTTGCTGAAGAGCGAAGTGCTCATTGTGAAATTAAACAACAATATGGTGCATTTAATAAAAAGAATATCACGATGAATATTCTAAAAGAAGAGTCTAAAAGAAGAGAGAGACAGAGAGTTGGTCGAAATCAAAAGTATCTAGAGCAGGGGTGAGTATACCTTACTTGATGAGTCAACTTCGTCTCTGACGAAAGCCAGAATGTATCGGGATTATAAAGCGGAAGAGTGTTGTTATCCCCATTGGTCGATAACAAATTCTTTGCAGAAAGAATATTCGCTTGATATCCAACCAATTATTAAGCAGAAACCACAGAAATCGAAATATGCCCGTTAAGCATTCGAATTGAAAGCACCAACCACTAATGACATTCGTTCTTTAACTGCAATTACCAAATTTGGTTCTCATGACCTAGAAGAAGAACATATAGAACTAACAGCCAGGGAAATTGTGATAAGGCCAGCAGTGCTGCCTTAAAGGAAGTCCACTCGCTGTAGTATGAAGCAAATTAGTCTTGCCCGGTACGATTCTCCAAACCACCAATACCTTAAGTATGTTTTTTGGAAAATCATAACAAATCTTACAAATGCTGATAAATAAAACCATAACGGAACCGCCAGTTCAAGTGAATACCAATTAAACAATCAGGCGCTTTTACAAGACCTTGCTAAAAAATTGCCGGCTAGTATGAGGCGGAACTGGGCTACAAATAAACAATCAAATTTAACCAAATATAACGCTATCGACGATAAATAGGTTCAGTGAACAAAAATGTAACAAGTGTGGACATTTGGTAAATGCTGAAAGTCTTTATCAAAGATGCCTGAGAAAAAAATCACTGTACCATCCGATGCGGCGACGCCAAATATGTGGTACTAATCGATGTAAATGTAAAGCCGCCCTCTGTTACACGATTCAAATCAACACGTGATTGGAACGATTCGAAATCTAGAGCGATAGGAAAAACCACTGGTGATGTACTCATTTACATGGACGATCGTTTGCTGATCACGCTTCTCGACGAAGCGATATTCAAGAGTCTTGAACTATTAGATTACAAGCCAGGAAAAGAACAGAAGAAGGCTGACATTAAAAATATCGGGCGTTCAATTCAATGCTTCAAAGTATCGAATTTCCGATGTCCGAAAAAAAGAAAATTAAAACCTACCAGCTCAGTCACTTACATATGTTGCTTAACGCATAGAACTTGATAACTTGAAAGGTCTACCTGTACAAGGGCTTCCATTTGAGGTCAGATAAGAGCAACAAACAAAGAAAAGCTCACAAAGGATTTATATTAATTTTGAAAATTTGGAGTTTATTTTAAAATCTTTCTTTATTTTTTGTGAAATTTTATTTTTTACAAAACAACTAGTTTCGAGCAGATCTGCTCATCATCAGGTTACTTTAAAACTCTAGGAGTTTTAAAGTAACCTGATGATGAGCAGATCTGCTCGAAACTAGTTGTTTTGTAAAAAAAAAATAAAATTTCACAAAAAATAAAGAAAGATTTTAAAATAAACTCCAAATTTTCAAAATTAATATAAATATTTATTGTGATAAAGCGTGTTTTTAATTGAATCGCAAGATGTCAATATACATCACAAAGGATGCTCAATTACCAGATATTGGCTTATCCAAGATGAAGAGAAGGCTTACTTGCCTGGAAAAGTGGAAAGGAAGATGAAGTATAATCGGAAGTATGCTTAATACCTGAAGAAGCAACTGAAAGGTTCTTTAGAAAAGGTTGGTATTTTCTGATTTTGACTGTAGCCAACCCAAACAAATCGGGAAAGGTGAAGTTGGTGTGGGACGCTGCGGCTAAAAATAATATTTGCCGATAAAGAACACAATCTGACGGCGTTCAAGAAGAGTTTTCATTAATAAAATGGAACTTTTACTATGGGGGATATGAGAATAGAGCATACCTTTCTGGTTAAATGGGTGAAGAATTTAACTTGCCGCTGCAGGATCACAAGGGATACGTTTTGGGTTTACTAGTCGAGAAATTTAATCAGGTACTGACTGTTCTATTGGAACCGGAGTCTAAATCTCAGCAGAGTTGTTGGTATTTCGAAAGAAATATATCTCTATCCTTAGAAATAAATGTGTTTTAAATTTTAATCTTCAAATTGTGATTTACCTGGAATTGGAAGGGGTCATTAATACCTATTGCAACCGATTTGAACTCACGTTTTGTTAGTATACGAAATAGATCATTATATTCCCAATTCATCAAGCTGAAAATGTATAGCTCCAGAAATAAACGCATTTCGAATTATACTCTTCAAATTGCCATTTTATCTGAAATTGATTATTATAGGCCAGTAACACCCCTTGCTACAAATTTGGGCTTAGGTTCTGATAGTACTTCGTCCTTCTTCATCATTTTCAAGCTGAAAAGGCATCCCCTATCCCCAGAAATAGACGTGTTCCGAATTTGAGTCTTCAAATTACAACTTTGCTAGAAATTGATAAAGTGCCAATAACACTCCTTGCTAAAGATTTGGACTTAGGTTTTGATAGTATATAAAATAGCTGGTTAAATTTTTCGTTCATCCTGATCGAAGGGTACCCTCTATTCCCAGAAATAAATCTATTTCAAATTTTTGTCTACAAATTGCAACTTTGCTAGAAATTGGTAAAGTGTCATTAACACCCCTTGCTAGATATTTGGACCCAGGCTCTGATAGAACAAGAAGTAGCGAACTCGTAAGAAATCTTAAACGACTGTAGCACAAAATTCAAACTTTTCAATTTTTTAAAAAAATGCCTAAAGGCAGTATTGAACAACATGGCGAATTTTGCCTTTAAGGCAATCTATATTGATTAATATAGTCGCATCAAGTAGGCGATATTAATATAATATTATGGCCTTTAAGACAAAAGTAATAAATTAAACATGGTTCAATTTTGTGTACGGCAATTTGTTTTCCCTTTCAGGCAAAATTGCATAGCAGGTATTTTTACAGTATTTTGGTACCTTAAAGGACAAATTTTTGCAAATATTACTGCCTTAACAGTTCTATTGTCATTTCAAACCACCTAAAATTTTGTTAAAATTACAAATAATTTAAGTAACACATTTTCCCCAAAAAATTATTAGCATTTTAAATATGTAAAACTTGATGACTTAAAACAAACGTCAAACTCATAATAAAATTGACAGAATATATTTGATTCAAAAAGAATTTGTTGTTTGAGTGGTTCAAAAAATTTTAAAACTAATTCGAAATCAATATGAATTTTTGATGGTTGCTTGAGCATTTTGAAAAGATTTTTAAATATATACTGTGGCCTAAAAGTATTCAAACAGAACATGAAGACTTCAATTTCAACTGGAAAAGAAAAAAAAATTAAATGCAATTCAGCTGACAAAAAAATTAAATTTGAGTGAAATTTGGTATAAAATGCTGAACATTATACTTCGTATGAGTCGTTTCGATATCCTGAAAGTGATTTTGGATTCGTTCTTAAATTAAGAATAAATCACACCTCTAAAGCATACGAGTACGATCGGAAATTTCTGAGATTTCCACAATTCTAAAAAATCCATATGAGTGGTTTCTCTAATCAATAAATAGACTCAAATTTTTTTACTATATTGTATTGCATTTCCTTTGGGTCATACCATAATTGACAATTGGAATATTTTTAGGTCACAGATCACAGTAAATATTCTGTTAATTTGGCTTAAATTTCACCCTGATTTCATTCAAACTACACAAACAATTATGAACCAAACTTCGCATTCTATTCAATTTTTCCCCAATTACATTTTTTAAAGAATTTCACTCAAATTTGATTTTTTTTAAATAATACTGGGTTGAAGATATTTGCTATTTTGAAAAGTTTGATTCAAATTTTTATTGAATATGAATCAAATTCGTCACAAACTAAAAATTTGATTCAATACGTTTTAAGGCTCGCCACAAATTAAAAACCGAATCTAATTTAAATTGAGTGATATTTTTTGTATATTTTTCCGCAGTTCTTTTAGTTTTTGTTTTCTGGTAATTATGTCCCAAATGAGTCTATAATCCTAAGTATTAAAATAATTAATATTTGAGTTACAAAGAATTAATAAAGTAACACAATTCTTGGCATCATAAAAATTAATTTTTTGGAACAAGTTATAATAAATTGGCAACAAATAAAATATTTGGATTTGGGTGTATTCAAGTGGCTAGACAAATTTTTTTTGATTTATTACGACAAAAATTGTCAACCAATTTAATATGTGGGGCAAACTTAAGAGATTTCAAAAAATAATTGAAAAATTGAAAATAAAAATAATAAAGTGAAGGAAAGAAAATTCAGTTAATGAATTAATGTCATTCTAATCGGTTAGATTCTAGTTTGCTGAAAAATGTAAACATTGATTTCGAATTTTTCAGGATTGGCATAAAATTTTATCCTAAATATTATTATAAGTTTCATTTCCAGAGGACCTACTCAGTTTCTTATACATATTTGAAATGACACATACATATAAATTATGCAGACCGAGAATTCCGACAGGATTTAAAATTAAATTAATTTTCACTCTTCTTACATGACTATTTGTTTAAAATTTTTGTGAATTACGAAATTTTTAATAAATCTTTATCTATCTTAAAATTGATTATTGGGATAAATTAAAAAAAAAATGCGTCTGTCGGAAACATGCCAAAATTAAAACAACATTTGAATTCTTTTACTTTTGTGCATAAAAATAGAACAGATTTTTATTTTTTCAAAAATATTCATGCTAATAATTCGTATATATATACATTTCGTTATATATGTATTGATATGTACAGAATGTAAACAATAAAAAATTCTCTAAACTTCTAAACATACAAACCGTAAAATGTGCATAAGAAGAAACGTTAGTAATTTATTTAGTTTCACATTGTAACGATTGATTTATGCATTTGGTTATTTTCCCTCTGTATATATAAAACAATAAAGTGACTAAGTTCCAATCTTAATAAATTTTAATTTATGTTATCTAATCGTATTAAATAAAAATTGTTGATTTATTCATATATTGTTATGATCATTATCAAGTAGCATTAAATACAAGCGCGTAATGCGATCTGCGTACGATGCATGTAGTAAATAAGATACCCTAGTCAAGAATCATCAACATAGGGCAGTTCAAATAAATTATGTAAAGCTATTTAAATAGATTATCATTAGATTTTCAAATAGACTTTCTATTCGATGCGTCTTGATAAACACAGGCAGAGGTGAATCTATCGACAAAAAAATCTAAACAATAAAATGTTACTATGAAACTACGTACGTATAAATTACCATAACAATTGAGTACAAAAGTTTGAGTTTGAACGAATTATTTAAATCAAATCAAATTCAATAAATGTTAGGATGATTATATCCAGAGTCAATCATTAAACTAATGGTAATCGACTTAGTTAATACCGGTTGCGAGAATTTATCATGTAGGTTTTTTTGTTCCGCCTTATTATAATGAAAATATTTTAAGTGAGTCGGATAAGATTGAACTTGGAAATCTCTAAATATATAATGATATGTTTCTCTTTTTTAATTAAATGTCACAGTAAGGTGTCGTGCCCCGCGCTGCATGTTGGTGATAAATTAATGAACTGCATCCGTTGTCTTTTATTTTTATTAATAACTTAAGATGGAAATAGTGGGAGATTTATAGATCGTTCTATCATAAATAAAATTTATATGTACGTTTATAATTTAAAACTATAAATGATTATATCATAATTGATATTTTTTTAGAGCATGTTTTAAGCTATAGCTAACAACCTACATAATATTTTTTGCATATTATGAATAATAAATCAGCTTGGTGAGTAATTAGGCGACGACGGTACAGCACACAAATCACAGATAATGGCAAAATGTTATTTATTGGGTAAACAATTTTTAGTCACTGTGCGCGGCGCATGAACATCATAAAATTGTTAGATAATAAAATTAATTTTAACGATCATCGTCATTATAAATTGAAAAGACTTGATTTCGTACGATAAATTTAAGATAAATTTAAACTTTCATTACTTTTATTGCGATTTGATGCATCCCAATATGTAACCTTTTTTTTTGATATGGTTATTCAAAACGAGAAATCAACTGCGTTTTGAAGTATATCTCAGGTGCTTAACTTTGTTTAACCAAAATTGGATGTATTTCTTATATCTGGTGCACAGACCGCTATATGAGCGAATAAAAATGGACAAAATTCAAAATTTCCGGCTGTCGCACATTCGCCGTAACATATAAGCTAGCTATAAAGCTTTGGGTAGTAAAACTCATCTCGACCTAAATAATTTATAGAGTAAATGCATAGTCGAGTTAAAAAGAACCACAATATTAAAAACAAAAATCGTATATCCATTGTGAATAGTGTAATGAAACTATTATAATGATAATGAATGAATATTTATTGAACAGTGACTGAATACAGGATGAACATGATATTCAGTGAAAAACGAGTGAGTTCAGTAATCAGTTAATGAGAGAAAACCGAGTGAATTATGCGTGAATAATGGTTGATTAATGAGTTAAATCATCATTCATCAGTTAATACAGAGTGAATAATGAGAGATTTTTAATTGAATACTTTGTTAAAAATAAGTGAATAATGAATAAAAGGAGATTATGAGTGAAAAATTTGTGAATAATGGACAAATAATAAGTGGATTCTTCGCCGAATTATTTTAGCCACTTAAGGAAATATTTTCGTAAGGCCTAGTGATGCCGACTGGTGTGCAGCATATTTGAATATACTGTTAATATTTATTTAGTCCTCTCTCAACAAACCAACTAAAATGTCACTTACGGTTGTGGTGTCTGTCTCCTCTTGCTAAAAATATGGATAGCTAACCTCAGAAATATACAAAATAATATCTTTCCTTATATTCGTATCGTTTTTGTTAAATCATTGGGCCAGTAATAATCAATAATAGTTCAAAATCACCTTTGACGTTTTAGTAAAGTTTTTCAATAAATAGATCTGCTGTGTTAAATATTTGAGACTGTTATGCCCACATTTGTTTTATCTTCCTGGGTTTTCTGCGATTATTTATTAGAATAAAGGTGGCTGAGAACAGTATGGTCTATCTTCTTTTGTATTGGACAAAAACTCAATAATTTATTGCCGACAACTTATTGGAATTTAAGCATCCATGTTGCTTTTAAACACTCACTTTTTTTCATTTTCTCGTACGCTCAATTCGTAGAACAATAAAAAATAAATAATTTAAACATAAAACATTTCCTGTTTTTTATTCCGGTTACCCTCCTGTTGAGAAAGGTAATCGAATTTACCGAATTTAGTGTCTTTACCCGTCTTGTCGATCTGCAATCTAAAAATGATTCCTCGTGTAAACCTGTAGTCAGTTGGCAAGATTTGTCTGCAAGTAAACCCAGTAATCATTGGCTATACATTGCGTGATCACAAGTCGCAAATGTACCCTTTTAAAGTTAGCCGAAAGTTTCCAGCCGAAAGTGAAAAGTCGATAATGCAGATTATGTTATTGACATTGTAGCCGAAAATAAATCAGCCTCTAGAGTGTTATGTCTGGAGATGGATTGCATTGATGTGACTTATCAATAGCTATCGCAGGAAAAAAATTAGTTCAAGTTTCCCGTGGGAAATCTCGGAAAATTCGATTTTCCAAAAATTATTAGAAAATTTGAATAAAATCAGGCTCTAGAGTGTTATGTCTGGAGATGGATTGCATTGATGTGATTTGTCCATAGCTATCGCAGGAAAAAAATTCAGTTCAAATGTCCCGTGGGAAATCTCGGAAAATTAAAAAAAGTTTCTAGCCGAAAGTAAGAAATGGATAAATAAAATCACCCTCTAGAGTGTTATGTCTGGAGATGGATTGGATTGATGTACCTTGTCAATAGCTATCGCAGGAAAAAAATTCACTTCAAGTTTCCTGTGGGAAATCTCGGAAAATTCAAAAAAGTTTCCAGCCGAAAGTAAGAAATGGATGAATAAAATCAGCCTCTAGAGTGTTATGTCTGGAAATGGATTCAATTGATGTGATTACTCAATAGCTATCACTCGGAAAATTCGATTTTCCAAAAATTATTAGAAAATTGGTATAAAATCAGCTTCTAGAGTGTTATGTCTGGAGATGGATTGCATTGATTTAATTTATCAATAGCTATCGTAGGAAAAACATTCAGTTCGAGATTCCCGTGGGAAATCTCAGAAAATTCAAAAAAGTTTCCAGCCGAAAGTAAGAAATGGATGAATGAAATCAGCCTCTAGAGTGTTATATCTGGAGATGGATTGCATTGATGTAACTTGTCAATAGCTATCGCAGGAAAAAACTTCAGTTCAAGTTTCTCGTGGGAAATCTCGGAAAATTCGTTTTTCCAAAAATTATTAGAAAATTTGTATAAAAACAGCCTCTAGAGTGTTATGTCTGGAGATGGATTGCATTGATGTAACTTGTCAATAGCTATCGCAGGAAAAAAATTCAGTTCAGGTTTCTCATGGGAAATCTCGGAAAATGCAATCCATCTCCAGACATAACACTCTAGCTGTTTTTATACAAATTTTCTAATAATTTTTGAAAAATCGAATTTTTCGAGATTTCCCACGGGAAGCTCGAACAGAATTTTTTCATTCGATAGCTATTGACAAATCACATAAAAACGATTCAGCTTCAGATATATACTCTAGAGGCTGATTTTATTTCATTTTTTGTATATTCTTCTGATTTTCCGAAATTTTTTATGAAGCAAAGTTTTACACGTAAATTTATTTACAAAATTTTTTATTTATCTTTGTATCCTATTTACTTTCGGCTGATAACTACTAAATTTTTTTATTTTTGGCTGGAATGTTATATAATAATCTGCATTATCGACTTTATACTTTAGGCTGGGATTAGACAATCTGCATTAACCTTTTTTTTTAACTTTCGGCTTGACTAACACAATCTGCATTATAGAGTTTTCACTTTATGCTGGCAACTTTCGGCTAACTTTAACAGTATCGCAAATGTAAGACCGGAGATATTGACGGTGGTATGCAATTTGTACTGCTCGTGTAAATGAGCCTTACTGGAGCCTTTATGGAGTCTGAATACAATAATATTGGTTCTTGAATCTCTTAAAAATTTTTCCATAATTGGTAATGAGTTTTCAATTTATGTACAAAATTACTCAATTATGCCTAACCATGCTAATCGACCTGCCAGATTTTTCATATATTTTCTTGTTGAAATCCATAAGATTTCTTACTAATTCGCTTGTTACCGCTTTAATATTTTTCGTTCTGTAATCGCTTTACCTTCTTTTTATGTTGGATAATTTCTTGATATAGGGGTTGCTTTACTCCGAATTTCCGAATTTATCTTTGCACTTTGTTTAACAGATGGCTCCTCGTGAACTAGTTCCAACGACAAAAATTAATTAATTTCGTCACAATTCCGCGAAATCAAATTTTTTTAAATTATTTGATATTAAATTTGATGTCGCAAATCCGGAACCGGGTTGGAACTGCAACGAAGGTCCATCCAATAAAAGCTCAGAAGTAATTAGTTTTTAGATGAAAGATACAAATTCTAATGTGATTTTCTTTACTAGAAAACACATATGGACTCATTCCTGATAAATACTTTTAATAATCTCAGAACTTTCATATAATAAAATTTTTTGTCTAAATATTTTGAAACATTAATAGGTACTAAAAATGTCGTTTAGTGATTTTCCGGAACGAAACAAATATTTGTAAAGTTTTAACAAATTGCACTTTTTATTTTGCATTTTACATTCGATAAGCAGAAATGTATGGAACAGAAGTTGCAAAGTACTTACAATTTTTCAGTTATCTCGTTGTATTTATCACGTGACATGTTTCTTACTTCTGTCGAACAGAATGAAACGCAATGTTAAAATAGATTGAGTAGTGTAAAGTCAAAAGTTGGTAAATTTTTGTGTGCCTACTTCCTCAAAAATAACACATAATTGTTAGGATTGAAGCCTATGAAGGATACCGGATGAATAGTACGCGTTATATGATAATCTGATTAGAAATTCAAAATTACAAATGCCCTCAAATTTCAATCAAGCCAAAATAACTTGGAAAACATATAAGATAGCCACTGTAAACGAAAATGTGGCAGAAGATTCAAATTTATTGATTCATTGTCGGTCGCAGTAATTGGGGTTCTGTCCGCCCACAGCTTAGAAAATTTTGCACAAAGATCTTCCATTCTAGAGATAAGCACCTGTCAATTTACCTCTAAGATCATGCAATTTGACATCATTCAAATATTATGCCGATTGTTGACTCATCAACATTAGAACGTTAAACTCCAAACTTAATAACTTTGTAGCCTACAATTATACAATGATAAACCAGCACCAATTAACCCCTTGACCATGATTGGTTGAAAAACTTACCCAAAATTGGACGGCCAAAAAGTTTTGTTCTAACAGGCTTAAATACACTGCATTTCTTCGTTTAATACGACCGCTACCAAAATTTTTATGTTTATCATAAAATCATAGGAAGTGGGATTACCATTAAAAATTAATATCCAACCGTGAAGAGTTATTGGAAATGGGTGATGGATGTAGGTCTATAATTTAGTATTCGACCGTGAATATTTATCACCACATACTACAATTTAATATACGACCATGTTTCCCATCATTTAATAATATCACCACCAGAATCAACCTTTTCAACACCGATATGAAAAATCCGTTTGACCCGCATGTGTTAATATTGATTGTTGATAGTGACGATAATGGTGCGCATGCAGGTAAATGATAGTTGTGAAATGGAATAATTTTGTGTTGAAAAATTCTGGAAAATGGACATTTTCATTCTAATTTTAACATTAAATCTCCATTTTCCAGATAATTTTAAATTAAAATTTTCGTTTTCAAGCAAAAATATTTTTATTAATTCCGGAGCGCGGCGCGTAATTACTGCCAATTCTAGTAATATATTCCGGAAAAAGGCCGAGACGGGATTTTCTGCTCTTTCCTAAATACATATTAGAAAACAGGGAGAATATGCTAGAAAAGCAGGACATTTTCTGGAAAATAGAGGGAATTTACAGCTATTTTATGGTTATTTAATTTTCCGAGTAATGAAATAACCAAGTTACCTCCCGAACCTCTATATTTAAGAATTACAATTTCATAATAGGTACGATTAATCATACGAAATAGCCAAGTTACAGGCTAATTGGCCATATTCTAAAAACTTATAGGAAAACAAATGGGAACATTTAATTTAAGGAACATTGTTTAAAAGAAACAATTACAAAAAATTCAGTTTTTTTTTTAAACTCAAATTACATTTAAGAACCTAAAAATAATAATAATCACGATATAAACTAAGTTACTTTAACTTTTGATAAGATTTGCTATTTAAACAGCCTAAAACGATTTCAAATAATTGTCCGTACACAAAAAGAAGTTGTGGGAATTTGGTAAAAAAAATTAGGTCCAATATTTGGCGTTTTAACCTTTGCATTCAATGACATTTTGCAACCTATTTCGGGGCTATTTTTGGCCCCATTACCGCTCATTTGGTGTTCACGGATCTTTCGCCCCAAATAATGGCATAAATTATCAATGGAGTTGAAATCTCATGGGTTGGGAGTATTAGGGAGTGTTGACTTTACATTGTACAATAACGATTTTTTGATCAGCTTTGGAGAATTCTTCGGGTCATTGTCATGTACGAGCAAAAATCTTACCCATGTTCCATTTTCTTAGCACTGGTTAACAAATTATTCTTCAAAATATCCAAATAACCAAACTGGTTCATTATGGATTCAATGAAGGTCAAATGTCGTACACCCCTTGAGCAAGAAGCTCCCAAAAGCATTATAATTCCGCCACCATGTTTATAAGGTAACGCTTCAGATTCTCGAACGAATAGCAGCAAAAATAGAAAAAGTGATTTTCTGTGGATATCCTGTTTTTGTTTAATTCCACAGAATTGTAAAAAAATATATATATACAATATAAGGGGTGGTTCAATAATTTCTTAGAGGAAATGTTAAGATTTTTTTCGGCTCTTTATAGGCACAAATATATTAGTGAAAATGACATTCACAAGATTTACGATTGACTAATCAGAAACAAAATTCTTAGGTCAATTATGTGTTCATAATATATCTATCCAAAAAAGTAGAAATATCAATCCCCCTCGTACTTTACGCCAAGAGTTATACGAAGTGTAAGACCCTAAACAAAAAATTAGAACTTTCCTTGAGCTAATTGTGTTGGTAGTTTGGTTTCATACATGAAAAAGTTGGTCTACTCATCAGGTAGCTACGACCAAACTACAAAAAATACAATTCATACCTAATACAGATAGTGTCAAGTACGAACGTACTGATTTAGCAAATTATATTCACTACATCAAAAAACTCAAGGAAAACACACATTTGTGTTTGTTTAATGCCCACACAATATTAAGAAGTTTAAGAGAAGTATGTCTAGAGAAGTATAAAATTGATGCCTGATATTGGAAAATTGAATACCCCAATGTCACCTAAAAATCAACTAAAATTTTTGCTTTACAAAACCGTTGTTTTTATTTGACAGAAGATGATAGTTTATAAAAATGATTTTAGTGGAATGTCACACTCTTCAAGGTTCGTATTAAAAAAAAGATAAACAAAAGAACGGTTGGTTTTTTTTTAAAATTAATTTTTGGATGGGTGCACTTGCAATTTCACCAAAAAATACTAAATGTGCAATAACTTTTGAACCATCAACAATTCGACACAAGTTTGTTTGGCTATTTTGGTTAGAAACTATCTCCTCTGTCAACCTACTTCATTTAATCAAGTAGGTTAACAGAAAAGATAACACCCTGTATAAATAAATAAATAGGTGAATCGTATAACCGTGCTAATTGGCTAATGGCCTCCTTTAACGATTCCTTGTCTTCAAATTTCCTGCCACCCGTAAACAATTTCAATTTTTCTGTTAGATTTCACAAAAAAGCACAAAAAATGCTAGCTCGGTTTGGTTAATTGGACGTAATTGTTCACAATCGTGTTTTGGTCCTATAGATGGTAGCACATGTGCCTGAGACTAGAGATTGCAATTTCCCAAGAAACCGAGAATTTTGTGTCCCGACGAATTTCATTTCTCAAGAATTCGAGAGCTTTGAAATTTTTTTTCGAGTTGTTATCTCGGGAAATTTCGGGATTTTCATTTTTTTTTTAAATTTCTAAAATTTTATCAAAAAAAAAAATACTTAATTGAATTGATTTACTTAAAGTTTTCTGACGAAGGAACATTTGTTTAATTTATAGTTGAAGCCTACAGCCCGAAATGTAAACATTACACAACATTACATTGACGCTGTTGATAAATTTTGTTACAAACTTTAGTTACCGCTATGTATACTCTCAGCACCCGTGCCCCTGCATGATGGGAACTCGACTAATTTGGGAAGCCAAGAAAAACCGTGGTTTAATTTTACATAAAAAATATCGACATCAAGATCTATTCAGCAATACAGCATCGTCAATTATAATAACCGCTTATGAAATGAATTTTGCTGAGATAGTATGGAAAATTTATGTTTGTTATTGCTGCTATCTCACCAAAGACCCGAATACTTCTCAGAGAGGTGTAGGCATTCTCATGAGAAAAAACTCAAACATAATACCCAAGTTCGCGTGAAGTATTTGCTAGATTATTCCTAAAAAAAGTTAGGAACGTTTTAGGAGAATCTTCACGAATTTGTGCAGAAACGTAAAATTTTTCCTATTCCTAAATATTTGCGAGTGTATTTGTGTAAATAATATACAAAAATTCATTTTAATTGGGCATTTTATTAGTTGTTTTATTTTTATCGGTTAATACGGTTATTATTTATTTATTTGTAGTATTTTATTAATATTTTAGTATTAAAAGGAAAAGCACACTTGGAAACAAAGTAAACGGAACAAAAAATATTGAAGTTGCTTCCATCAATTAGGCATAAAAACCTCTTGAATTTTTTCAAACAATTTCCACCTTATGCCTATACACATTCTATTTTGAGCATAGTAGCTCATTTATAATAAAATGTACAGCAAGGGGTGAAATAATTAAAAGTTAACAATAACGAAAACGTTAATAAAAATAATTTAAAAAGCTACGTATTGCCCCTCATTCATCCCGCTAGAAAAATGTTGACTTAAATAATCCTGCTGATTATAACCTTTTAATTTGCAATGGAATTGAATTCCAAAAATAAACTCCCCTAACATAAAAGGATTTGCTTAATGACCTACAAACATTTTTGCCGGAATTAGGAGGAAGTTGAGAAATAAACCCTACTAACCAGCAATTTCCTATAAAGATAACAAGGCTCCTTAGCTTTGAGAAGTTTAAAAATCAAAAGACAAACACACAAATTCTTATACAATATTGTAGCATTTCAATTTTATAGTTTCCTGTTTTCCCTAAAAAGAGCTCAATTTACAACAAAACTATTTTGAGTTATAGTATAGGATTGAACATTTCTGAATTCACTTCCACTATTTACTTCATTTCCAACTGCTGTTCCCGAAAAGCGCGCTTTCTAACGGAAACCAATTATGAGTTGCTGTTGACCAATCCTAACGGAAAACTATACAGATTTTCCGAAATCTAGGGGAACAGGCAGTTAGGATTGAACATTTCTGAATTCACGTGTAGTATGATTGAATACCGATTTTCCAAAATTTTCCTGCTGTTCCTGAAAATCGCGCACTCTAACGGGAACCAATTATAAGTTACTGTAGACCTACTCTAAAGGAAAATCATACAGATTTTCCAAGATCTAGGGGAACAGGTCGTTAGGATTGAACATTTCTGAATTCACGTGTAGTATGATTGAATACCGATTTTCCAAAATTTTCCTGCTGTTCCTGAAAATCGCGCACTCTAACGAGAACCAATTATGAGTTACTGTAGACCTACTCTAAAAGAAAATCATACAGATTTTCCGAAATCTAGGACAACAGGTAGTTAGGATTGAACATTTCTGAATTGACGTTTAGTATGATTGAATACCGATTTTCCAAAATTTTCCTGCTGTTCCTGAAAATCGCGCACTCTAACGGGAACCAATTATGAGTTACTGTAGACCTACTCTAAAGGAAAATCATACAGATTTTCCAAGATCTAGGGGAACAGGTAGTTAGGATTGAACATTTCTGAATTCACGTGTAGTATGATTGAATACCGATTTTCCAAAATTTTCCCGCTGTTCCTGAAAAGCGCGCACTCTAACGGGAACCAACTATGAGTTACTGTAGACCTACCCTAAAGAAAAATCATACAGATTTTCTGAAATCTAGGGGAACAGGTAGCTAGGATTGAACATTTCTGAATTCACGTGTAGTATGATTGAATAACGATTTTCCAAAATTTATGGTTGTATGTATAAATGTATGGTTTTCCTTAAGAATAGGTCCACAGGAACTTATAATTGGTCTCCGTTAGAATGCGCGCTTTTCGGGAAAAGCAGTAAAATTTTGGAAAATCGATATACAACCATAGTGGGAGCGAATTCAGAAATGTTCAATCCTAACTACCTATTCCCCTAGATTTCGGAAAATCTATATGGTTTTCCTTTAAAGTGGTTCTGTAGTAAGTAAATAAATATAAGTTTTCGTTATAGTTGCTGTAAATTAGGTTAAGTTGGTAACAGTTTTAATTTTAAAATAATTAATTTAACCTAATAATTTTTTTTGAGTTATTTATAATTAATTTTATTAGTTTTAAATAAAATTGTATTGCTGTATTTTAGGGAGATAAACTTTTTGTTCAATTTTTGTTTGGTTAAAAGAAATCCTTTTAAATAATTCGTAATATGAATTTTTCGTTTATAAGTAGTTTTTATTGCGAAGTTTTTACACATACATTCAAATGATTTGTTAATTTTAGGAAACTTAGGAAAAACTTCACAATCGTATACCCAAGGGAATTAAATGTTATTTTGGAGCCATAATCAGTTTACTTGACCATTTCCCTAATATTGGGAAAATTCTCTACATCTCATTCCTCTTCATACAATCGACAGCAATCTTCCAAAACATGGCATTACACTATCCTCAATCATTGACCGTTACCCCAAATCGCATGATTTAGTCATCCTAGGTGATTTTAACGCCCACAATCGCAATCTATTTCACAGTGAAACCAATGCGCACGTCTCATCATTATCCCTTCTCGTCAGTATTGCATAACTGTCGTTACATACCTCACGAACCGATGAGCGGCACTACTGTCAAGTAGATCATATTCTAACTAGAGAAAAAAATTAATGTTTCTATGTCAATTCCATGATTCCATCAAATCAGACATCTTTCGCCTCAATATAAGCGATCACCGCCTTATATGGCTAAATTGTACCCACTAAAAAGGAACACCCATTACCTAATATACACACTCAACTACCTGAAAAAAATTCATCATGCCCACCACATATAACCTTAAATCGTTAAATCTTTCCTTACGAAAAATAAAACAATCGAAACTCAATATCAAGCCACTCTCCAAGAAATTCATGCCAAACATCACTCAAAAGTTCAAAAGTAGGACATAACCAGCTGTGGAAGTTAGTTCTCAATAGTTTGAAAGTTTCATCTCAGAAAGTTCTTACAGCTCAGGTACCCCTACTCCTAAACGCAGAAAGGGCCTAGCGCACTTTAAAAGTGCAAAATATTTCCAAAATATTTAATCAAAAGATATCACTGCAGCCTACCATTTAAGAGAGGCCAGGTGAGATAAAATCGACAATCAAATTCCTACGATCGGGAACAGCTCCAGGAAAAGACGGAGTTTCCAATGAGTTATTCAAATACGTTCCGGTTAACATAATTGAATCGAACTTAATCGAACAAGTCTGGATCACCAATTAATTTCTACCAAATTGGATCGATACAATACAAGTCCATATCTCAAAGATGAAAAAACCAAAAGCTGTTGCAGACTACCGAAGAGATATCGCTTAGATCAGCATTTATGTCTGCCCCAATTCTAATAAGCCGCCTTTCTAACCAACCGATTAACAGATGATCATATATGTACACTATTCGCCGAATTTTTGATGAATAATGGTGAGCTGGCAATGGAGTATTCATCCTGTCCCTTGACCTAGTAAAAGCCTTTGATACAGTGGACCTAAGCCCAATAACCGACTGTCTAACCTTGAAAAGGTCAAGAAAAACAAGGGAGTTAAACAAAGTTGTCCTATATCTCCCCGACTCTTCTATTCCATCTCTTAAATGAAGTACTACTTACCGTAGTCGACCGTTTCCCCGAACTCAAACAAGAATCACCCGAAATATCGCTATATTGTAATTTGGAACTTGTATTGATCGAACTGATAACCGACTTAAAATTCGCCGCTGTAACCCCCAAAAATGTACAAACTTCATTCGAGCCCAAGATCGATCATTTGAACCCCCCACTAACCTAATTTTGGCCGGTATTACATTTTCTGTCATCAAAAATGATGCGGTACCTAGGTACTTATTTAACAACTCGACTAAGCAGACCATTACTATTCGGACTCGATGATATCAAGCAAACAACACGGTACGACTAATGCAGAAATTCATAAAACTTAACCATGTTCCAGCAAAAACCGCTCTCACAATGTACCACACCGTAATTGTCCCCATGATTACCTTCAGCCTGAAAACAGCTGCTCTCTAACCTCAGCAAATCGCCGACGATTAAGAAAATATGAATCTCTCTTCCTTAGAAAACTACTTGAATTTAGATTCGCGTGAAGTTTGTCCTAAATTTGTCCTAAAATTACAAAAACAAAATTTAGAACAAACTTCACGCGACTGTACAAATGTGTGAAGTTTGTCCTAAAATTAAACATTTGTCCTAAAAATTGATTTTCCTGTGAATGTATTAGTAAGAATAATAAATATCTCGTTATTATGAATTTGTACGTAAACAATTATTTTACTTATCTAATTTAAATTTAAAAAAAACTTTTAAATAAACTTAAGTAAAAACAATTTAAAAAATGAAAGTTCAGTAGAAAAATGATATATAAAAATTATTAAATCTGGTTCAAAAGATCGTAACTTAGTGGCCACAAGTTTTACAAATAGTCGGAGAACCCCTCTATCCTAAAAAAATGATAAAGACGTCATTAAGGATATTGGGCAATGTCCCTACCTAAAAAAAACACATTCAAAAATCTAGAAGATAAATGACTTGGGCAGACGTTTTGCTTCATAAAGAAATTAAGTGTTCTGTATATTAGCATAAAGTTGGATATAAAAAATGCCTGCGTCTGGCCACAAGATCGTACCCAAGTAGGCATACATCAATAAGGCTAGGGGGCCATCCCTTCTATCTTAAAAATGTTACAACTTTCAAAAATCTAGAAGATAAGTGACTTAGGACAGACGTGTTGCGTCCCTATACGTAAGTTCGTATAAGGTTGAATATTAAAAAAAATTCTCAATCTGGCCCCAAGATCGTACCCAAGTGAACTTACATCAATAAGGGTAGAGAGCAATTCCCTCTATCTTAGAAATGTTACAAACCCTTTGGGTACGATCTTGGGGCCAGATTGAGAATTTTTTAATATCCAACTTTATACGAACTTACATATAGGGCCGCAACACGTCTGTATTAAGTCACTTATCTTCTAGATTTTTCAAAGTTGTAATGTTTTTTATATAGGTGCGATTGCCCTCTACACTTTGTGAGGTATGTCCACTTGGGTACGATCTTGGGGCCAGATTGAGAATATTTTTAATATCCAACCTTATACGAACTTACATATAGGGCCGCAACACGTCTGTCTTAAGTCACTTATCTTCTAGATTTTTGAAAGTTGTAACATTTTTAAGATATAGGGGATTGCCTTTTACCTTTATTGATGAATCTCCACTTGGGTACGATCTTGGGTCTAGATTGAGAAATTTTTAACATTCTACTTTATTCGAACTTACATTTAGGTAAGTAATATGCCTGTTCTAAGTCCCTTATCTTCTAGATTTTTGAAAGTTATAATATTTCTGAGATAGAAGGGATTTCCCTTTACCCTTATTGATGTATGTCCACTTGGGTACGATCTTGGGGCCAGATTGAGAATTTTTTTAATATCCAACCTTATACGAACTTACATATTAGGCCGCAACACGTCTGTCCTAAGTCACTTATCTTCTAGATTTTTGAAAGTTATAATATTTCTGAGATAGAGCGGATTGCCCTTTACCCTTATTGATATATGTGCACTTAGGTACGATGTTGGGGCAAAATTGAGAATTTTTTTATTATCCAACTTTACACAAACTTACATATAGAAATGTTGAAGACGTCTTGGTGAACAACAAAAAAGAAAAACCTGAAACAAACAGAGAAAATTACTGCACAATTATTTTATATAAAATTTTGTTGCTTATCTTGTATATTATCACAGCTCTTTAACCTTGTTTATTATTTTGACATTTATATTTTTTTCATTGTTTCTAAACCTTTTATTATAACTCAATTATTTGTAAATTAACTCTTAGTAGCTCAATTCTTAAATATGTGTACAAAATAAATTTAAATCACCTACTCATTGGAAGATGTCACCGGAAAATTTATTTAAACTGGTGTTCAGTGGCTTGCAACCAAACGAGTTTTTGCAAAGTGGTTTCCTCGGGAAAAAATCAAGCTGACGTAGGACGAATACAATTTTTTGGTGGACATTCGAAAAAAGGCAATCAAGCCAATAAGTCTAAGAAAAATTGTTTATAACCAAGTATTATTGTATCAGTAAATAATAAATTCAATACAAATAAATTAAGTGCGTTATAAGTTGGTCGGTGGTTTTTTTATCTTGGTATCCAGCAAATTTTCAACTGTACAAATTATATCAGATTTGTTCAAGGAACGCAACCCGTCTATCCTAAGTCACTTATCTTCTAGATTTTTGAAAGTTATAATATTTCTGAAATATAGGGGATTGCCCTTTAGCCTTATTGATGTATCTCCACTTGGGTACGATCTTGGGGCCAGATTGTGAATTTTTTTAACATTCGACTTTATTCGAACTTTCATTTAGGTAATTAATATGCCTGTCCTAATCACTTATCTTCTAGATTTTTGAAAGTTATAATATTTCTGAGATAGAGCGGATTGCCCTTTACCCTTATTGATGTATGTGCACTTAGGTACGATGTTGGGGCAAAATTGAGAATTTTTTTAATATCCAACTTTATACAAACTCACATATAGGAACGCAACACGTCTGTCCTAAGTCACTTATCTTCTGAGGGGATTGCCCTCTACCCTTATTGGGGAGACCGCCGCCAAGCTTAAACTGATATGTCCATTTGGGTACGATATTTGGGCCAGACGGGGGCATTTTTTAATATCCACCTTTATGCTAATATACATACATACTACTTAATTTCTTTATACGAATTTACATAAATATAGGGAAGCAAAACGTCTGCCTAAGTCATTTACCTTCTAGTTTTTTGAATGTGTTTTTTTTTTAGGTAGGGACATTGTTCACTATCCTAAATGACGTCTTTATCATTGTTTTAGGATAGAGGGGTTCTCCGACTGTTTGTAAAACTTGTGTCCACTAAGTTACGATTTTTTGGACCAGATTTAATAATTTTTATATATCATTTTCCTACTGAACTTTCACTTTTTAAATTGTTTTTACTTAAGTTTATTTAAAAGTTTTTTTTAAATTTAAATTAGATAAGTAAAATAATTGTTTACGTACAAATTCATAATAACGAGAGATTTATTATTCTTACTAATACATTCACAGGAAAATCAATTTTTAGGACAAATGTTTAATTTTAGGACAAACTTCACACCCGTGAATTTAGCACCAACAATGGTAGAACAATAACGAAAAAAATCAAGGCACACCGAATCAATTATTGGAGACATATTTCCATAAAACTATCACATAAAATATTTTGTCAATATGATAATAATTTGACAGAACCTTTTTCTGTTTTTCAGTATTCTATGTTTTTCGATGTTCGTGAACGTTTTTTTTATCGGAATAGGAATTTGACAAAAAAGAAACGTTCACATTAAGGAACATCACGATATCGATCACGTTGTTTACATTTTTTTTTTCAGAATACAGCTGCAGGTCTGGAGAATATGACAGACTTCCTTTTTGCCAATTTTTTGGTCTAAAATACTACTTGAATATCCTTCGGCCTTATAAACATTAACTTTCAGCTTTTATACATTATTTAGTGCTTTTAAAAAATAATTTTTTAATGAATTCCTTGAATTAATTATTAGTTTTCAGACATAAGCCTCGTCATTAAAACTGTGTCGAACAAAAGCTAAATATAAACTGGGCCCTACATGTTCATGTGACGCATTTATAAATTAATTTTTTCCGATAATAAACAAATGAAATAGAATAAGAAGTATTTACTTGGCCTACTCAAATTTTAATTGAAACGAGCTGGTGCTATTTCAAATAATTAAATAAACATAAATTAATTAACTATCGGTATATATTCAATTAAAATTTAATTTCAAATTTACAATTTAATCATAAACTCGCAAATTTAATAAATATTAATTTTCATAACACACAACAATAAAATTTTGTGACAAACAAGAACAATCAACAATAAATGAATGAAGTTGAGCAAAAAAAAAAAAAAAAAAAATCGAAAATTTTCTTTTTATAAAGCAGAGTTGGCTTGCTAGGTTCATGCCGCTCTTTTTTTTTTTGTTGTTGTCATTACTTAATTGATGTAAATTAAAATGATTTCGATTTCGTAATGAATTTCATTTTCGTGTGTGGTACACAATTTTATGTAAATAAAATTGTATTTCACAATAATTTTGATGTCTAAGCATTATGTACACTATATGCACACTCGTTGGCGTTGGCGTATAAATCCATTAACATATTTATTGTAATTGTAGTAAACATTTAATTACCGATAATTATGTTTAATTAAAATTATGTAAAAATTTGAAATTTTTACCACTCAACTATGGAGTTGTACGAGGTATACAATTGATTTCATTTTTAATGGAAGTGTAGAGTGGGTTCAAGTTTACGAATAAACGGATGTTCTTACTTTAAATTAAAAAAACAAAACCAACCATCTACAAGGGCGTTCGTTTATTGATTTTCTAAGTTTGAATTTCTTTAAGTAATCTTTCCTTATTTACTGTATAATATACTTGACCGTCGTCGCACATTAATAAATTATGATTTTGTTGAACATTTGAGTTATAGGTGTCTGTGCATCTATTTAAATTTTGATGAAGATTATAGAGAAGACAATTTTTTTATTATTCAATCATCATAAAATGATAAATGAATTGATCCAGTGAAAGTAGCCCGATCTTTAATTTGTTTACCCTAAAGACATTTAGTAATTTTGTGTGTGCACACGGTTGATTGAAGTTTGTTTTTTGTTGTTGTTGTAATTTTAGATAAAATATTTCATGCGTGCTTCATTTATAATCATTTAACATATCATATATAACAAGAAACAGAGATATATTCATATTTAAAATTATGATTATGAAAACTAACCTACATAAAATTTTTATTGTAGAAATTTTTAATTTTTAAAAATTCTAATTTCTAAGAAAGTAAATTAAACAAAAAAGAAAAATTACATTTTCTAAGAATTATGCGCGATATGGTTCTTATGATATTTATGCAGTGTAATGCAATTTTGAAATTTTAAACTGTGTTATATGAGTTTAAGGTATGTACGATATATAGTATGTAACGAACATTGATAAATTAATAAAAAAATATTTTATGTGGGCACATTTATTTGAAATTTACTTAAAATCAGTGTGTGTATATATATATAACTAAATAAACCTTGACATAAAAATGTAGCAATACTCTATTCATTTATTGCCTCTTAGTATATTGTGTGCCACTAATTTTTCTAAATTAAATTTGTTGAAATATTAAAAGATTTTTATTTATGTATCTTATTGTTCGTAAAGATATAATATAACATTTTTGTATACATTTAATTGAGATTATTAATGCATTTCAATTATGTCAGCACACCCACGATTTATTTTTATAGTATTTTGCGATTATTTTACTCGCCGTATTCTCGTCTTCGTGCGGAGTCAAGTGATCCAATTTTTATGATCGATGACTAATTTTCTATAATTAGTTAGTCACACTCACAAATGAAAATAGATTAAATTTTAATGTTTTGTAAATCTGATCAAGAACTAAAAAGGTTGTTGAACGATTTATTATACATACATATGTTCATAGTTTTTATATTAGATGTGATCACGTTTTATCTGACCTCGACTTATTATAAATTACAATATGCATGCGCAGGTTGAGAAAGTCACAAGCATATAATTGAGCGCCAATTCTTCCAAGTCAAATGCGTAAATGGTTATGTACAATATGACATAATTTAAGGGTTTCGAATAATTGACATGCGATCTTCAATAACAATCTAAAAACAATAAACATTTAGTCTTAATTAAATTCTATTTAGTAAACATAAATATGATGCCAAATACACAATGAATAAACTAGAAAGTGCTAATTGAAAAGTTGTTAGTTTTTATGTTTCTATTAAAAATATTTTTTAAATCTTAAAATAACTTCCATTGTTGTCTTGAATGTATCAGCACGCAGTGCGTGTAATGTTGTACATACATTATAGACATGAAAAATTAAAATACCAAAATTAATTTTTTGTTGAAGTATATATAAATATAATTTTGTTGTTGTTTACATAAATATACAATCTACAAATGAATTATTGAGATTAATGATGACCGACATCACTCGCATTTATTTATACATATATAAAATAATAGTCATCGCATCATTTAAATTGAAATAATTAATCAAAACAAAAAAAAAAAAAATTCGGCATTTTAATACAAACCAAGTTGCGCGCGTACATTTTTATTTAAAATTTTTTCTATTCTATTGTTGTCTATTTATCTATCTATTGTATTTCTAATAGATACTCGTTCGCGATTGCTTGTATTTATATCAGAATCACGAATTACGGTTTATCTATTTTATTGTGCTCTAAAACATAAATAGTAAATTATATCGTTTTATTAATCATTCAAATCCGATTTAAATTTGTAAATTTAAATGGTAATTCAAACAATATAAATAATAATTTAGCGATTTTAGTGCGGGGTCTGTCTCATGGGCTAAATTGCCTATGGAAATCAAACACAATTTATTCAATATTTATTCTGTTTTTTTTTTAAGGTAATTTGCTTGATTATGGTTGTAGCATAGTGAAGTTTATAACAAATAAAATAACATGAACGTATAGGAGTCCAATTGGAATTTGTAAAATTTTGTATGTGTTGGTGGTTACACTGTCAAAAACAAATATTTTAATGAGACAGCCACATAAAATTAGTCACAAATGATATTTGATGTTTCTTTCTAATAACATATGCTTCTCTTGCTAATAATTAATATGTATTTTTTCAACGGCATTAACTGGAAACAACAGCCTTGCGTATTGTGCACCACTTGAACGATATGCCATTTCGCAACGGTGTGGAAATTGACACATTTTGAATTTTCTTGTTATGGTCATGCCAATTTTTTTACTCGTTTGAGTAATTTAAGGTTCGGCCAATAACAACAATATCACAGAGATTGTTCTAAGAAGCCACTAACTGGGACTAATAGCCTAATGCCTTGTAAACCACATGGACTATATGCCATTTCGCAATGGTGTGGAAATTTTAAATTTTCTTGTTAAATCATGCCAATTTATTTACTTGTTTGAGTAATTTATGGTTCGGCCAATAACAAGAATACCGCAGGGATTGTTCTAAGAAGCCACTAAGCAGGGATTGTTCTAAGCCTCGCCAGTTTATTTCACATTAACTGGGAGTATCAGTTTTATGTCTTGTGAATCATATAGAGCTTATCCGTCTTCGGATTGTTTTAATTTTGGTTTTTTGTGTCGATTATACAAATACACAAATGTCTTTAAATAATTTATGTGTGATACAGTAATTTCATCGGTAATGACTGAACTCAACGGTTCAATTCCTCGGAAATAATCAATTATTTTTAAAGATTTAATATTTTTAAATAATCTGTTTTAATTTTTTGTATAAATTAGAACTGAGAGATTAATAGAAAAATCTGATTTTATAGGAACTATGAATTTACGAATATCATCGTGGCATTCCGACGTATCATTAGGTCTTTTGACATATGCGGTGTAATGACCCATTCCGCCACTTTGCGAAGAGTGAATATAGTTTACTAAATCCTTAAGGTAAACGATGTCTTCCATAAAGTTTAATTGGGACTGTACGAGTATGTCTTGCAATTTTACTTTGTACGTTGTGGTATTATTTAAAGGCTCAACATCGATTATTACGATCCCGGTTCCGGATGTTAACGTTTTGCGCAATATGCGTTTTAGGCAAGTTTTGCATGATGCATGTGGAAGTTCTCTTTTTTCAATTTGTGCGAATTGATCATCAGAAAAATTTAAATAATCTATTAATAAATAGTATATCTGTTTGGAAACAATACTGCAAGGATCTATGAGTTGCTTAACAATTTCAAGAATATTTGAAACCATTGAAAGTGAAGACTCTGTATTTGAGTTTAATACCAAAGTTGAAAAACGATTCATTAGTAGTTCGGACCGCGCAATCTAGGTGTCCCGTTTGATTCCGCCACTAATTAAATTTGAGTTGAAAGCACATGTTTCTGAAACGCTGACTCTCTTCATATCGCCAGTATTGTAAACAAACCCATTCGACAATAGATTTATTTTTCATAATTTTCGATAAATTACAACTACTGTGATCAACATCTAAAACTTTTTCGTTGTTTGAAATTGCTGGCTTTATTTTCTTTAATTTACTCGTCCGTTTATATAATGCCTTAGCGAACAATTCTTTTCTAGCATACCTTTGTAGTACTCTATGTCCAATGTGTTTTGGAGATCTATATTCGTAAGCTTTTTTACGCTACATTTCTTCGTGAATTATTGTTCCAGCATCTTGTTCAAGAGGATCAGGCGGTGATACAATCTTTTTCTTGCATGTTTTTGGGGTAGGTGGCAGGATTTGTGAAAATGCAATCCTTTTTAAATTGCTATCTGTTTTTTCTTTCAATAAACTGACAAATCTGCCTACTTTCAATTTTTTATTTTCAGTATATTGTGTTTTAACCGTTTTGAACCAATTTTCCACATTGAAATTTGATAATCGTTCTGGAATACCTAATCACTTAGAAAAACAGATACTCCAGAATGGTAAATAAGAAAAATATTTCTTTACACAAAATATTACAAATTCAGGGCAGTAGAATTCGTTTTTCTTCTAGGAGGTAATATTCTCTGAACTTTGTCTAAGAATATTTTTGTGCAAAGCAGAATATTTTAAAAAAAAAAAAGACTACTAGAGTAGCCTCCCTGTTGTTCGTCGTCAACCATTGCCTCTGTAGAGTCTAACAATGTTGCAGTAGCGTTGGAAATAGTATTTTCGTTCGAAGAATATAAAGAGGCAGTATATGTTTTAAATGTTTCAAACGCCTGAATAATGTCATCTGTACAATATATTAAACAAAAAGATTCGAACATTTTGTCGATATCTATAATTGTAAGGCAATTTAGAATAGTACAAAAAATAACTACTATTATATTTTTTTCGTCGGTCTTTAAACCACCACATTTGTTCGCAATCTGCTTTGATATAATGTTTATAAAATGGGCACAGCAAATGAATACGGCTGCCACTTTATCCCTTTTAGGTAGATCCTTATTTATTAATATATTATAAGTATATTCTAAATAGGTCGCAACTGTCATCACGTTCCTCGCCTGCAATAAGGATATTATCGAAGCCCATGACCAGACCACAACAAAACAGAATGGGCATCCCTAAGAAATTGTGTAATAGTTCTAGAATCATGTTCACTGGAAATCATTTCGGCTATTGGAATAATTATACTGTTGATGTTATTGATACATGCATAGTACAATATTCTCTTTAGATTATGTTTACAGCATGTTGGGTTTCGTACTACATTGCCCGTTGCATCCATGTAAACAATCGAAGGTTTGAACTTAGGTATTAAAATAAGCTGGGATTCACGTAACATTATCACCTTCAATGGGTATGAAAAAGAAAATATGTATTTATTATTTTGCGGCTCGATACGAGTTTTATGATACATGTCAGTGATATCACAATTTGGTATAATATCATTCCTTTTAAAATGTTCAGATCGTATTTTCCGCAACACTTCATTTGTTGTAATTAGTTGGGTATTTCCTGTGGAAGCTAACTGGATGTCTGCGTTCTGAAGTAATTTCAATTGTAAATTGTGAGGTGTTTTATGAGCAAGCACATTTTTTAACTCTTCCCGCCTATTTCCTCTAATTTGCAAAAACATTTTATCACCTGCGTGAAACTCTACATAATCACCGCTTACCAAAACATTAACCATGTTTTGCACGTCAATGACAAATTTGTATTTTTGGTAATGTGTTTTGTATTTACATTTTCCATAAACAATTATTATTATTTTGAAAAATTGATTTTTGGTGTAAACTTCCGAAGGATACCACACAGGAATTTTTGGCATTCATTAATCCTTGAATAATCATCGCACGAACGGCATCATTGCTTTCTGGTACTACGTCAATTTTAAATTTTAATTTAAATCTCCATTCAATTTTAATTGTTGTGAATGGTTCTTTTAGTAGGAGCACCGTTGGAGCACAAGGTTCACTATATTCAATTGATTCAAAAGTCACTTGTACCTTGTATTTTTTCTGATGGTTTTATTTCTGGTGAATTCAATTTGGACATAATATAACGTTTAGATAATGCACGCAGAGTGGCTTTAAACCTTGCTTGGTTTTTTCCGATACATTTTAAATTAAAACGAAAACAAAGTTTTTTTTAAATATCGACCGAAATTTTTAAATCGTCCAATTTAACACCCATTTCGCCCAAAACACATTTTACATTTTCCTTGTCAATTGTTTTTTTTTTGTTCTGTAGCTGTACTACAGTATCGTACTGCAAAGGTCGATAGTTTTGAAAAAAACAATTTTATTATCAAACACACAATTTAAAATAACATAAATGTAAGAAGCGATACGCACAGTATGAAGTCTTTATTTGTATTAAAACAAACGAGAAATAAAATTTCCTTATATACCCTAGCACAAAAATAAAATAAATTGACAAAAAAAAAAAAAAAAAATCAATAATGCGCAACACAAAAAAACTTAAAATCAAGTCATTTGCCCCACCATTGCGAAATGGCATATAGAGTCCATGTGGTGCACAAGGCATGAGGCTATTGTTCCCAGTTAGTTGCTTCTTAGAATAATCCCTGCGGTATTATTTTTATTGGCTGAAAATAAATTACTCAAACAAGTATGAACATTTAAAATGTGGCATGTGCCACTTATGGCCATTTAATGTGCATTTAATGTTGTGCCATTGTTTAATTTAATTTTGTACCTCATAAACATTTCATTAAATAGTGATATATTACTCAACAAATATTTTATTTGATATATTTCACTCAGAGTTCTTATAAGAATTATTTTAACAGTGTATACACTAATACATGCTTATTTTTGTTATTTGTTAATACCACAAGGATTGTTCTAAAAAGTCACTAATTGGGAATAGCTCATGCCTTGTGAACCACATAGACTGTATGACATTTCGCAATGGTGTGGAAATTGCCACATTTTGATTTTTCTTGTTAAGTCATGCCAATTTTTTTACTCGTATGAGTAATTTATGGTTCAGCCAATAACAAGAATACTACAAGGATTGTTCTAAGAAGCCACTAATTGAGAATAATAGCGCATGCCTTGTGAACTACCTGGACTATATGCCATTTCCCAACGGTGTGGAAATTGACACATTTTGAAGTTTCTTGTTAAGTCATGCGAATTTTTTTACTCTTTGGGTAATTTATGGTTCAGCCAATAACATTAATACCAGAAGGATTGTTCTAAGAAGCCACTAACTGGGAATAATAGCACAGAATATATTTAAACAGAACAATATCTTCTATTGCGCTTTAATCCTAAGTTTGTGAACAAATATTTAAAATATGATTTAGAAGAGATAGAAAAACAATTTTGTATGGAATCAATGAAACAAAACAAAAATACAAAAATGTTTGTACCCACCCCTTTGTTTTGATCAATTAAAATCAATACAATTTTAAAAGGAAAGGGAAATCTTTACACTTTGTAATGTATTTAAAAGAGATAGATGTTCATAAATAATTTTTGATTTTGGTCTAGTTAGCTTTGCGAAACTTTAAAATCAAATCAAAAAATAAACAAAGGACCACTTATTGTTTTTGATGACGAGATACAAAATTATACAAATAAAAGTGAGTTGATACATAAACACATACACAACCTTATTCAAGTTTTGGTTTTGTCTTTATTATTTGTTTGATATGATTTGGTATCCCGTTATCGAAAACAATAAGAGGTCCTTTGTTTATTTTTTAATTTGATTTTAAAGTTTCGCAAACCTAACGAGACCAAAATCAAAAATTATTTATGAACGTCTATCTCTTTTAAACACATTACAAAGTGTAAAGATTTCCCTTTCCTTTTAAAATTGTATTGATTTTAATTGTTCAAAACAAAGGGGTGGGTACAAACATTTTTGTATTTTTGTTTTGTTTCATTGATTCCACACAAAATTGTTTTTCTATCTCTTCTAAATCATATTTTAAATATTTGTTCACAAACTTAGGATTAAAGCGCAATAGAAGATATTGTTCTGTTTATATATATTCTGTGATAATAGCTCATGCCTTGTGAACCACATGGACGAGTAATTTATGGTTTATATTATTATTATTCGCAGTAAATGGCTTCTTAGAACAATCCTTGTGATACTTTTGTTATTGGCCGAACCATGGATCACTCAAACGAGTAAAAAATTAGAATGACCATAACAAGAAAATTCTAAATGTGGCATTTGCCACATGTTTAATGTGGCCATTTAATGTGTGTTTAATGCTGTGACATTGTTTAATTAAATTTTACTCAACAAATGTTTTATTTAATATATTTCACTCAAAGTGCTTATAAGAATTATTTTAACAGTCTACACACTAACACATGCTTACTTTTGTTATTTGTTATAAACTTCACTCAGGTATGGTTTTATTCCTGTTCTGAATCACCAATTACTATGACTGAGATTCTTTTGGAAAACTTTCATTTTTTTCAGGGCTGTGGAGTCGGAGCTGGAGTAGGAGTTGGATCCGTGGAGTTTATATTTTTTCGTATTTTTAAAGGAGATGGCTCCGGAGATTTTTTTTTTTTTATTCTTATTTCCCTTTTCTCCTAACATAGCTCAATTATTTATTAGCATTAGGGCAGTTCAATTTGTCATAATCGGAGTATTTTTATCCATTGATAAAATGTCACGTACATTACAATTAATATACATAAATTGATATAATTCATAATTGAACTATTATTGATTCGATTCATTAGAGATTTTAAAAATTAATGGTTTAAGGTATATCTAAGACCTATTTGGCAAATTAAAAGTTTTATGACGTTTTAATCTTTTCCTCGTTGTGGTATTGAGAAGCCTGCTCGCCTGATCATTTGGATGAATTGTCAATCTTGAGTGACGCCTGGCGTTGTAGATCTCTGTGAATTATATCGTTTGATACAAACCATGGTGCATCTACTATGATTCTAAGAAATGTAAGTTCGAGTTGCTGACCATTCCCAACAGCTGTATTCCTTATTTCCAGATAGGTTTTGTTACCATTTTATAGAGCAGTAGTTTATTTTTAATCGATAAACTTGATTTTCTGCCTGTTTTCCAAAACATGTTTGTCAGTTTCATTCCTAATTGCTTTCTTTTTGTGCATATATGTTTACGCCATGTTAGTTGTTTGTCGAGATGAATACCTAAATATTATACTTCATCAGTTTTGAGGTATATCTTTGTTATTCATTTGGTTTGGGGGACATGTACCTCTTCGCATAGTTACATGATAGGTTACATGATTCGATTTAACATCATTAACTTTAATTCGCCATTTTTTCATCCATGCTTGAATACTGTTAATATTCTCATGCAATTCTTCATGCAAAACTTTTATAGCTTTATGGGGTTTTCTTGTGATGAGAGTATTGCCGTGTCGTCTGCAAATGATGTGACAGTTACATGATTGCTTGTAGGTATATCTGTGGTATATAGCAGAAAAAATATCGGCCCCATCACAGATTTAATTGGGCCGACATTTATATACGCATCTTGATGTTTTATTATAAAATATCTGTCCAGCAGATACGATGTTAATATTCTGTAGAAATTATGTACGAGTAGCAACCATCGCTTAATTTTGTATTGTAATCCCATATGCCACATCTTCTCAGAAGCTTGTGCTATGTTCATGAATAAAGCAGAACAATATCTTTTTTCCTCCAGGGCCTCTTCAATTACTTGAACTATTTTGTGTACTTGTTCTATTGTTGATGATCCGGAATCAGCTTCTTCTCCAGCAATATAGGCTTTAGACGCTTTAATAGTAATTTTTCAAATATTTAGAGATAATTGGTAGCAAGCTTATAGGTTTGTACGACATAACTTATAAGTAGGTTATAAATCGAATACCCTTATCCGGCAACTGATGCAAGATGTTTCCTGTGATAAGACCATATTCTAACGCCTTTTTAGGATTTAATTCTCCCTGTATCACAGATCTTATTTCTAATATAGAAAACTTCGTGATAGTACGATTCATTTGCAATGGTGCTTTCAAGTGGTTTTGAATCATTATTTCTTGTCCAGTGATCGTCACTTCTATGCATCGATCGAATATACTGTTCTGATGGTTTCAGCTTCTTAGTCGCCTTCCACAGTGAATAATCTGTTTTTTTCTGTTGGTGAATGTCATGATATATATTCTTGAATTTACTGGATTTTTTCATTGAGAAGCAGTTCTTTTAACTGTTTGACGGCCTTCTTAAGTTTACTTTTATATCCCAGTAGTCGATATCGTTGCCATTGTTGTCTTAACTTTCTTTTCTCCTTAATCATTTTCTTCACGACATTCGAACATTCTCCTTTCTTTCCTTTCTCACTTTGTAGTAGTGTGGATTTCCAAGCTGCCGCCTGACTACATTTATTGAAATGTTGCACTACTTGATTTAAATTACTTTCCGTCTTTAACGTGATATTTGTGTTTGAATTCTCTGTTACTTTATATCTCAAGCAATTCCAGTCAGTTTTACTATTGGTTAACATTGGTTGTTTCTGTGTATTCACGGATTAATGTAATTATATGCTATTCCTTTGTTGACTGTAGGTAGGTTCACTGGTTGATTTTAGTAATTCTCATCCTCTCGTTGTCACCAATCTTGATCCGCACTGTTGATGTTTTGCATTATAATTACTCCCTGCTATGAAGTGATGACCCAAAGAAATATAAAAATGATCAAATTGTTCCATTTTGTTTCCATTTTTATGCTATAGGACCTATGTTTTTGATTATAACTGCAGTGCCAACATGAGCTGTTCCATCTATTTCTTGTTCTATCAAGAAACTTTTAACTTCTTGTCCATGTTGCGACAAACCGTTGGCATTACAGATTGTTAATTTAAGGATTTTGGACATTAAACGATTTGGAGACAATGGTCGTTAGAAGATTAAGAATAGTATCCATTTTGGTCATTAATTTTTCCATCATAATTTGTAACCGTTGTGTAGAAGACTGCTGGGGTAGTTGTTGATGATTTTTTGAATTGTCCGTTGATTGTGTTTTTTTATACGATTTCCTTCCTCAGTTTGACCTTTAATTGAATCTTTGAGTTTCTGCGCATATGTTGTCCCAGTAATTAACTGATGAATTCGGTTTTATAGCGGGCTGCGACTTCTCCACAATTTTTTTCTCTGAGAGGGGGAAATCAATCGAGTTCATTTCTGGATGGCTACCATTACAGAGCACACATTTCAGCTCTGTATCGCACGTTTTATTTTCACATTGATTTGTGAGATGTTCACCTGTACATTTCACATAGCTGGGTTTGTGATTTCAGTAAGATTTGGTATGTCCGTATCTTTGACAAGTAGTGCATTGAACCACTTCACGCTTGAATGTATCAATCTACTTATCGAATGTATTTCTTTATTTGTTTCAATCATTCGAAGCTCAACTTTAAAGAGTGGGAGTGACTTTTTTGTACCACTTTGCCTCATGTTGCAGACATTAACAACATCGTGGCCCAGGTTAATTAACTCACTTTTCAAATCTTCGATGTTAATTGATGGATGCAAGTTTCGTATGACCACCCGGTAGGTCTTGTTCATTTTCTGTTGGAACGAATAGAATTCGGTGTTTCGTTTCGTTAGGGCTCTGATCAACAATGGGTATACCTCGGAATATTTTAACTGGATTTTAATCTGGTTAGTTCCAGTTATTTTTAAATCGAAGTTGTCTTCAGCCAGTTCCTTTAACAAGACAGATAAAGGATTTATTGTTTCCACACCACTTGGGGCGATTCTTCGACTTCCTCGGGTAAACTATGAAATCGGGTAGATAAAGGCACAGCAGATTGCGCTAACCAGTAATCATTTATCTTCATTTGGTTACATTTGGTGTTAAGTGTTATTAGACTCGTGTCATGTCCCAATCAATTTTGAGTAACTCATATTCAATCAAATTATATCTTAGATTATGAAAATTAATCGAAGGAAGGAAATGAACAGATTGAAACTTTAATTTATTTAAACGAATAGTAATTTGAAGTGGAGGATTGAAAGGATCGATTTTAGAAAGAACACATGATGTCTAGTGTTCACCACTAGATTATGTTGAGACAATCCAGTAATTTCTAGTGTTAAGTAGATATTCAGCCGTTTTACCTTCGTCACTAGTTGCGACAACGCCAGAAGTATCCAGATACCACTTAAAACATGATAAATTAAAGTGACCCAATATTAAAAATTTAAAGTTGGGAGGAGCTAAATCGGTCATGAAATCGCAAAATCGTTTATATTCATCAAATTTAACGTGGATAATAATATAAACAACACTCAACATTAAATATTCACTCTTGTTAAGACAAATCTTAACAAAGGCATTATCAATAACACGGAACTCATTAAAAAAAAGTCAATTTTAGTAGTAGACAACCCGTTCCTCAATGCCAACAAGACACCTTCACCGTTCTTTTTCTCGTGTATGTTAAAATTACGATCACTTCTAGCGATCACGAATAACTGAGTTTAGAGGAGTTAAGCCATGTCCCGGTTAAACATAATACATTTACGTAAGCTGGTTGACAAAATTTGCAATCAAATATCATTAGGTTTTGTCTTCGTACCTCTAATGTTATGATAAAAAATCTCTACAGTACTCGTATTAAATCATAAATCAAAAATCGTTATTACCAGTATAAAGCTTACATAATCGAAGATCAGGTATCTCGATTTTCAGTTATTATTCAAATATTTCGTAAATGAATAAAATGAAAGAAATCTTAAAATTGTGTTTCAGTTTTTTTTTTATGAAAAATCTTTTCTGGAATGCTTCCTGATTTGACATCGCGGAATTAATTTTCTGGAGGCGCAATCAATTTTATTGGTCTGCTCTTAATTAAATCTTAATTTTTTTATTTATTAATATAGATGAATTAATTTTGGCACACTCTATTTTGTACATAGGCGCCGCTTTCACAATAAAGTGTACAAGAAATGGTGAAACATGTAAATCAAAAACTAACGCAAAAATTACAGCATCACTGCACAACTCGGTTGAAAATTTCCACTGTCCTGATTATTGTTTTATTCGACATTGTGAATCGATATCAATGATGAGTACAGGGCCCCCAGGGTTTGGTCATTTTGTAATTGCAAACAATTTATCTTGTATGATAAGTATCACCCACATTATCTACTTTGTTATTGACATACCTTATTGTTATTGCTACAAACCGTTGGTACACACTTTTTTTAACTGGTTCTAAAATTTGTTCGAATATTATTGAAATGGTTGATTGAAACTGTCAAATAAAAATCGTAATGATTCGAGTTTAAGTTACTTTCGTAGATTATTCGAGTTTTTATAGATTATATGGGATTATTCGATTAAATTAAGAATCGTGTAGTGAGAATCGGTTGACAAGTGATTTGGCATCGAAGTTATTCGATATTTTCGAGATTACATATGCGATGTTTTCTAGGATTTTCGAATTTAAATAGCCCGAAGTCGCTTGACACCGAAGTTATTCAAAATATCGACATTATTTAATATTTTCGATATTATTCGAGCGATGTCTGTTTAATATTTTTCAGAGTATTCGAGATTCTTAGTGATTTCTTGATTTTTTAATATTATTCCGGGTTCATGAGGTTATTCTAGTTTTCGGGAAATTCAGCATCGAGTTATTTAAAGTTAAGTTTAGTTTGGAGGATATTGATTTACATATTTAGATGACAGTTTTTGAGAATATTTGAGTCTATCCGAGTTCCTTGAAATAATTTTGGATTATTCCGGATATTTTGAATTTGAACAGGCAAATTGGGTTGCTTGCTAGTCATAACGAGATTATTCGACATTTTCGAGCTTAACGTTGAAGATAATTCGAAATTTTTGAGATTTTCGAGCTTACTTGCTTATTGATATTACTCGGAGGATGCTACAGTTAATTCAAAACTACATAAGGTTCGATAATCTTTCGAGATTTTTTGTAATTTTGTAGATTTGTAGAGATTTTTTGATATTGTTGAAAATTGGTTGAAATTACTTGATAATTTACTAGGATTCAGTATAGCTGCTTTATGTTGAGTTGTATTAGGATCAGTAATACGATCATCTTACAGTGTGCCACAGAGATTCTTGTGTTTATGGCTATAGAGATAGGATATTTTCCTATAGTGTCTTTAAATAGCGAACAAAAGCATAATTTATTGTCTCTGTGCCTTCAAAATCTTTACGCTATGGGGGTTAAAATAATTTTGTAAACTTTTCAGTACCAAATCTTTTAGGATGTAAAACATTTTTAAGAAAAGATACGGATTTAGAAAGTTTAGATCCCAAATTTGTGTTCGACATTGTTTCTGTCACTCAAAATTTGGTTATATTTTGGTTTTATATCTGAGTATGTTGAAAACGTTTTGAAATATATAGTCGGTTTCATAGTTTTTAGGTTAAAGAAATCGCTACACTGCTCTGAGTGCCTTATGTATCTCGAATGTAACGATTCAACCAATTCACTTGTGGAATATAAAAACAGAGGGTGGTCTTAAGATTCCTAGAAAAGATATCGTGCAAATTTGTAAAATTACTGAAAAGGAAATTCGTTACTATATAAGTCAAAATAACGGAAATCAATCATCATTTAAATATTCGAATTTTTTTTTACATTTGTAACAATACGAAGAAATCTCTTAGCTTTAGATACAACTTGAACCGCTTTATCATCTTTTAATTATGTATTTAGGGGTGATATAATTTAAGTCTTGTGTATCTTTTTTTTAACCGTTTAATTGAACCGATTGAACTGAAATAATATTGCTCTTAAAGATGCATACATAAAACACCAAATCAGTTGATTTTTCGACATTTTTTATAGACAAATATATTAATTGTTTATGGCAATCCCAATATTTTCGATTTGGTAAATCAGAAAAATACAGAGGCCAATCGCTCATAACATATCTGCTGAAAAAAAAAGTAGAAATATCTTCCCCTCCTCGTAATTTTGGCTGAAAATATTACCAAATCAATCAACAATTAACATATTTGTCTATAAAAAATGCCGAAAAATCAACTGATTACAGACAGACAAAATAAAATTCTTAAAAAATATTCGTGTGGGCATAATACACACATAAATGAGGTTTCTCTATGGGTTTTTGATATTTGATGTAGTGAATAATAATTCGCTATGTTAGTGCGTTCTGGCCAGATACTTAATGTAAGTGGCTAGAGTGGAATTTTTTGTAGTTTGGTCGTAGCTGCCCGATGAGTAGACCAACTTTTCAGTACGAAACCAAACTACCAACATAAAGAACTCATGGAGGGTTCTCATTTTGCAGAGTTATACATTGGTATCGTATTACTCTTTGGGCCTTCAGCCAAAATTACGGGGAGGGGGGAAGATATTTCTACTTTTTTTTCAGTAGATATGTTATGAGCGATTGGCCTCTGAACTATTAATATATTTGTCTATAAAAAATGTCGAAAAATCAACTGATTACAGACAGACAAATTAAAATTCTTAAAAAAAATAAAACACCAAAGTAATTATTTCCGGATTCTGTCAATTAAATTATCTTGTATGTATATGAAAATACCTAACTTCAATTAGCTACCCAAAAAATAGCTTTTATTTTTAAGTACGACTATGGAAATTAATAACAAAAAATAAAAACAGAGAGGAGAAACTAAACAAAAAATAACGTTTGACATAACACGCCTCAGTGCGAGTTTACGACCTTTTTCTAAAGAAAAATTTTCAACAGGCAACCAATCGACGTAGTCTATTTTGTAAACAAATTTCCCCTTCAGTACATAATTCTTTTGTTTTCCATTTAAAACATATTGAATCTGCTGAAAATTTTTCTTCAGAAAATGGTCGTAAACTCGCACTCAGTGTAACTTTACGTAAAATATTCTGATGAAAAATTTTCAGCAGAAAATTTACGTAAACTCGCAGTCACGCTCAAATTTTGTTAGACTGCTCGGTTGATTCAAACCTACTATATTAAGACACGGGTAGTTAAAAACAAACGTGAACATGTAAATAAACATTTAAAAGCCTACTTTTAATAGATTTGTAGAAAAAATTGGGTACGGTCAAGAAATAAGGTGCTCTGCAGTATGCAGCAAGTTTATCAAAAATTAAGTTTTGAAGCGAAAGCTGCCCGATATGTCGCATTAAAATGCAAAAATTAAAAATTGGCTGCTTATCTAAGCTCTTCTTATAAATTTTCTTTTTCACTTCCACTTGTTATAACCTAAAAAAATGTTATTTCAAATCAAGCAGCATAAACTACGCAGCAGCTCAATTCTTGATCGCACCCATTATTTAAATTCTAAAATTTCTGATGCACGTGAAGTTTTTCCTAAACTTCTCCTAAACCTTACAATTCCTTTACACTGTTAAATTTGATTTTATTAATTCATAAAAACTCGTCATTCTTGTAACGAAGCACTTCGAATACTATCATACAATTCATATTAATGACAAAATAGGGCATGTATGGCAATAAACAATTTTAGGGGAATCAAAGGAAAAGGGGGTTCCTGAAACCAATTTGTGAAATTGCACAGAAGTGAACAGAATTTTTAACTCAATTTATTCTCGCCTCGAAGTAATTCGAGTACTACCATCGTTGTGGCTATGTAATTCTAATAACTGGTAATCCAGAGCATATATGGCAATAAAATATTTTGGGGGGGGGGGGAATCGGAGGATAAGGGGGTCCCCGAAATCAATTTTGTGAAATTATATCCGATCAGAAATTCTATGGATGATAATCAATTGTTAATGTGCAATTGAATTTAAGTAAAAAAATCAAAGAGACTTATTGTATAGCTGGTATTCTTTGAATCATTACGACTATAGTACTATACCCACTGCCATACACGATCATTCATATATTGCAATAAAAAGGCTGATTTCAATCTCTCGTTTCGTTTATGAAACCTATAATAATTCTTTGAACCAAGAACCAAAATTACTTTGACGAATAATCTCTACGGCAATGTTTACAAAAATCATTAATAATAAAATTCTCAGTTGAGCAGAACACATGTATTTTTCTCTGACATTGCTTGCAAGTTTCAGTATTACTATTTGCAATATGCGACACATTTTCGAAGCATATTAAACAATTATCTTTGACAGACAGTGAATTTCTAAGTATCATTACTTGAAGGTTGTATCTATATTGAGTTAAAGCGGCTATGTAGTTTTCTTTTTCGGATAGGTGATTTTCTATAGTAAAATTACAATTCACTAACAGATCAATACTATAAATCAAAAGGACTCCATAATTAAAAGAATCCCTTTGTTTTGGAAAAGTCTGATTTGTTTTTATTTCAAACGTGGGATAGGTCAATTTCCGCATTTTTCCTAGCTGTTTCAAATAATTTTGTGCTAGATCTCCTTCGGGTTTCAAAATTTTTTTAGGGGATAATGGATCGTACGTAACAATTATATTTAAATGTAAGTCTATGTAAATGAGAACCCAGTGATTTTCATTAATACATAGTGGGAAGAAAATATATCTCACTTCAGGGAAAATTTGGAGCTCAAATTGGCTGTCGCAGTTTTCGTCGTATATAAACGATTCATGTGTATTAAAAACTTTTAATACCTGATAAGGATCTAAACAGACCGAATTTTTGTTTTTGGTTACCAGAGAGATGCATAGGTATAAAACGTCATCAGTTAAATACCCATTGCCGGCTAATGATGAAAAACAAGAAATATTGAGACTTGTTACCCAATGGTTATTAATTTTAAAATGACCTAACTTGATTAAGCAGTTCTTGAAATTATTATAATAGTCTACACTATCTAGCAAATGATTTGGAAGAAACGTAATAACATTTTTAGATTCACCTTGAAAAGTTAGCCGACGTCCAGGTTTTCTATATCTTGCAAAAGCTCCTGACCCTGAATATTTTAAATACTTCCTTTTCGGTTTTCTATTCCATTCCTCTGATATCTTAAAAATATTTTCTGGATGGGTGACATCAATATTGCTTTTAGAACCAGGTGTGCATTTTACTATCGCACAGAATTGATTTTGGGTGTCTTTAGGAATTCCTTTTGTTTTATCATTAATTTTATTTTTTGGTTTTTGAGATAATGAATTCCTTTTTCTATGTCGTAGCACAGGTTCAAACCGTATCGATTGAATGCGCTGTGCAGATTTTTCTCTTAAGAGGTCAACAAACCTTCCAACTTTCATATGTGTTTCTACCATGTGCTTATTTTTCAAAATATTAAACCAATTTTCCGCTAAGGCGTTAGATACTCTATTCACATGTGTAATTTTCTTTAAATAAACAGAAGCCCAAAGTGGTAGGTATGTATGTTATATATTGTTTTAAGAAATAGGTTATAAAATTTGGACAATAAAATTCATTAGTAACATTTTCAATATCTTTTATATTACAAGCAATTTCGGAATATATTTCATAATATCTTTTATAGTACTCGGACGTATTAGTATTTTCCGGATACTCGGTTTCATCATCATCCTTTTCTATATGACTATCTTTCGAAATTTCCAAATCATTATACTTACTATTATCAGTAGAATACATCTTTTCTACAACATTAATAAATCTAGAATAGGCTTTCTCAAATCCAGCGTCTTTGGTTTTTGAAAGGCAAACTGTACAAAAAATTGCAAATATTTGATCTATGTCTTCTAAATGATCTGCATCTTGAATTTGATTTACAATAACTAAACGGATTTAATTTCACAAAATTGATTTCGGGGACCCCCTTATCCTCCGATTCCCCCAAAATATTTTATTGCCATATATGCTCAGGATTACCAGTTATTAGAATTACATAGCCACAACGATGGTAGTACTCGAATTACTTCGAGGCGAGAATAAATTGAGTTAAAAATTCTGTTAAACAGATATAATTTCACAAAATTGATTTCGGGGACCCCCTTATCCTCCGATTCCCCCAAAATATTTTATTGACATATATGCTATGGATTACCAGTTATTAGAATTACATAGCCACAACGATGGTAGTACTCGAATTACTTCGAGGCGAGAATAAATTTAGTTAAAAATTCTGTTCACTTCTTTGCAATTTCACAAATTGGTTTCAGGAACCCCCTTTTCCTTTGATTCCCCTAAAATTGTTTATTGCCATACATGCCCTATTTTGTCATTAATATGAATTGTATGATAGTATTCGAAGTGCTTCGTTACAAGAATGGCGAGTTTTTATGAATTAATAAAATCAAATTTAACAGTGTAAAGGAATTGTAAGGTTTAGGAGAAGTTTAGGAAAAACTTCACGTGCATAATTTCTGAATACAAATTGTCTGTTTTAAAATTTATTAATTTTAAATGTATCAATAGCAAATTATTTGAAAAACTGATTTTTAAATTTCTTCAAATTCTTAAGGCCTTGGCTGTTTCAAAAAATAAAAATAAAATTTAGTCCTCTCATTCATCATTTTTAACTTTCTCTGGCAGGAAAAAATTGCTTAGCAGGGAAAAAGTTAATTTCTCATTTTCTCAGTCGATCAAGGGTCTTGAAGATTTTAACTAAAATAAAGTAAATTTTTGGATTTGTATATTGGTTATAGAAGAAAAACAAATGAAGTTTTCCTGTGTATTTAGAACTTTAACGTACCAAAAAATTTAAAAGTCGAAGTGCAACTGAGAAGTTCATACTCATTTTACAACCGTTCGTTAGATTCAAGCTTGTACATATCTTACCAAATTACCATCGATTCACATTAACATTATTCGAATGAATTTGCCTAAGCCTGTTTTATACTCTAACCCTGAACATTTGATTCAAACAATTTTAGTGACATCTCAAACCAAATTAACAATGTCGAGTGATATATTTAAACTTTACACATAACTTAAATACATATACTCGTACCCTTTCATACAGATGTCATTGCATTTCGCATTAATCTTATTTATGCTGCCACATTATTCGCCCGGCTCCGAATTGATTTATGGTACAATTATTATGTTTTTTTTTGTTATTTTCTTTTTTGCGTAATTTATGTAAAATCTCAAATGGTTACAAAATTAAATTTAAATCTTGGTGCAAATTAATATCAGAAACGAAAATGAGAACAGAACTTTTAAAAAAATTGCAATGAACGCTTAAAACGACGTCTGCTAATGTCTCGACGCCTCTTTATCATTAAAATATCATGTGAGAAACCCATTGTTTACGATGTACTTATGTTGCACACATAACATTTATAACATAATTATTTTTATCTGGACGAAACATTTATGTATATATGTATGTATCTACATCAAAATGAAATGAATCATATCTCGTACTTGATGTATGTGATGCCAACCAAGCCACTGAAACCGCACATTCAACATAATGAAACGAATATTTAATTTCGCATAAAAACCAAAATAAAAAAAAAACAGAAATTAAATTAATTTTGTTTATAATAAGCGGGAATGTTAACACGTGATTTATCATCAAAGCAGATACGTGAGAGTAAGTAAATTATTTTTGGCATTCGCGCAAAATTTCTTTCTTTGCAAATCAACAACAAAAAAAAAACACACATTTCTTTTTTTGTTTCTTCTAATCATCTCTGTACTATTTCCTGGATTAGAATTGTTCGCAGCACATAGCATAATATAGTTTACATTGCGCAGTCATACAATTGAAATAAATTATAATTTTATTTTGCCTATTTGGGTTGGAAGATAATAGAAGCGGATACAATTTAATCGGTTTTCTTGTTTATACGCGCGCATAACAATTTCATTAGTAGAACCTGACTTAGAAAAAAAAATTTGAAATACAAATTAGAGATCTTTTATGGATTGTTTCACTACTATGGTCGAATGGAAATTATTAAAAAAAAAATCTGTTCGGTTATTACTGTTTATTGTGTTGATTTGGATTAATGATAGAAATGTATCATGGATATGTCTAACTGTATTATTATTATTATTAGAAAATATTAGAAGGGAACATTTTATTTACGAAGGTTAAATTAAAATTTTTGATTTTCAACATAATAATTTGCACTATCGCTAAATTTAGACTAAGCAGCTAAGCGCTGCTTAGCGTGTATACTATAAATGTATTATATGTACGTGCTTAGGGTTGCCAACTGGCTGGTTTTGAACCGGCCCGGCCGGTTTTCAGTGCATTATGCCAGGCACCGGTCGGACAGTTGCCCAACAAAATTCAATTTATAAACTTGTACCGATAAAATCGAAGTTTTTCGATGAGGTCAAATTTAAATTTCGTTAGTACTACGAATTATTACAAGAGGCGGATGGTATATGAATGCAATGAATGTAAGTATATATTCCATGCGTAAAGAAATTCGGTTCAACAAAGCGCGAAGCAAAAATATTTTTATTTATTTCCACCAACAACTTCTTGAGAAAGCCGAATAAACACTAAATAACAAAATGTTTTGAAGATCCACGATCAATTGATTAAAAAACAATTTTATTGAAGGGCCCATAACACTGAAGGGTCCATAACACCTCCTCACTTTCAACATTGTCACCCAAGTCTACACAGCCTACCGATCATTTACCATCCAATTCTGCTTGACTACGAACACCCAATTCGTCAAATAGAACCTTACAAAAGACCTCTTGATTATTTATCTACTATTTAAAAGTAGTCGCAACGTACGGAAAGATTCCTCTGTATATCCAGCCATTCCTTCAACACATTTATTTATTTATTTATTTATTTACATCTATTCTACAGTTAAAAACTTAATGAATAGTAAAAAAAGAATTATTATAGATTAAAAAGAAATAAAAGGAATACTAACAATAGGAACATTACCTAAAAAAACGAAAACTTTAAAAACGTAAAATGAGATTAAAAATTGCAATTTCTAATTGCCTTCCGAAAATACACTCTGGATCTTTCAAAATTAAATAAATGGTAAAATTCATTAAAAATTCTAGCCATTGACTTGGTTGGCTCATTGGAGCCATAATTCGTTCTATGAAAGTCAACAAACAAAAATTCCCTTGGACGCAAGCTTCTGGTAGGTACATAAATGCTCCAAGCAGAAATGAGTTCAGGACACTTAATGCGGCCACTAAGAGAATCACTAACAAACAAGGCAGATGCAATTTTTCGGCGTTTAACCAACGTATCAATGTGAAGGCACTCACACCGAATCACATACGATGGGAGACTTCGCACCTGTTCCCACATAGGTAGATGACGATCAGATAAATGACCAAGCTACCTGCGGCCATTAGATAGTAAAACGTTTCTGAATAGATTCCAATCTTGTAATATGCACATCCTGATGAGGATACCAAACCACTACAGCATATTCAAGGTGAGATCTTACTAAAGAAGTATATAGACTAACACACGAAAATGCATCCATAAAATCCTTTGTCATTCTAAAAATAAAACCTAACATAGAATTGGCCTTTAATATTATTTTATCTATGTGTAACGCAAAAGTTAATTTCTGATCAAACAGAACTCCTAAATCAACAGTTGAAGTTACTCTACAAAGTAGATCTCCATCAAAATAATAATTGACAATATTTGGATTGAGTGTTCTGAAAAACGACATCACCTTACACTTTTGTACATTGATGAACAATTTATTCTTAGAGCACCAACTAGACAATATATTAATTTCAGATTGCAAAACCTCAGCATCACTTACAGATTGAACATGCATGAAAATCTTCAAATCATCAGCAAATAATAAACATTTACAGAATTTAAAAATATTAGGAATATCATTCACGAATAAAAGAAATATAATTGGGCCTAAATGGGACCCCTGAGGGACTCCTGAATGACAATAGATATAATCTGACTTAACATCATTCAACAGAACATACTGCTTCCTACCAACTAGATAAGAAGAAATCCATTTAAGAAAATTTGGATCAAGACCAATAACCGAAAGTTTTTCAATAATAATTTTATGGTCGATTGAATCAAAAGCTTTAGCAAAATCAAAGTAAATTGAATCAACTTGGGCGCCTTTAGATTCAAGTGACTCAATAGTGAATTTAGTAAATTGCAACAGATTGGTAGTCGTAGATTTTCCACTGGTGAAACCATGCTGGAAACAAGAAATTATCTCTTTAGTATGGAATAACAAATGTTTCGACACAATTAATTCGAAAAGTTTTGGTATAGACGAAAGAATTGAAATACCACGATAATTTGATATATCAGAACGGTTACCCTTTTTGTAAATTGGAACAATGTGAGAAATTTTCCAAGCTGAAGGAAATTGTCCAGAAATTAATGATTGGTTGAAAAGATAACATAATGGAGTTACAATATATGAGCTCACACATTTAAGTATTGACGAAGGTATCCCATCAGGCCCACATCCATCATTAAAATCTGACAGATATTCATAAATGTCTTCTTCAGTTATTGATAGGTAAGGAATATTAAATTGGCAATTACTAACAGTAGGGTCGCTTTCAAAGGATCCGTAATTAACTTTATATACCGATTGAAAGAAACTAGCAAAACCCTCGCAGATTTCAGGAACCGTGCTCAGTTTACCTCCATTAAAAATCATTACCGATGGATAGCCAGTTGTATTACGTTTTTCGTTAACAAACTTCCAAAATGTTTTAGGGTTTTGTTTGATATTAGTTTCAATCACACTTATATACTGACAATATTTAGAATGAAATACAGATTTAAATTGTTCACGTAGATCAACAAATTTGGATTTATTCAGTTGACAATTATTGGATCTGATTTATACCATTCTCCAATTGTTTTGGGATGAGGCAACAAATCACTAAAGATTTTCCGAGCGTAGTCATCTCCTTTTTGGGGAATAAAAATTGTGTTTCATAGCGAATTTTCGAATTTCAAGTGGATATTTTGTCGGTAGCGATAATGCTTTCGATTTACGAAGCTGCCTTTTTAAAATTTCCTTTATGGGCTGCATCGATAGCAGATTTATAAGTTGCTCTTCTTGCAAGTGATTTTAGCTTCGAAGACCTTGTAGTACAGTTTCCAAACTATGTATCTATTTTCCCGTTACGGCGAGAAATTTTTTGTTTCAAACTATAATGCCTTTTTTAAGTTCTCTGTATGATGATCTTAACAAGTTTAGTTTCATTTTTCGGCGCATATTTTTTTTCGGTGACGATGAATCGCCTGACGTTGAGGAAGAAAACCGCCTAAATGGAAAATCGGGGTTTGTATGGAAAATCACGTATATGGCAAAATTAAATAAGATTCTTAGTTTACGGTTATTTTTTTCAAGAATTCATTTATTTCAACGTAAAATATAAATAATAATTTTAATTACTATTTACGAAACGTTTAGACTTGTTTATTTAAAAAATCGAATTTCTCAAGGTTCTCAAGCCTGAAACCACCGTTCAGGAATACTCAGGCCACATTATTGTGTTAGCATTACTTTGATACGGGATACCAATTTCAGTTCAGAATAAAAATTAGCCGTTATTTTATTTTATATATAGATTTCCTAGAAAAGTGGATACGAAAAAACAGTGGATAAAGGTTTTAAATAAAAGCATAGTAAGACGCAATTCATTGATTTGAATGGGATACGCAAATAATTAAGAGCAAATGCTATTCCAACCATCTTTCCATCGACGTCATTCTCAGTGAAACGAACACATTTAACGAACTTGGATATAAATTTGCCGAATTTAATAGAAGGCGACACAGGGGCTAACGTACCAAGACGCTACCAAAATTACTATTGCCGTGGCCCTTACACTGTAATTCCTCATTATAGGATTCTTTGGTTATCGGTAACGGTAAATTAAAAGGAAAGGTAATTAAACCTGGTAAAACTAGTTTATTTTTGTAAAACTTGTATGGTGTTGTTTTGACGTGACAACGTCTCACTCCAGGGTCGTCATATATGTAACATACTCAAGTTAAAACTTACTGTTCGGAAACAATCACAACTATCAAAGAGGTCAGTGTAGAACTACGACTCTGTGCTACAATACTTAATAGTGAGCGCTTACATAATCCTAAGAAAGAAGGGTACGCAGCGCAGAGCATGTTTCTCGGCGAAGTTTTGCTCATAAAAGTTTACTCCGAGCGACCTAGCAAGCCACTGCGTCTGTTGACTTTAGAGTTTCTGATCTTGATCTACTCGCAGATTAACTCACAATTGAAAACAAGGGTGATTGAAGGAAGTGGAGTATGTAATTTTTCATGAACACGTAGAAAATTGTTGTTTATGTTACATACATGAAGAGAGCATGCTATTGTGACAAGCCTTGTTTCCTTACATCCACAACTACTCCCAATACGTTCCACCGGTAATTAATGTGGATTTGATAATTTCGATGCTTCTGTGTGGTGATTTCAACATCGATGTGATCACTAACACCGAAATGAATTGAATGAAAAATAACTTCAACTGTTTTCTTTTTTTTAGGGAATGGATTAATACATAATGCTTAGGATTTTTTGTATGCATGTATGCGCGAGAGGCAAACAGACAGACATAAACACACACATATACACAAACATACACACCACCCAATCGTGGCATTTTTTGCTGTCACCATTGGGAGAGGAACATAGAATTACACGAGGGATAAAGTAAGCGTTCTGCTTACTCTACCATCGAGAGCGACCAAGCTTAGACTTCTATTGAACATCCTGTTGCTCAAACAACCCTGAGAGGCTGTCCATCTTTGATCTTATGTTCGCTCGACACGTAACAACGAAACATTGAGCTTCATATCGTACTTTTCATATCATCGTTCAATTCGGAATTATGTACTTCGTTAGACGTACATAAGTTTCAACCTACATGTTTGCTTTGATCAAACTGGATAGAGATGTTATCACGCCTTGAACACTGTTACCGTGTCGACGACACAGCCAACAATATTTTTTTATTCTTTGATTTCGGCTGAGTTTTCTTAATTTTTATAGAGTTTTGCCAAGTCCTGATTGCCCTCTTTGATGTCCCAGATTTGATGTTTTGATCATTAACTATAATTCCTCGAAATTTTCTAAATTATTCGAATGCAGAGTTCTTCGAGATTTATAATTTAGCCTCAGTTGTCCGGGGTTTCAAAATTTTTCATGAATATCCGGATTTTGCGATAACATTGAAGTTGTTCAAAATCATTCGGGTTTCATAAAGAGATAATTCGAAAGTTTTTGGCGTAATCTAGATTATTTCGAGCTTATTTGAGATTTTCGAAATTATTCGAATTTTGAATGGGTTCTCTCGAGGTTAATCAATATTCCGAGATCATTCAACATTTGCTATTGGTTATTCGAAATCATTCGAGACTACCCAAGTTATTTAAATTTTACAAGATGGTAATTAGTAAGATTGAGTTAATTTTACTTTACAAACTTTACGCAATTTTTGAGAGATTTCTTAAATTTTCAAGATACTTCAAAATTGTTGAGACTTTTCAAATTATTTTCGAAGTTTGTGAATTAGAATTATGTATGATTAGGAAGGTTCTTATGTTCCAATTAGAAAAAAATCTATTAGGCAATAGGATATTTTGGCTCTAATCTGGCCTAATGAAATAGGTATCAAAATTAGAAATCAATTGCATTTTTTTCCTAGTTTGTCAAAATTATAGTAATTCAGCCAAAAATTAAATAGTTTTTGTTGAAACTAAATATTGGTTTAGTAAAATAAAGCAAACGGTAAAGATGCTTGATGTAATGCATAAAAATTGTGCCTTTTACGCCAGTATTTGTGAGCTGTGTGACATACAATTTATGTATTTCCTCTGCTCAATAACGTAATTCCAACCAACATTTTTAATTAATTTTAAGCTAACGGTATAAAACTTAATTATTTTACCGGTAACCGATAGAAACCGCGTCGTCCAGCTGCTTTTTTCATCGGACCACTGCTTGGGACATCACTGCTCTAAGGTATAAAACGAATTAAAATACTATAAAGAAATTGTTATGCAGATTTAAAAAAAAACAATTTTGTGTAAGTTAACGATACCAACACGAAATTTTTATCTCGATCAGTTTTTTCTGTTGAAAAATTAACAAAACTTTAGCGAGCACTGCATTTGCCCAAAAATAAAAATCCCAAAAAAAATCTTAAAAATGAGGGTTGAGGCGATATTCAAAAAAATCAAACATTTCTTTTTAAATATTTTTAATTCGTTGTATACATTAGAAGTAGAGGGCTGCCGCCCCAAATTCCCGCTTAGAATATTTTAAAAAGTTGTGTTTTTGAATATTCAGATGCTAAAATAAAAAAACTCTTCAAAGCCGCTTTGCATTGCTCTTCCGTGCGCAAGGATACAAAAAGTTCTGTAGCAGCCTTTTGTTTTCGTAAAGTATTTACTTTACCTAGGGCGGAACTTTGCATTTTTCTGTAATTCTTTGTATCCCAAAAATTTTTCATAAAAATTAGCAAAAATTAAACACCAACCAAAGCCAGCTGTTCAAATAATGCTACTGCCATATGTCCAACACACATTGAAAAACACTCAGCTCCTTCAGCCGCGTCAAAGATTCACTGTTGAGTGTTATGGTGGCTTTACCTCTATTGTCTGGATGCTAATCATTATATTATATCATTGTATTGATGCAAGATCCACCTTCACTCGCACCCACCAACCCACCAACACAAGTTTCATTTTAAGACTTAGTCATACTCAGGTTAAAATTTTCACTGACTGAGTGTTACACAGACATCTAATGAAGGAAATGTGGAATTTACTCGTTCATCGGCAATTACCACACACCAACATGGAAAAACTTTGGCCTTGTATATATAAAATTTGTATTGTCGCCAATAATATTTTTAGATAAATTCTTGACTTTTGGGAACTAAGGCAAATTCTGATTTTTTAAAATTCTCAAAGTTTAAAATTTAGCATACCTAAAATCCATTTAGGTGTATGTTAAAAACCTAATCGGATACTTATTTATACTCCGGATAAACGATTAGCTAAATACCACTTTATAATGGGAAACAAAAACCATTTGACTAATTGGTGCGCTGCTAACTCAATTCTCCACCACTGATTAAACCTCTTGATCCGACAAATGCTAATTAATTTTCACATCGCTTATTTATAATAAAAAGTCTATTTAAAATGTGTACATTACAAACTCCTTTAGTAACTAACAGAAATTTAATTATTTTAGTCTATTCATATATCTGCATATGCTAGTGTAAATTGCACACAGTATAACAAAATAGTAAGCCAATGAACTTGAAATTGCAATAAATTTCTGTCTACACATCACAATAATAAACACATAAATACTATTTATTGTGAACCATATTTTGATTAATTTTAATTAATTTGGTAATTTATCGCGTTTACAACACATGATTTATGTGTGAGAAAATTTTTATGTTGGCGCATACATTTTTTGCATAATTAATTAATTCGTTTATTTTTTTTTTTGTATATTTCCAGAAAAATTCCCAAACACTCGAGAGATATTTTATCGCATCAATTATTTTCCAAACCCTATCATAACCGTCAATGATGTTAAATACGTAGTCGAAGATATTATTCGGCATTTTAATTTGATTAATCGAAATTCGTTGGCAATCGGAAATGATGAATCATCACATATTGGATGTACATTAGCTATACATAATTCGAAATTCCTATTGTTGCGATGTATTGTAAATGCACAACATCAGGATAAATTAGGCGAATCAAGTTCATTGTATCATGAAGGTGAGCCTTGTTCGCAATGTGCCGAAACAACGTGTAACCAGCGATATAAATCACTTTGTGGCATAGAATCGAGACGTGTTCGACGTGAAACGGATGATAGCCACAATAAAACATTCGCATTGAAACCAAAATCAAAAATTGTGATTAATAATGAGGAGGGCGGTAATGATGATGCATATGATGAAGAAGATACGGATGAAGATGGTTTCGTCGATGAAGATGAAGAGAATGAGATGAATGATGATTCATTGCCACGACAATCAAGAGAATATGGTGATAAATGTAAAGGGACTGAGGAATGTCATTGGCCGATGGTGTGCGAAGAAATGCCCGATTCCAAATCAATGTGTACATGTGACGAAAGTTATTATTATTATGATTCTGCTTTGGGCACATGCCTCCTCGACGCTTATGACATGGTTGACTATGTCAAACAAATTGTTGAAGAGGCCAATCTTGATATTGTTTTTAAAATTAATAATAATACGGTGCAAGATGGGCTACAAGTTTCCTCAATAACAGAAGATGTGGGGAAACGGATAAAATTAGAAATGAACGAATTCGTGAAAATTAGTTCGGCACAAAATCGCGGCGGGGATCTAACTGGAACTATTATTATCGCTGTCATAATGGCCGTTTTATCATTAATCACATGGGTGGTGTTCATAATATTCATGAAACGATTAGAAAATTCGTAAGTTATTAAATGCGGATACCTTGTACAGTAGATACAATTAATTATATTTTTATTTCTCCATTTCATAAAGGATTGATCGTAAACTAGAAGAGAAATCTGGCTTTAGACCGGGCGTCAACAGCTCATAAAATTTTGAGGTTAATTATGCAGCAACTATAATCGCGTATAGCGCACGCTTAAAATCTATGTGTATAACTTATTTATTAGCAATTAAATATTTAGATATAGACATGTGTTATTATTAAAAATAATTAGGAAATCATTGATAAGAAACAAATTATTATTATTTCATAATGTATGTGATAAATCTGAAAGAAATTTTCGTCGAAAGAACCCGCGCCTTTTTAAAATTTGTGTAGCGTATAACCAAAAATAAAAAATAAAAAATTCAATAATTAATTATTATTAACAAATTATTATTATTATTACTAAAGAAGCAAGTTTTATGTTTAAAATAGGAAAATGTCGTAATACATAAATCACATCGATCAGCGGAGATAAAAAATGTTATGTATTTTGTATGTAGTACATAAATGTATTTTTGTAATGTTTTTTTTTTATGTATATTAGGTAAAACTCTATTTTTATAAAAACACAAAATCGTTTTCAAATTTTATTTTATAATGTAATAAAATAAAATGTTTATTTTTAATTAGTTTTAATTTTTTTTTTTATGTATAAATAAATAAAAACTGTTTAGGTTTTAAGATTCAATGTAACTTGGTTTTATTTGGAGTCTGTAATAGTGAATTTGCTAAATAGAGGACAAGGGCAATGGGTGAACTGAAAATTATTTTGTTTTTATAGTAAGCAAACGATTGTTTATTTTCTTAACAATTCAAAAGAAGTATAAATAATTAATGTACAAATCTTATATTTATTATGTGTTTCTAGATTTAGTACTTCCGATTCGTTACTGAATATTTTTTATTACTAGCGTGCCGTGACCCGTTACATTCCGACTAGAGTTTCCAAAATACCCGGATATCGGGTAGTTATTTTGTGAACTACCCGAGCAAATTTTTTAATAATAATATGAATTTAAGGCGGTTATGCATAACTGGCTCTTAAAGCTGTAAGACACTCATAAAAATTTCAGTTTTGCTATCGATTTGTAAGCCCAAAAATGTGACTATTTGGTTTTCTCACAATAAAATAGACACATCCACTTTTATGTTACAGTCTCTTTATTTTAACAATATTAATTATTGGTCTTGTTTGTTTGACCAACAAAAATGCAATCCCATTCCAGTACAGTGGGAGACGCAAGACTACCTTTAATCATTACCATTTACAGTGAGGCCCATAATAATAATTATTTACATTTTTTAAATACATACATAACACTTTCCATAACTTACTTTAGAACTTATACTTAACAGTTTTATTTTGATACAATTCTTTGATCCTATTAGATTTTCTTATAGGGGTCATTTCAAATTTTTGGTTTGCTTAGCAATATTGAGAAAAAATTTGACAACTTCTGACATAGGTTTTGACATGTGGTATTGTGCATTTGTTGTATATCTAAAAGCTTGCTGTAAGCATCTACAGGGTGGGCCAACTTGGACTGACTGATTTAAAATACATGTAACTTTCGTATTTTCAAAATTTTTGATTTGTTTTTTTTTTTGAAGATTATAAAGAATTTTATAAAATTTTTTAAGGTCTTCATACTTAAAGCGAGAACGTGTCAAAATTGCGCAATTTTAAATTTTTTCCGAACGATCTATTATTACAATACAAAGAAAATACAGTTGGCATTTTAATACTGCCACAGTTCCCAGTGCAAACATGATAAGAAACATTATAACCCGTTTTGAGGAGCGGGGTGCGGTATTTTATGAGCTACGAATAAATGTTAATCGAGCTGTTCTCAATGAACAAGCTGTGGAGGCTGAATGCGAAAGTGTCAACGATGAAACATCTAGGGCTACTCGTCGGTGTGCTACTTAATTGGGCATCTCCAGAATATCACTGCGGCGTAATTTGAAACTTTATCTGTAGATGCTTCCATACAAAATTCAAGTGGCCCAAGAGTTATGGCCGAGGGATGCTAACTTTTCGATGATCGAATAATTACAAAAAATTCAAATTTCGCTTGGCCATCTCGTTCCCCAAATTGGTCGGCTCCTGATTTTTTTTTGTTGGGTTTCTTGAAAGAACGGGTTTACGTGAACAAACCACAAAAAATTCGGCAACTGAAGCAGACTATTCGGAGAGAAATTGCAAATTTGATTACAAAATGCCTCAGAAAGATCCACTAACTGCTACCAAGAAAATTGAAGTCATTTAAGGAATATTATTATTCAAACTTACCTTTAAAAAAATTTATAAAATTCTTTATAATCTGCAAAAAAAAACAAATCAAAAATTTTGAAAATACGAAAGTTACATGTATTTTAAATCAGTCAGTCCAAATTGGCCCACCCTGTACTAATATTAAATATATATTACCTCCGAAGTGAAAAAAATCCAAATGGATTCGTTCAAATGGAACAGTGGTGGCTGACCAACTGCAATTTATCCGCTACTTTGGTATATTTAAAATTTTTTGACAAATTTCGCATTCCTTCACAAATTTTTCGATTTCTTTGTCTATTGAGTGCCACCAAAAGTAAGACCTAATCTGCATATTCATTTTAACAATTCCACAGTGATTTTGATGACATAAATTTAAAATTTCTTGACGAAGACTCACTGGAATTACTAAACGGTTACCATAAAATATACACCCATCATCACAACATAACTTAGATTTTTTATCTTTATATGGTTTTACATCTTCGCTTATTGACTCAGGCCACCCGTTTTTGATATATTTTAATACTTCGCTTAAAACGGTATCTCGTAATATAGCTTTTTTGACCTGTTCAATGTCGATGGGCATTTCAGAAGACACATTTATTGAATTTACACTTATGTGCTTAATATTAGTACTACTTTGAAGTGGCAATCGTGCCAAACAATCTGCGTTCGACATTTTTGACCCAGGTCCATGTAGTATTTTATACCTGTACATCGAAAGAATAATCGACCATCGCTGCAATCTTGCTGCTGCGATGCTTGGAATATTTTTATTAGAATTAAATATTTCCCTTAAAGCTTGGTGATCCGTATATACAGTAAATTCTTTGCCTTTGGCATTTACGACAGCCAATACCTCTCTATAAATCTGAGAATAATTCTTCTCAGCTACTGATAAAGTACATGATGCAAACATTACCGGCTTTTCCTCCCCGTTATAATAATGGGAAAGTACAGCCCCAATTCCGTAAGGGCTTGCATCCGTAGATATTATTATTGGCTTATTCGGATCAAATAATTCCAGGACATTGTTATTTGTTATTAACATCTTTGCTTCTTGAAAAGACTTTGCTAAACGGTAAGACCACTCTCGTATTTAGCGCCTTTATTTAATAACGCATAATAATCAACTAATTTGGCGGACAGATTGGGAATAAATCGCCGATAGTAATTGCCTGTATTATTTTAGGATTCGGCTGAATAGTTTGTTGTTTGACAAGACATGACCTAAATATTCAACTTTCGTTTGAAGAAAACAACACTTCTTAAAATTATTTTCACATTGTGGCTATTGAGACGTTCTAAAGTTTGAAATAAATTATTTCGACATTCCTCTAATGACGAGCCACCGATGATTATATAGTAATAGTAATTGTAATATTTTATTAAAATGTTAAATAAGCCGAAGCTTTTGAATAACAATCATATTTACAAATATTATCGATGTTCAGTTATCAATTTAAACAGACCCTTTTTAAATAAGCCTAGAGAGCTGATGAATTTTAGCTCCAAAGGCAAGCTGTTCCAGGTGATAATTGTATTTATCAATGCTGAATTATTCCTAACATTAGTTCTGTTAACAGGCAAGTTAACATTCTTTGTGCGCAGTGACTGGGAAAAATTTAATTTTTCATGCAAATACAATGGCATGTCCGATTTAACTATACGAAACATAAAAACGGCAGTCCTATAGCAGTAAAATTGAAACAAGTCGCATCCAAGAATTATATCTTTATACTCAGAGATATGATCAAACTTTCTAAGATCATAAATATATCGAGTGCAATTATTAAATGTAACCTCAAGTATACGTCTTGAGGAACTATCACATTTGTTATAAATTACATCACAATAGCTGAAAATGGGTACAACCAAGCTTTTAATTAAATAAATTCTTAAGTTAACAGGGCAAAACTTTTTTATAAACCTAAGCGTGTACAAGCTATAATTAATACGCTGGCACAAGGAGCGCACATGGTCGTTCCAAGTAAGATTTGAGTTCAGTATAAGCCCTAAATTGTTTAATGTTGGAACAAATGAGATGATATCACTGTCCAAATAAAGCACAGGTCTAATATTAAGAGAAGTATTTCTAGAAAGAAACAATGCTTTACTTTTACCTGGATTAATTGAAAGTGAATTATTCTTGGCCCATAAAGAAATATTTCTAAGGTCAGAATTAAGTCGCAAAACAATTTCATTCAATTCTGATAAGTTACCACCAATATACAGTTGCAAATCGTCGGCATACAGATGAAACCGACAATTTAGGATTCGCCATGATAGATCATTTATATAAATGGAAAATAACAAAGGACCCAATATGGATCCCTGAGGCACTCCAGCAAGTATCCCCGCAATACAAGAATGATCATCACCACACCTCACAAACTGCTTACGATTACATAAATACGAATGCATCAACATAATAGCAGAATTGGAAAACTTATAATACAAATATAGCTTATGTAACAACTGGATATGATTAACACAATCAAATGCCTTAGAAAAATCCAAGAGCACCAAAATAGCCATCGAATTTCTACTGTCTAAGGTAGACGACAGATCATCAACAATATGTACAAGGGCTGTAGTAGTGCTACAGCCGGATTTGTACCCGGATTGATATTTACAAAGAAAATCAAATTTATTAAGGTGCTCCTGGATCTGCAATTGCATAACTTTTTCCCAGACCTTAGATAGAGCAGACAAAATACTAATTGGACGTATATCACCAATACCAGAAATAACATCCTTTTTAGGTAGTGGTGTGATAGAAGCTATCTTCCATAAATCAGGAAACACAGACTTTGTCAAACATTGATTTATAATGAATGTTATAAGAGGCAGGAACAGATCAATAAATAATTTTAGTACCTTGAAGTCTACCATATGATAAGCTTTCGAATCTGATTTAATTGCACGAATCGCATTCAACACTATAAGTTCATCAACGCAATCAAATACAAATGCATGAATTTCAGAACTACAGAAATCAATATCAGGTAAAGGCAAAACCCCAGTAGAATCACAAATATTACAAATCCCAGACAAGATTTGTTCCGCAGAAAATTCAATGGCTGCATCACCTGTAGAGCTTGAAACACCTAGTTTTTTAAATTATTCCACGTTGTCTTAGAGTTATGAGCATTCTCAAAATAACATTTTTGTTTAGCTTGATTGATGCCTTTAACAGTTTTATTCCTAAAAAATTTAAAAGCCGTCAAATCAGCATTCAACCCATACAATTTATATTTTTTATGAGCCAAATCCCTACATTTCATTAAATTTAATATATATGAATTTAACCACGGTGCAGTAGGGCATTTATTAATGATACTTTTCCGGGGTACACAAGCTAAATCTAAATGTAAGAAATTTGAATTAAATATATCAAGGATGTCATTCACATCGGAATAGTTGTACATATTAAACCAATCTAACGAAAAGAAATAATTTACAAAATGCTCGTGATTGATAGCTTTATAATCAGGAACAACAGTATAAGAAATTTGATCCCTAGTACGAGAAAACTTATAAGATGCAAAAATCAAATCATGATCAGAAATAGCAGGAACAGCAGTCTGGCCAAATGAAATAATATTATGTCTATCAGGTACGTACAAAATTATCAGATCCAAAAGACTGTTGATCCTAGTGGGTCTATAAGGTAAATAACATAAATTATGCAAATTCAAACAAGCTTCTAGTTGATTATTAACTATCATATTGAAGTTAAAATCACCACAGCAGAAAATCTTTTCATAGCTTATTAGGTATTCAGCAAAAATTGTTTGTAAACTGTTAATATCATTACTACAAGCAGGAGGTGGGTTGTAAATAACCAAAATTAAAATTTTACCAAAACTCCCAGTAAGTTCAGATGCTAGATATTCTACTTTACCCAAAGAACCAGAGAATATTTTTTTAACCTTAAAAGTGGCCCAAAAATAAAGACCAACTCCACCCCAATTATTATTTATTCGATCAGATTGTAGCAGTTTATAATTATTAATTTGAAGCGACTTGTTAGAAATCTTACTACTAAGCAAAGTCTCAGTCAAGGCAAGAATATCAAATTGATATGTTTGTAAAATAATAGTTATGTCATCAAAATGTTTTACCAAGCTGCGCACATTCAAATGACCAAACTTTAAACAAGAATTATTAGGTACCTGCAAATTATCACCTGGAACAGCTTGATTAGCTTCATCGATTGAGCCTGTATACATATTATAATTATGTAAAAAAATGTTGTCATCTAAACAAGTGGTGTGTCGATTACAGCTGGTATCCGAAATTTCACACGTGAAGTTAGAGATGCCCGAAAATTTTTTTTGTCAAATTTTCTAACCAAAATACCAATTGGCCAAGTAGCAGGATCCAGAGCCTTACCACGCAATTCTTCCTTAAACCCCAATTTGAAGCACACATATTCCAAATCATTCAGATTGTGATTCTTTGGGACTAATTTAGAAATTTTACAGTTATCTGTATCTAAACAAGTTTTTGACATAGCCAGGATGTCGTCCTCAGGAGTATTAGAAGCAAATCTTGAAATATGTATCCAAAACATTGGAGTAACCGTTTGTATACCAAAATTATTCGGAACATTTTTAGTACCACAAATAGATTTAGTGACTACGCGCTGTGGAGTTTTAACTCCAACTTCATTAGCATTCATACATTTGCTTGGTTGATCCGGAGCACCACTGCGAGAAGCAAGTGCATTCGATGCTGCAACAGGATCAACTACAGGATTTTTTACCACTTCAGCAAATGTCGTACAAGAAGCACCGGAAAACACTGGATTTTGATCGTCGTCATTAGTTAAAGGCGATGTAACCACAGCTAAATCTTCATTCACACCTACAGAGGAATTTAAAGGCATAGATGTAATAACATTAGTTGATCTCAACTGAGGTAAACAATCCAAAATCATGCCGATCTTTTGTTTAAGCGAGGAAACTTCATCAAGCAACTTTTCAATGAAGGAATGCTGAGCATTATCATCACTCAAATTATGTTTAATTAATTTAAGAAATGCTTTATTTCTTAAAAGGTCACGGCAATCGCAGCAGAACCACATGATATTTGGGCATTTCAAAGTTAGATTATATGCAACACGATCAACCTCAGCGCATCCATAGTGGAAAGTGTTACTACAAAATCCAGAGCAGCTAATCATTTGATTATTAGTAAACGCCAAGCTGCATTTACCGCATTCCATATTATGATATTAACACAATAACAGAACAAGAGAAAGAAATAGAAATGGCAATGTCAAATTAATATTTACACTGTTTAAAAACTTATTCACCAAACACTAATATTTACACAACACATAGTACATAGTTAATAATATTAAATATTAAATTATAATATTTATTTCACAAAATCGAAATCAAATTATTTTTTAAAATTTTCAAATCAGAGAAAAATAAACAAACGTCTGATCACTTGGAAAACTCGATTTTTATTTCCAAATAAATTTATCATCCAAATACCAATATACATTTTTCAAATTGACTAATATTTGGTCTATGATAGACTGAAACAAGGAAGGTGTACTTGCTACACCAAACGGAAGACGAGTAAATTGAAAAAGACCACGATGTGTATTAATTGTCAATAAATGTTGTGATGACGTAGATACTTCTAACTCTTGGTATGCCCCAACGGGGGTAAGGGGATAATGTTCAATTTATGGTGACCGATTTATGGTGACATTACAGTCAGAGTCAATACATAAACGAATATCTCCGTTTGCCTTTGGCACTACGACTACAGGACTAGCCCATTCGGAATAATTAACTGGAACTATTATTCCATCACTTATACCAGCCTATTAATTTCCGCTGACACTTTTTCTTTCAATCGCAACGGAACTGCATACGACTTATGAAAAATTGGGCTCCACGACTTAATATGGATATCAGTTTTATACCCGCGAATAACATGATTATTGTTCTCTGATATCAAATTCGGAAACTGACTTCGTATAGAATGTGCTCTATATTTTCATTGATTTGATTGATTTGACTGACAAAAAATTTACGGCAATTTATTTTATTTTGAGAACCACCATTTCTAACGCATACCGTTGTTCACCAAAACTCACTTGAACTTGTATTTTCCCCATTATTACTAAATTTTAACATGAAATAGTTGACAAACAGTTATGACAATCTAATAATTTTACTTTATTTATTTATTTATTTATTACCAACTTATACATAACTGGTTACATCAATAAGAAATTTAATAAAATTATATAATGTAAAGATTACCAATAATTCAAAAGAAGCTTCGACATCAATTCCTTAAATGCATTTCTAGACAGATTAAAGTCAAAAGCCGGCCGTACTTTATTAAAGGAAGCAGAAGAATGATAAACCGGTTCACATTTACCGTAGTTTTGCCTACAAAACGGCAACTTAATTTGAAAATCTTTATCGCGCAGCACACGTAATAGAGTATATACATATATCAAGCAAACTCAAAATTTCCGAACAATCGATTTTAGACACCAATAAATCTCGAACAAACATTGCGCTAATTTCAATTCTACGAATAAATAGCGGCTCCATATTTATTAATTTACATCTACCTCGATACGCTGGGAGTATGAAAGCAGGTACATTCGCATCTCTAGGCAACCTTCGTAGTGCGTACATTAAAAATCGCTTCTGAACCCTCTCTATGCGATCTGAATAGTTAATATAAAACGGATTCCATATTACAACACCATATTCCAACAATGAACGAACAAAAGAGACATATAAAGTTTTAATTACGTAAGGATCATGAAAATCCTTAGCAAACCTTTTAACAAATCCAAGCATAGAATTCGCTTTAGAAATGCAACCTTCAACATGTTTATGGAACGATAAATTCGAAGTAAAGGTTATACCTAAATCTTTAAAAGTATCAACAGTTTCAATACTACAACCATCAAAGAAGTAATCGTAACTAGTGGGTAAGACTACGCGGGTGAAACACAATGTTTTGCATTTGGAGATGTTTAGAATCAAATTATCCGATGTACAACAAGCCTTGAAGTTTGTCAGGTCAGACTGAAAGTCAAGTGCATCATTGGCGCAAGAAATAGTTTTGAAGATTTTTATATCGTCCGCATAAATGAGAATGTCGGAATGACTTAGACAGTTGACCACATCGTTTACGAAAAGAATGAAGAGCATGGGACCCAAATGGCTGCCTTGAGGGACTCCTGAAGAAACATCAATCACTCTTGAAGTGAAGCTGCCAATTTTCACAAATTGAGTTCTGGATTTTAGATAAGATCTAATCCAATCAACTGGCAAGTAGTTACAATTCAATGAAATAAGTTTCCGCAACAGCAAGTCATGATCGATCTTGTCAAAAGCCTTACAAAAATCAGTGTAAACGACCTGCACAATATTACCATTTAATAGAGCCCTTGAAATACAATTAGTAAACAAAACTAAATTAGTAATAGTTGACCTACCAGGGAAAAATCCATGCTGTTTGGAAGAAATGAAAGTCTTAACATGAAAGAATAATTGATCTTTAACTAGTTTCTCAAAAAGCTAAAACTGATAGAATACAAATACCTCTGTAGTTCTCGACATCGCTTCGAGATCCGGATTTGAAAATCGGCTTAATAAGTGAGCGTTTCCATGCAATAGGAAAGCAACCCTCAGCGAGACTTTTATTAAATAGTACGGAGATATGGGAAGAAATTACCTTACCGGTTAATTTTAGAAAAATGGGTGGAATAGAATCGAAACCGGCACTTTGGTTAATATCAATATTAGACAATTCGGATAAAATAGTATCCACTTCCAGACGAAACATTGAAAACTTAGAATTACTTGCAACATTACTGAAATTACCAAGATTTGATTTCGAACTATATACACTCTGAAAGAAATCAGCAAATAAATTACAAGTATCCTGTATGTTATCACAGGAACGGTCGTTCAAATACATCGTAGAAGGGTAACCATTAGACTTACTTTTGTAGTTAACAAAATGCCAAAAATTATTTGGCTTCGATTTAATTAATGATTCAATTTCCAGAATATAACAGCTGTAAAGAAATCGGTTTAGACATATATACTTCTTACGTAATACATCAAACGAGTTGTAATTAACAACATTAGGATTTTTTTTTTTTCCCTTTATTTAATATTACAACTGATTTACAAATCATTTAGTAATTTATCTTTCTTAAATGAAGATTCACATTTGACGGGCAGTAGCCCAATGGTTACTCCCGTTTGAATTTACATAGTAATTATTTTTCTCTATCCGAATTAAATACAACTGCCCAATTCCAAAGGTTTCTGCCTTTGAAGTCTTCTTACTGCATTGGTGGTATCCAACAAACTTCGTATGTCTGCATTTTGGTGCCGAGATATCCGCTGAATGTGTTTCTTCGCATGATTTTGTATTTCTTCACTTACATATTCCATGTTTAAGTCCCTATGGAGGTTATCATTTCTAATGTACCATGGTGCGTTTACAATTCCACGCAGCACTTTGTTTTGAAAACATTGAATCATTTGTACATTTGTCTTCTTGGTACAACCCCAAAGTTGAATACCGTAGGTCCATACTGGTTTAAGTATTTGCTGATATAATAGCAATTTGTTATGTATTGTAAGCTCAGAGTTTCTACCTATTAGCCAATACATTTTCCTATATTTAATGTTCAATTCTTCTTTTTTCTTTTTAACATGCTCTTTCCATCTAAGCTTGCAATCGAGAGTCATGCCGAGGTATTTGGCTGTATTTGCATTTGGAACCGGCCTTGAATTAAGTTTCACTGGAATCCAGTTAACTTTCTGGTTTGTGAAGTTTACGTGAACCGACTTTGCTTCGTTTAGGCTAATGCGCCATTTCTTAGTCCAACTACTCACTGTGTCGGTTGCTTTTTGAAGTTTGGTCGTTGCTTCTGATATACACTTTCCAGTCGCCAGAATAGCTGTATCGTCTGCAAATGTTGCTATGGTGGAACCTTCTGTATTTGGCATATCTCTGGTGTACAGGATGTACAATATAGGACCCAGTACGCTACCCTGTGGTATGCCTGCTGATATTCTCTTTAGTTCAGAGTACTCTTGGTTATATTTTACACGGAAATGTCGGTCTGCGATATAAGATTTAAGAATTTGATAGAATTGCTTAGGTAGATCTCGATGCAATTTAAATTCAAGTCCTTGATGCCAAACTTTGTCGAAAGCTTGTGCTACATCTAAGAAGATGCTGGAGCATATCTTCTTATTCTCAAGTGAGTCTTCGATTATATCCGTTATTCTGTGAACTTGTTCTATCGTAGAGTGATTTTCTCTAAATCCAAATTGGTGTGGTGGAATCAAATTTCTCTCTTCTATTATTGGCTTGAGTCTCTTGAGCAGTAATTTTTCCAAATAATTTTGAAATTACAGGAAGTAGTGAAATCGGTCTGTACGACTTTTTATCGTTCGCTGGTTTGCCTGGTTTGGGGATCATAATTACTTCAGCAACCTTCCATTGCCGTGGGACATATTTTAGTCTGAAGACAGCATTGATAATTTGAACCAATTTTCGTAGTCCCTTCTCGGGGATGGCTTTTACGACTTGTCCAGTAATTAAATCATATCCTGGAGCTTTTTTTGCGTTCAAATTACACTTGATCTCATTTTTTAATTCCTGTAATGTTACACATCGAATATTATATTCATCAATTTTGCTAATTGTTATTATGTTTTCATCTGCTGTTTGCCTAGGTAACGGTTGAAAGGTGTCTTCCAAGTGAGCTGCAAATAAAATAGCTTTTTGCTTGTCACTTTTGGCCCAGGTTCCTTCCCCATTTTTAATAGGTGGCACATGCATTTTAGTTCTTTTTAATCCCTTTGTTGCTTTCCAAAGAGAGTAATCAGTATCTTTATGTTCGGTGAGACCATTTAAGTACTTGTTGATAGTTTCATTCTTAATTTCTTTTATAAGTTGTTTTAGTTTATTGCATAGAAAATTGAGGATTTTTTTGTTTTCCGGGGCGCGTGTCCTTTGCCAGGTTTTTCTTGCCTTCCGTTTCTCTCTAACTAACTCCCTGACCTCAATAGGATAATTTTGATTCCTACGGGATTAGTGTGACTAGCAGGAGAACTTTCCCATGCTGCTTGTTGAATAGTACTGTTAAATACCTCTAGTTCGTCTCCCAACTGTACCGGTATTTTAATCGGCACTCGTAGATTTGTTTGCATTTCAATTAGTTCTTGGAATAGGTCCCAGTTAGTTCTATTATTTGTTAATTTAGGCAGGTTATCCTTATTAATTATCATTGTGCTGAGTGTCATGATAACAGGTGTATGATCGGAATATATCCCTTCGCTGTTTTCGATGTACATGTAATCCTCGAAGATCCCTTTCGTTACATAAAAATCAATGAGATCTGGTATTTTATTTATATCAGCAGGCCAGTATGTTGGTTTACCTCCAGAGTGGAACTCGCAGTTATTTATTCGTCCGGCTTCGAATAGCTCTTTTCCTTTATGGGTTGTAAGTCTTGATCCCCAATAGGTGTTTTTTGCATTAAAGTCACCACCAATAATAATAAAATTGGATCCTAGTGATCTAAAGAGTCTATTATAATCTTCTTTGTTTAGATTATAGCGTGGAGGGCAGTAGATAGAGGAAATACTGTATTCATTATTATTGTTAGTTTCAACTTTTATGGTTTTAACTTGCATACTTTCCTCTTCTATACTAGGTTCTTCATAGTGTTTGAGACTCTTTTTCACTATTACTGTTGATCCTCCTCTGGGTTTTCCTCCTGGGTGAACAGCATGGTAACATTCATAATCACGTATTTTAATAAATGATGTTTTTGTCAAATGGCTCTCCGATATAAGGCAGATATCTATTTTTTCTAAATTTAGAAAAATTTCTAGCTCTGGAACATGTTGCGCTAGTCCGTTCGCGTTCCAGGTGACGATTCTTAATGATCTGCTCATTTTAGTATATGAGAGCTGTTGCCTCGTTCAAGGTTTGATGCATATCTAGACGCTTATATAAAGCTTCTAGACCACGTTCTTGCTTTGCTAGCCTTATATTTATGGCTTCTATGCTTCGATAAATCCTTTCAAGGGGATTATCATTCGTAGCATTAGATGATTGCTGTACAATTTGTGAATAACTTTTCCGCTCTGTACCAATACCTGGTGGTTTTGGCTCCGCTTGGGTTTTAGTTGGTTTCTCTTCTCTGGTAATCCTAGGGTTTTGAGGAAACTGATGCGTTTTGTTTCTTAGTCTTTGAAGTTCTTTGGCTACTTCACAGCCTCTATAATTTGCAGGATGATGCCCTTTACAGTTTATACATTTTGCAGGGGTGTTTCTACTTTCTGTACACTCTTTCGCGTTGTGTTTTCCAGCACATTTTACGCATCTTGGCTCCCGTCTGCAATATTTTTGCGTGTGATTGAAACCTTGGCATTTTTTGCATTGAGGTATTAGCCTCGTGTTTTTCTTAAGCGGTTCTATTTTAACCCTCATATTGAGAATTGCTTTGATGTTGAAGATGTTTTCAACTTTCTCCTTTTTGTTAAACGTAAGCATGAAGAGTGGAAGCCCCCTTTTTTTGACTTGATTGTTCTCACCTCTCTCTCGTTTTAGGATGTTTACTGCATCTTCTATTTGCAGATCTCTTGCCTTTAGGTCCTCAATTATGTCCTCCTTTTGACACGTTGGATGAAGGCCTCTGGCCATAACCTTAATTGCGCGTTCGTTTTTATCTTCGTATGTGAACCATTCTTTACCTTCCGCATTGAGCTTTGTTGCTAGAGCTCTATATGTGTCGGAATCTGGTGTATTGATTTTCCACACGTTATTGTTTAGTGACACTACTCTATATTCCTTAGCTGTCACTGATTTTATTATAGATTGTATACTTGCAAATTCTGTTATGCCGATTACATTAATTGGCGGAGGAGCCTTTTCTTTCGGTACAACCTTTTGTTGCTGTTGCTGGTGAGTTGGTTTGGTATTAGTATCACCAGTTACTAATACATTAGCTTGCGAATGATCTCCAACTTCAGGCGAGAATTCTGCTTTTCGTTTTTTGGTAGGTCTTTTCTTCCTTTTCAGTACCCAATCTGTTTCTCTCATGAGATCCTCTTCATCAGTATGGAACTCATTGTTATAACTAGTGTGAGTACTTGTTTCATTATAACAAGTTAGCGGGTTTTCAGAAATCTCACAACATTAGGATGCAATTTATATTTCTTGTGAGCCTTGTCCTTTCTATTTTTTAGATTTATCAACTCATTATTATACCACGGTTCCTTCTTAACGCTAAAAGCTTTCAGTCTAGGGATAAATTTCTCAATACCTAGATTAATAATTCTATAAAATTCGATTAACATGTCATCAATACTATTACAAGCATAAAAAAACGACCAATCATACGTATCCAGAAATGCATTTAAAGAATTGTAATCGCCCTTTATAAAGTTGTAAGTCCATGAATTAACATTTTCTTCGACTAACTCGCAACATTCAAACATAACTGAAATATTCAGTGGAGAGTGGAAAATACTAGACGATCCAGCCAAATCCTCACACGTCGATACGGTCACCTCATGATCAAATGGTATAAAAGCCAGATCCAACACATTACCACTATTATTCGTAACACTGTTACATTGCTTTAACCCCAACGAAAATATTTCCGAGATGAAGTTATCCATTTCATCGTTCATGTTAATAGGAGTCAAATTGTGATCAACATACTCCCACACAATATCCGGAATGTTAAAATCTCCAAAAATAAATAGACGATCCTCCGGCTGAAGAAGTGGAGCAATATTTGATTTGACAGTGTCCACAAACCTTTGATAAACTGGCATACTCGAATGGCAGGGTATATATGTAACACAGATGATCAGCGAATATGAATGGAATTGTATACGTACAGCAACAATTTCGGCAACGCAATTAGCCAACGTTATCAGACTGGATGAATATTTGTTAGAGACTGCGACTACAATACCGCCACCCTTTTCGTAAGTGTCCCTTTGCAGATGCCTGTCCCTCCGGAAAACAGCATAAGATGACGGAAAATACTCCTCAGTTTTAAAGTGGATTGTTAACCACGTTTCAACAATGCAAATAACATCAAAGTCTTCCTCTAAAATTGACAAATACAGAGATTTTGATTTGGCTCTGATACTATTTGAATGATGGTAGTAGATATTTACTGTGTGTCACTCTTCAGTAACGGGGAAGTTACTTTAGATGTTGAAACACGGTCCCTGTCCGGTTTTTTGCTATGCGTGGATAATTAGTAAATGGCCGGATTATTACACCAGGAGGCCAAGCATTGAGTTATTTAGCAGGTCGAAATGGGCCTCCTTCAACCCAATTTTAAAGGAAACGAACGTGAGTGAACTGTCCAATATGCGGTCTTTGGAGAGTAACAGTTTACAATTAATTTCCTCAGGTGAGCAATTTTTCAGTTTTTCACAGATGTAGTTAACAATCAGATCAGATGAGACGGATGGATCAATACGACTGATATATAAATATTTCTTATCAGGTATAGAAACAGTTTTAATCGAATTGACAGGTGTGCCTGTCCCTAGGACAACTTGCGCTAACCTCGGCGATTCGCAAATAACGGAGTTGGAGCCAGACTCTACAACTTTTGACAAAAATGGTTTAGTGGCGTTATCGTCAGCCAATTTATTTATCAAGGTATTGATCAATTTGCGGTTTTCAGCAACCTCCGTTTCAATCTTCTTTAATTCTAAATTTTCAGCGGCTTTGTCTACAATGACGTCAGTTTTCTTCAGAATCCTGGACATGTTGTCATTCGCGATCAGTGGTTTGCAGCAATCGCCAAGATAGCATATATTGCCATATTTTTTAATTGAATTGATCGCAGCACGGTTAATTCCATTGCAGTCATAGCAAAATTGGTTCTCGCAGAGACTACATTTAACGATGGCAGTATACGGAGCAGGAAACATTTTTTTGCAAGTGTTGCAAGACATTATCGGTGTATGTATTATATTAAACGTTGACAGAACTGTATTATATTTATTATTTAATTATTTAAATTGATAATTATATTAACGATCAAATCGTAGTCAATCACAGTGTAGATGAATTTATGAATAAATAAAAACAGTTTATGTAGATGTAAATTGTCACGATTACGATGGAATGACACAGAACAGATTATAAAATAAATAAAATAAATAAACAGCTATGCACAATTCACAATTATCACAGTTATATAAATTATCACGATTATGTAGAAATATCACAGTTATTTTGAATGTGTGCGTGCGCTGCGACACTATAAGTTATCACAGATTATTAGAATTATCACAATTATGTAGAAATATCAAAGTCAATTTTATAGTTTTAACACAGTCGGTTTAATATAGTAACCGCTTCTCAAAAACATGAACAAATTAATTAACAACGGTTTATACAATATAGCACTATATGCACAGCAAAAAATTTTTTTAATTTTTTAATATTAATTTAAAATAAAATAAAATACGTCTGTACGCTTCAACGACCAAACGATTTTTTCTTTATGGCTAAACTTATCTCTATATTCTTGGTAACTGATGATACTTGTCCCCGCTCCTGTATCCATAACCAATTCGATTACCACTCCTTCAATGAGTAAATTGGTTACTGCTGATGTTGATAGATTATCGCCGAAATTAATGGTTTTAATTTGATTATTCACACGTCTATATCATACTTTGGATGTATGACATCTTTTATTGCAGCAAAAAAAAAAAAGACCCAATCTTTTGCAGGACATAATCGACTATCATGCATACGCCCACAACTGTGACAACTTTTTGATGGATTGTAATTAGTTCTTTTGTTTGATCTAGACGGAGAACGATGACGCACATTTGGATTTGAATTTATATGATGCTGTTTTATTGCTGATGTTGACGGCCGATTTTCATGATTGGCTTTATTTATTTCCAACGGCTTAATTTCCTGTTGTTGTTTAAGAAACATTTCTATATTCATTGTAACTTCGACACATTTATCGAAATCATAGTTATCGTTATTTAATAAATTTTGTTGAATTTTATCATTACGAAGACCAACTATGAAACGATCCGCTAGAGCATCTTCTAAGGCCTTTTGTTTATCGGTAGCATTATTCAAAAAGTCTCCAAAATAACACGTTTCTGCTTGACTTCTTAACCTAACCACAAAATCTTTTAATGGTTCTCCAGTTTCTTGAACGATTTTTTGAAATTTGAACCATTCAGCATGCTTATTCACTTTTGGTGAATAATAAGCTGTTAACTGCTCCATTTTGCTAGTATACGTTTTTGTACTGGGTAAATATGGAGCACACAATGACTTCAAAACTTTCGGTAATATTTAAAAATGTTTTAAACGATTACCAAATTTCATAGCGCCGGTTTGCCTCTATTTAAATAATATATCGTTATCAAGCAGAAACATGTCTCTGATTGATGATTTTATTTCTGTTGCGAGGATATTTGAGATATTTCCTAAGTGAAAAATTACGCTTCGCCATTCTTTATATAATTAACTGGGGATCAAATATACTGATTGGAGTCTTTTTTAAACTAAGGATAAGGTGCATTTCGGGAGGGAGAAAAAATATAAAATTCGGAGTCGGTCAGTATTTTTCCGACTCCAATTCTTAGGGATATTTTTTCATGGGCCAAAAATAATTCACTTAATAATATTCACCTGTGCTATTTTTGAAGAATTATATAATCTCATTTATACCACCGGCTAATAACCAGCAGGATTACTATTGAATCAAAACTTACTTGGAATGATCACGTAAGTTCTATGTGCCAGCGTGTTAATTATAGTTTACTAGCTGTACCCAGCGTTGCCCGGGGTAAATAAAATATTTTATTTTAGGAAAGATGGCATCAAAATCTCATTTTTGTTTAAATTAACTTTTATCGTTTTTCCAATGTACTCTTCAAAAGGTAGTAAAACTTATTTTAACTCCCCTAAATCGAGGCAACCACCCCTTCGGATACGAGTATTCATACGTTATTTCATCTAACCATTTATTTTATCTCAGTCCTGTATTTTTTTAAATCGAAATTAGAAGATCAAGGGGCTAGTGGAAACGTATAAAGAGCATATACACAGATATAGAGATTTTTTTATTTTTTTTTTATATATATAGACAAATAATTTGTATATCACTCGCCTATTGCAACAATTTACTTATTTCCACAATTTGCTGTTTATCATTTGATATAAAGACGCATGCACATTTTGCGTGCCCTAGTATAACGTGGTTAAAAAACTTAGTTTTATAAATTGCATTGGTGTAATTGCTGTATATTTTGATATATTTCGATTGAAGAACAAAAATCCAAACAAAATATTTTATGTCTCGAACCAATAATTTTGCACAAATACATTGCCGTAAAAGTGGTAATGGAATGGAAGCCGTTAAAATTTGTGGTGATTTTAAAGTGATAACTAATCTTCAACTCATCGTTCATTGACATCCGGTACCCATAACATAGAAGAACTTTTTCATATAAGTAATGCGAGATGTTTAAATCCAGAAGATTAAAAGGAGTGTTAAAATTCAATTGGTGTACTTCAACAGGTGTTTTTATTTTAAATATAATTAGAAATACAGCAAGGCGCATTTGAATACAATCTCTAAAGAGAATTGAATAAAATCAAGACAAAAATAATTTTTTGAGTTTACGGCCATGCTTGCCTGTAAACCACATTTTCTGATTTTGCTCCCAGAGCTAAAACAAAGAAATTTTTTAAAGTTCTTTCTCTCGAAATAAAAGCGCGTTCTCCTTAACGTAGACACTTACGTAGAAAACCCAATGAGAAGATCGAGTACAGGCAATTTGGGTTGCATAATGCTCCGCAAACCCAGTCCCGCCTCATGGACCAAGTACTTGGGGTCGATTTAGAACCTCAAGTGTTCGTTTATTTAGACGATATTATCATTTCTACGGAAACTCTTGAAGAACATTTCCGCCTATTGGGTATTGTGGCTGATCGGTTAAAGCAAGCAGGTCTTACGATCAATTTAGAGGAATCCAAGTTTCTTCAAACTGAGATGAAATATTTGCGTTATGTCATTTCAAGGGAAGGTCTAAGGACAGATCCAGAGAAGGTTTCTAGTATTTTGAAGTATCCTATACCTAACTAAGCTAAAGCTGTACGGCGATTTTTGGGAATGGCCAGTTGGTACAGGAGGTTTATTAATAAATTTTCGACGATAACCTCTCCGATTTCAGATATTCTCAAGAAAGGAAAACGTTTCAAGTGGACCGAAGAGGCCAATAATGATTTTCTGGTTCTAAAATCACTTCTTATTTCTCGCCCAATACTTGCCAACCCTGATTTCTCAAGGGAATTTATTATTATTTTTTTTTTCATTATCAACCAATTTTTGAGAGCTTTGGAGAAAGCGGAGAAGCTGCTGCACACTCGAATTTCCAATGGTAAGTTGTTAAAGATTATAGCTGAAGCCACACTGAAGTAACGTTTACGAAACTCTAAATTAACATTGGGGACAAACTTTATAAATTTGAAATTTAAACGAAGATTATAAACTGAATAGTTGACAAAGTTGTTCCCGCTAATGATGTAAAAAAGCTTTAAGACCTTGAAAACATACATGTGTTGTAAAGGCATTATATCCAGCTCCTGAAATATAGGCCATGATGGTGTCTGCAATGATTTAAACGTCATTAGCCGCAAAACATGCTTCTATCGAACGTACAGAGGATGTAAAAGAGTTTTACAAGCACCACCCCAACATGCTAAACCATACAGGAGGATTGAATCAACTAGGGCAAAATAAACCAATTTCAGAAGATATAACGGACAGTATAATCGTAAAACATACATTTTCCTGGAAACCAAAAGAATTTTCGACTTAAGGCCTTCAATGTGGGCCTTCCAGTTTAGGTTACTATCAATCATAACTCCCAAATATCTAATTTCACATACCGAGCTTATGGTGAAGCAACCATTAGGGATACAAATTGGACTGTTATTACAGCCAAATGCGTGATAGATAATCGGTGTTTGGGATCTCTGGCATTCCCTGAAATGCATAACTTTTGTCTTGTCGCTCAAAATCAAATTATGGGCTCCCAACCAAATCGCTAACATAACCAAATCCTTGTCAATAATAGTAAGGTTCGCATGATGGTTGAGGCCAGCATAAACAAATGAAAGATCATCCGCATACGCAGTGAGGGTACCAGAAAAATTCTGGTTGAAGATTCCATTTATGTAAACAAGAAAGAGTAGCGGCCCCAACACTGAACCTTGAGGAACTCCAACCCTAATATAACGCTCCTTACTCAAAATATTGTTGACGCGTACAACTTGAGTTCGGTCACTTAGATAATCAGAAAGCCACTTGTGTAACATTCCACGAAAACCGCAACGATTTAGTTTTAACCGAAGAATTGTATGATCAACTCTATCAAAGGCTTTGGTTAGGTCAACAAACATTGCTGAAGCCTTAAGTCCTCGATCAATGCTGCCACTTATCTGTTCCAGAAATTCTAAAATCGCTTGTTCAGTATTTTTATTGTTACGAAATCCAAATTGTTTCGGAGAGAGAAATTCGTTTTGATCCAAAAAATCAACAATCCTGTACTTCACAGCCTTTTCAAAAATTTTCGAGAAGAATGAAAGAAGTGATATTGGTCGGTAGTTATTTACACAAGTTTTATCATTTTTCTTAAATATGGGGACAACAACAGCTCTTTTCAAGGTTCCAGGAAAAACTCCTGTTTCAACACTTAAGTTAAAGAGAAAAGACAAGACATCCACAAGGAAGCAAGTCATTTTTTTAACAACACTATTTGGAATTCCATCAATCCCAGGAGACGATTTATTTTTTAGGGAGTTAATAATATTATACAGTTCCCCTGGAGAAACAGGTGAAAAATAACAACTATTCATAACATCATAACTCTCAGTAACTATTCGATTTCTTTCCAACTCATCCATCACTGTCGAACTATTGGAGTTCCCTATACTTACAAAGAAATTATTAAATTCATTAGCAATAGCCGCAGAATCCGAAATGGTCACATTATTATGACTATTAATTTCTCTGATTTCAGCGTTACCATGATGCTCACCAATTATATTATTCACAGTTCGCCAGTTTTTAGGAGCATCATTACCATTTTTTTCAAACTGTTTTGTGTAGAAGTGTTTTTTGGTCTGCTCTATTTTGAGATTTACCATATCACACAGTTTGCGGCTGTAGTTAGCTAGCCTTTTATTGTTAGGAAACTTTTTTGCTAGGTGACATATTCTATTTCTTTAACGAATGGCTCCCAACAAATTATCAGACATCTATGGCTTAAGCTTGGCTGTTTTATTGAGTGGGACCAATCTAGTACAGTTAGCAAGATGACCACTAAAAATATTTATGAAATTATCATAAGCTAATGACGCATTAGACACATTATAGACATTGATCCAATGTTCATTTAACAGCAATTCTTTTAAACACTCATAATCTATACGAGATATCTGCCTCGCATTAGTCTTAAGATGTCCTTTATTCGAGCTCTGTATAGCCAGTCCGATGAATTTAGCATCAATTAGACAGTGGTCTGAGATGCCCAAATTATGCACCTTGTATGAAATATTTTGGAAATATCTGTGGTCAAACCTAAAAAAGATGTTGTCGATACAGGTCGCAGATGTTTTAAAAATTCTTGTAGGTTCATCCACTAAAATCTCAAGACCAAAACTAGACGAAATAACTAAAAGATTCTCAACATGCGCAGTTTTCCGCACAAAATCCATATTAAAATCTCCCATAATTAAAAGGTTAGTATAGGGCAAGTTTTGCAGAAGCTTAGTGAAATCTTCAATGAAATCTGGAATGTTAGCAGCATGCAGTCTGTAAACACATACAGCACATAATATCTTCGAACACCAATGAAAAGTTATACCAACACCATCAAAAGACCTAAAGTCAAGGTTAAACTGCTTACAGCTCAACATTTTACTAGCGTAAATTGCAACACCACCAGACCTATATCCCTCATTACATTTAGCAAACAGGTTATAATCATGTAGATCGTAGTTCACAATTTCATCATTAAAGATCCAGGTTTCAGACAAACCAATCAATAACGGATTCACGCATACAGACTCAATGTAAGACAGCAGCCTATCCGAATTCCTCCTCATGCTTCTTATAACACTTCAAACTTATAAACTTCGAAATTATCCAAACCGACGCTTCAGATGTGGGAATTGGAGCTGTTCTTACGCAGGGGGAGGGAGAATTAAAAAAAGTAATCTGATTCTATAGCCATAAACTAACGAGTCAACAACTCAAATATCATACGACGGAGAAAGAATGCTTTGCTGTGATAATGGCAATTGACCGATTCCGATCTTACATCGAAGGTAGTCATTTTACGGTGATAACAGACCATGCGTCGTTACTGTGGCTAAACAATCTCAATGATCCCAGCGGACGACTTGGTCAAGTACACATTTACATTGAAACACCACAAGGGTAAATTTAATGTGGTTCCGGACGCGCTTTCTCTATTACCAGTGATGATTGGTATGGTGAAATTAAATCTGGAATCACGTTAAAACGGGAGAAATTTTCCAACTTTACCTTAATAGATGGGACAATTTTTAAGCGTTATCCTAACTCGAGACTGAAGATGGTAGTTCCATTGGCAGAAAGAATTACAGGTTTGAGGAAACCCCATGACGATCCCCTCTCTGCCCATTTGGGAGCATCAAAAACCGATTATATGATAAAACAGTATTATTATTGGCCGAATATAGACTTGTCAGTTCGCAAATATATTAAGAAGTGTGAAATTTGCAAAGCTTCAAAGGATGTTCCAATACCACAATCGCCTATGGGTGCTGCAAAAGTTCCCACAGAACCGTGGCAAACAATTGCCGTAGATTTTTTGGGACCCTCACCATGATCCAAAGTAGGAAACATTTACGTTTGAATTGTACTAGATGTATTTTCCAAATTTTTACTGTTGTTTCCCATACGTCGTGCAGATTCTAAATTGACGACACAATTGTTAGAGCAACATGTGTTTTTAATTTTTGAAACTCCTCGTACGTTGATATCCGATAATGGATCTCAATTTATTTCTAACATATTTCTAACAGAATAACCCTGCGGAGCGAAGTAATCGTGTAGTTTTGCCGGCAATAAGATCCTATCTGAAAGATGGATATTCGTACGGCTCGGCATGATTCTACTGGGTACACACCTTACTATTTGAATTTCGGCCATATTTGATCCTATACAGACTAGGGCAAAGCTACTAAAAGAGGAATTTAGTAAGGTAAATAAATTTGCTCAAGTAAACTTGAATAAATCTTATTCAAAATATGCTCACTACTATAATTTACTGTCGAGATCAAGGAATTATCAGGTTGGAGATACGGTTTGGAAGAGGAATTTTCTATTGTCGGATGCCTCACGGAATTTTATTGCGAAGCTTGCTATACTACCAAGGTTGTATTAATAGTATAATACAACTATTATACAACCATACCATATTCTCATACCGCCTTAACGTCATACCATCATACCATTACACCACCATGCCCTAATACCATCACACCAGCACACAATTGTAGCATGTTACCATCATACATTCATATCATCCTACCTTTATACCATCAAACCATCAGAACCATCAAAATCATCCAACCATCATTCCATCACAGCATCACCCAAACATACTATTAAACCATCATATCTTTATAACATCATACCATTATACCATCAAACCGTAAAATCATAACACCACCATTACCATCACACCACCATTACATTACCTTTATACCATCATACTATCATAAGAATATACATTACACCATCAATATCACAATCATCATCTCCTCACCATTATTATCACTATTACCTTCAACACCACCATCACCATTACCATCACCGTTAAAAAATAACACGTGTCGATTTATTTTTGATTTTGGACTAAATATCGAAAAATCAACTCAATCTATTAACAGGGGAGCATGAGGAAGGGGTAACCATTTTTGATCACTAACCCCCTATGGTTCTTCTCGACTGCTAAAAAGTATTCGTGCAAAATTTGGAAGCAATCGCTTTTGTGGAACCCACAAACATACAAATATACTGTTGCTTTTTTGCCTTGTCACTCAAGGTTCGTATCACTGGATTGTGAATAATACAAAATCAATTTATCTCCAACGAATTTATTTATTTCATAAAATTTATTACAACACAGTTTATCAATAAAAATTCACAGAATCACTTTATATAAATTATTCTCAAATTTTACTGATCACTTTTACTTTATTTATCACACTACAACACTTTTTAATTCCTTTTAATCTTTATACTAACGCTTACCAAATATTACTAATCCATTTCGACTTCGTTTGCCTTTTTATTATTTATACACAAACCAAACTTCTCGAAAGTTCATGACTTTTCCAGTTAGAATAGCGTAGAAACATTTAGAACTGTTTTATCATGGAAAATTCCATTTAGTACAGTGAAACATTGAGCTATTAGTTTCACTTATTCTATCACACGATACGTGTCACCGTCACAATACTTTTCTTCTTTATGTAACGGTGACACCTAGTGTGTAATAGAAGAAGTTAAATGAATAGCTCAATGTTTAAGTGTACTAAAATGGAATTTTCCATGATAAAAATTGTTACGTAATGTTTCTACGCTATTCTAACTGGAAAAGTCATGAGCTTTCTAGAACTTTGGTTTGTGTATAAATAATAAAAAGGCAAACGAAGTCGAAATGGATTAGTAATATTTGGTAAGCGTTAGTATAAAGATTAAAAGGAATTAAAAAGGGTTGTAGTGTGATAAATAAAGTAAAAGTGATCAGTAAAATTTAAGAATAATTTATATAAAGTGATTTTGTGAATTGTTATTGATAAACTGTGTTGTAATAAATTTTGTGAAATAAATAAATTCGTTGGAGATAAATTAAATTGATTTTGTATTATTCACAATCCAGTGATACGAACCTTGAGTGACAAGGCAAAAACGTAACAATTTGGTGACAGCGGTGGGATTGTGAATAAAAAGATAAAGAAAATGATTCTCAACGAATTAAAAGTTCCAGAATTAAAGAGGGAACTAGAGAAACGGGGTTTGGCTACTGATGGTAGCAAAGGAGCTTTACAAGCGCGACTATGTGACGCCATGGAGAAAGAAGGGTTAAACGCAGATCAACATGATTTTGGAGAGAAAGTAATGGATGCAGCAACCGTAGAGCAAAAAGAAGGAGATAAACAACCGTCAGCCGAAACAACACGACCATCATCTGGAAGTTTCGATTTGTCGCAGTTAATGGCTGCTATGAACCAAATGATGGAACATCAAAACAAGCGACAAATGGAGAAAATTGTGCAATCAAATGAACGACAGTTGGAGACTATAAACCATTCAAACGAAGAAATAAAAAGACAGTTGGAACAACAAAATCAGTCTAACCAAGAAGTGAAACAACAAATAGAGAAAATTGAACAACCAATACAGGAAATTGCAGATGGGCAAAAGAGAAAGGATGAGAAATTTATCGAGTTATCCACTTCGCTACGTGAAGAAGTAGAAAAATTGCAAACGGAATTGCAAACTGAAATTCAACATGCTAGAACGGAATTTAAAATAAAGATTCAAGATGTGGAACATAAATTGCAAGCTGAATTTCATCGGCAATTGATCGATTAGTACATCTAGCACATACCAGTACATCAGCCGATTATATGGAAAGGCTAAAAATTGACGCATTCATTGACGGCATTCGAGATCCAGAGACACGCAGGGCAGTGATGTTGTCACCTAAAGCAACCTACGCGGATACCGTTGCGTTGGCGTTAACGATCGAGGCTGTGCAGAACTTCACCAGACCGTCATTATATAGGCACCAAATTAATTCAGACACGAACGGCAGTATGGAGCGAATGGTACTGACAGTCGGAAGAGGCAGGCTTAGGTGTTGGAAATGTGACAAGTTGGGTCACATCTCAATGGACTGCCGGAGTGTTATACAGAGAAAGATGAGATCGTCACCTTTTATGCGGACAAACTCCGAACGGTCGGGACAATGGTCTAGAAGCAGCGAGCGAAGATGTTGGGTATGTAACAGGATTGGCCACATCTCGCGAGATTGTTTGGAAGCAAGAGAAAAGTGGCACGGATCACCATCTTCTGTGGAAAGAGCACGAAGAGGAGAGCAGGAATCGGATGAGCGGATGGCAACAGTCGGTAAAGTGGAAAGGTTAGAAGTCAGTTTGAAGGAACCGAAGCTGGCTTCGCCGTCTGGTTGCCCCATAACATTCATCCCTGTTACGAGTGAAGCACGAGGCGGAAGCAGCGTCACAGTTAGGGGCGGTATTGATGGGAGGTGGTGTATTATTACGCTGGATACCGGAGCAACCCACACAATTGTTCGGAAAGATTTGATCGCAGGAGCAGTACAGCTGGTTGATGGGTTAAAATTAAGAATGGCAAATGGGTAGAGTGCAATGATTAAAGGGAAAAACATCGTGAGCATAAGGATCGGCGAAACTCTTTTCCCACACTAAGTTCTGGTCGCAGACATTGTGGACGAGGTTATTTTGGGAACGGACTTCATGAGGAAGAATGGCTTTGTGTTGGATTTTGGACGAGGAATATTGAGCAGCAATAACATCAAACTGAAACTTAAATTTAGCGGTATGGATGTGAGAGTAAGGCGAGTAACAATCAGCCATTGCGAGGAGCTGCCATCGAAATCTGAAACAATTGTTGAGAAGACCAATGAACACCAGGTTAAGCAGATATTGGATAAGCATGGCCGAGTTGTGCGAAGCGGAGTGCGAGTGTCGGGCGACTGGATGAAAACTCGATATGCCATACGGGCAAATAGCCAAGGATTCCACGAAAGGCAATTGGAATGGCTTCACAACTCCCAACAAAAGAAGGAGGATTCGTCGTCGAAAGAGCAGCCTACATGGACGGCACCCTACAGGACAAGAAAAGGAAAAGGAGGTAAATCGAAGGTGGTGCTTTTAGACAGGTTTGGCCCTGTACAGAGGAGGTGACTTGGGTCCTGTTCGGGACGAACAGGCTTAGGTGAGGGGTAGTGTGACGGTGACACCTAGTGTGTAATAGAATAAGTAAAACTAATAGCTCAATGTTTTACTGTACTAAATGGAA